>JAPVLV010000028.1:1800000-2053879 GCA_029168935.1 Oxyria digyna | reverse complement strand
AGCTTTACAGATCAAGTCCAACTTCTGTAATGGGCCTTTAGTCTTGTTTTGGAAAAAGCTCAAGCCAAGTCTGTAACTTCAATAATGCATCCAGACCATTTATACAAGTGGGGTGGCTTAACTTAGTCACAAATCAAGACTTAGCTTTATGTGTCTAACTACCTAAGTTCCTAAGCAACCTCAACCTTATAATATTGACACTCAAACGTATATATACTAATCTGGCTTACAATTACAACATACTCCATTTTGAAAAGGAAAATTAAAATGAGATGACAATTTTTTAATAGAATTAAGGTCATGAGTGAAGAGAAATAACACTCTTATGTTACTCAACATACTCTTCTATCTAAAAATACTCATCAATTTTCCAAGTATTCTTTAACAATTGTTAAACAAAAAAAAAAAGAATTCATCAAAAAGCAATTTAAATAGTTGATCATTGAATAAAAATAATTTAAAATTAAACACGAAATTAAAGTAGTGCTATCAAAAATGGAGTGTAGTAGACGAGTCCCACGTAGCCTAGTGGTGTAGGCATGATGTCATTACCTACAGGTCATAAGTTCGACTCATGTGGGCAGCACATCTCACCCTTTATGGGTGTGGGGCCCCCTTGATGAAAGGGGCTCCTTCCTTGCTTGTTAAAAAAAAAAAAAAGTGTAGTACTCTCTGCATCCCATTATATAAGTCTCATTTCATTTTCTGACACGATTTACAATTCGTGAGAATTTTCTTGATTTTTTTCAATATATAAGCGAAAACATAGTCATGTGGAGTCTTGTTTGATTCGTCTTAACGAGTGCTATAGCAATTTCAAAATTTTATATTGTTTTACTAATATATAATTAGAGATATTGATAAAACAAACCGAACATTGACATTCGTATGAGGATGAAAAAAGGCTTATATAGTGGAACAAAGAACTACTATTTTGAATAATAGCAATGCAGATTCTCCGAGAACATTGTGTAATTATGTATGACCTCTTTTAGAAAATGTAAAGTATGTTTTTATGTTAATTTTTTTTATCTTTTGTATGTAATTTATAGTACGTACCAATTTGTGAGGACATAGGTACTAGTTAGTGCGCCCACTACGAGACCACATTTCGATTTAATCTTGTCTTAATGTTTCCAAGACAAGGGTGGTCCACATAACCCACAAATTTCCCATAAATCCAAAACCCCAAAATAAATTTTCAAATAAACATTTCAAAATTGCTCTCGTCTATTTTTATGATACTTGATTCGATAAGTTTCAAAATATAATGTTTTATAACTCTATTCTAATTAACAATGATAAGAAGCTATGACATACATATTCACATCAAATTAATTTTGAATGAGACTAAGCAAAGCATATTTTCATAATTCAATTTACCATAACAAATCGATCATATGGTTAACACACTAGCTTGATATAATTTGATTATTATAAATCTGATTGTATATAAATGTATATATTAGTAATTTGAATATTTGTGACTAGGTGTTTAGCTAGCTACAAATTGATATATGTCCACTATCCCAATAATTAAAAAGCCCAATTTCATGGCCACAATAGAGACAAAACATCCCAATCATATAATTTATGCTTTATAAGTAGATAGTTTTTGCACACACAATTATTTTATACATAAACAATTAAATAGGATTTCATGCAAGCTTAGCTTAGCCTAGCTAGGTAGAATGGAAAATATTTATTTTGATTTAAAGTTTATACCAGTGATGGAAAATTCCAGGCTCCACCTAGGTACCATATAACTAGCTTTGGTAGATTTAACCCATGCGGAAATGTTAAGAATCAATTATCTTATGAAATGGATTTATTTAAGGTGGATTTTTCTATCTACATTTTAGGTTGGTTTGTTTGACAAAGTAATTTATAAATTAGTGTGTAACAAAATATTTTTATACACGATTTGTTAAGAAAAGTGAACAGACAAAATTGTTTCAATTTGTTTAATGAACTGAATTAGGAAAAGTTTCGCAAATAAGCACAAGATCTGATTGTGACTAATGATACAAAGCTTTTTAATTTGTTATATCTGATCTTCTTGGACAAAATAATTAAATTTAGCATAGATCTTTCTGATTTATACCCTAAAAATAAAAATAAAATATTATTAGTTCAAAAACTATTATCATAATTAATAAGTTTATCAATATTTTATATAAAAAATTTGTTATATATAATTCACATTTTTTTAAAGATAGTTACTCAACTAAATCCTAAAATCCAAATTATAATACAATATTTCATAAACTTAGGTTCGTTTGACGGATCTATTTGCACATTAACGAAGCTTAACTTCTATTATAGTGTTCGGTAAAAAAATATTCGTCTAGCTTAGCACTCTTAATGTAGTTTAATGTGATATGCCCTAGATTAGTTAAGCTTAACAAACTTAATATGATGTGCAACCCATAGTTACACTTAATCAATAAAAGATTTAAATAATTTATTATTATTTTTTGTAAGATTATTTATATGATTAAAAATCTAGCCGGAAGTAACGAACACTCAAATAACTTTTATTTAAAAAGTTAATTTTTAACTCCAGCTTCAGTTTCGGGCTTTGAGCTATTTATTCGGCTACACCTGCTATTTCAAACGGATATGCCGGACGAAGATTATACAACTCACTATGTCATTCACTATTCGGCTACACCTATTATGTGATTCTAGACTGTTTTTCTTGTTCCTATTGAATTGTCGTTTTAGCTATTTTGACAAGATATTGTGAGATTTGCCCCTATGTTTATTACTAGGTTTGAAATCTTAAATAATTATCATTTTAGACATTACTAATTAAGAAAATTAAGTAAGGGTAATTTGAAGGAAAAAAAATAAATTCTTAATTTATCTAAAAAATCCTAAAATAACAATTATAAAAGAACGTATGTATGTTGTAGCTGTGGTGTTTCTTTTCCTACCATACTTTATTTATTTATATACTATCCTGGCCATAAGTACTACTCTAATTTATACAAAGGATAAATTAGTTCTTTTGTTTAGATTAGTGGAGCCTTGTGCCCTACACTTTAGTGCCTACATGCCCATAAAATAAGGGCTATATATGGGCTCGAAGGCCAAAAGGTGACAAATTTTGGTTTCGAATGTTATATATCAAGGAGAATTTGTCCTAGTTTCTAGCATAATTGACATTGCTAGCTACATGTTTAATTTCCCTCCACGATGACTTCTTAAGTACCCTCATTCGAATGATCTGATTCTAATGTGTGTGCATAAACACCTAAAGAATTAAATTCAGTATAGAACTATATATTATTATTATTATTATTATTATTATTATTTTATTAAAAAATTAATTTTAGGAAATTATTTAAATAAGAATTCTTATTATAAGTTTGTTCTTAACGTGTGTACATAAGAATTCTTATTATAAGTATGTTCTTAACAAATAAAATAAACTTTAAAATACGAACGGTGAACATTTAGTAGTAAGTTGATGAACATTTACTACTAATTTAGAGAGCATTTACTGACAAACTTAAAAATATCTAAAAATTCAAAAACGTTCCTTTTTAAAGAACATTTACTTGTTACTTGTTCTTAAGTTGATATTTCACTTGTTTGCATTGATTGGTGTTTTGATTTCCTTGGGTTCGACCTCTAATTACTTGCTATACTTTAGTTAGTATTTTAGGGTTTCTTTGATTTAGCAACCACGATATTTGCTCTATAGTGTTTTGATACGCTGCACTTTGTATAGCGTAACTAGGGATTATTACATTGTATTAGGAGTTATTTCATATGAGTTTAGAGACAATTCTATGTATGGGTCATTTGAGAAGAAATGAAAACTTCGAAGATTGAAGTGAAGAATGAAGACAGTTGAAGACGAAGTTGAAGAAGCTATTGGAGCCAGATAGCGATCGCCATCCTCACCAGGCGATCGCTATGTCACAACAGAGGCTCAGATTGAAGATTGAAGAAGATGGTGATCACCATCCCATGCCAGCTTGGCGATCGCCATGTTACAGCAGAAGCTTCGGCAGATTATTTTATGAAGATGACGATCGCCATGGCTACTTGGCGATCGCGTGGCGGAGCAGCAGAAGTCTTCCGGATTTTCCTTATTTTTTTATTTTACTATTTTCGTTTTGGAAGACTTTCCTTGTTTAGTTTCGTTATTATTTTAGGGTTACCACTCTATTTAAGAACCCTAGTTCTCTCTATTGTTTTATGATTTTTTCCATCTACAACTCTAGTCTTGCGAACCATGAGCGTGAACTAATTCTATTGTTTTGCCTAGCGGTTGAAGCCTTCAGTCATTAATTTGTGAGATTTACTACTCTTGTTCTTTTCCTTTGGGTTTGTATTGATTCTCTTACTTTTATCCATATGATTTCTATTCAGATTTGCTAGACTGACCACACCTAGTTTGATTGATAGTTTTCTATTGCTAGACTAGGAATAGACGGTGGAATTCCTTGTCATAGTAGCACTCATATTTTCATGATCTGGTAGTTGATTGCTTATATGAAGGAGAATTGATTGCATGTTAATACTTGACGGTTATAAGTTATTGCATGCATCCTTATAATTCATGTGCTCTTTGCTGCTATTTGATTTAACCTAGAGAGGTCTCCTAGGTTGTTGATTACTCCTTTCGTCCCCTATTATAGTTCTCGTTTTCCATTTTGACGTTCTGAAATATAGTTCTTGTTTTCCTTTTATATCTTTTGTCTTATTATCAACATCTAGGGATGGAAATGGATCGGGTGGTGGGTGGATTTACCCATACCACCATCCAACCCGTATAAATTTTTACCATCCAACTCATCCGTCATTCGCAAAATCCTCAATCCACATCTAATCCATCTTAATCCATCGGGTTCATGGATGGATCGGGTGAGATATGCGGGTTGTCTTATTTTGTATTCTAAAGTGTATATAGCATATAAAAAACAAAAATATAAGCATACGAAAGAGGCATAGTGAATTGAAAATAGAGTCGAGGACCAGAGAAGAAGAATTGATCAAGAGAGGAGAGGAGAGAACTCAGAACTAAAATCACCTAGTGTTTATGGCGTTGGAGAGAACTACTAGAACTTGAGATAAAACATTAATGTTACAATTAAGTTACAACTTATAAGAGTTTTTTATTTTTTATCATATAAATTATATATTATAAAATTTTAAGAAATATAAAATATTGTATATATGTTAAAAATTATATGGGTTATGCGGGTAGGATCGGATCGCGGATCATGGATCGGATCGTGGGTTGGATGAACCTCAATCCATATCCGCTCCATGACCCATCCATCAATCCGTTGATCCATCAACATCCGTCTATCTTAGGATTTTAATCGGTATATTCGGATCGGGTTTGTGGATGGACCGGACACCCGTGGACAATTTCCATCCCTATCAACATCACATCAAACTACATTCTCTTTCCTCTTTTTTTACATCAAAACTCACACCAATTTACTTTTTATCTTCTCTCTCCTACATAAAAATCCACACTCGCTCACAATCTATCTCTTCTCCACTTTTTTTTACCCTTTCCTTAATTTAACTCGATGACGACAAACGGGAACTATAATAGGGGACGGAGCGAGTAGTAAGTATTATCAGGACCGATTGGTCTGCTGATATATTAAAGATTGGAGTAGGAACATTCCCTGAGATAGATAAGAATTTGAGATAATCTATAATCAACTTGATTGACTGCTATATTGATACTTACTAGGTTAAACCCCTTCGTAGAACAATTATTTAGAATATTCAAATTCACCTTACAAAGAATTATTTTTATGTAAGTTGTTTCTCTGCTTGATCTGATGATGCTAAAATTGTGGCATTAAATTTTGGCCCTTGCTAAATACAGCCCGGGTGTTTTCTAAATAACGCCCGGACCCTCGCGTTACGCGAGGGAGCGTCACCTCGCAGAACGCGAGGGAGCGTCACCTCGCAGAACGCGAGGGAGTTTTTCCCCTATAAAAGGGGAAAAACCCTACTCGACCCATTTTTACAGCCACCATAAAAAAAATCCGCCGCTCTCTTCTCATTTTACCATCTCTCTCAATTTCAACCTACTTCTTCTTCCTCTTTTTCAATTCAAATCTCCATATAAGGTATGTTTCTAATACTCTTATGCTTTCTAATGTTGTTTTTAGATGAATATATGTTGTTAGTATAGAAAATTGCATATTATATGATGTTTTGATATTGAATGTTGATTTAGAAATGGTTGTATAATGGATGAAAGATGATGATTTTGAATTATGGTTGATGAGTGGATGTTGTTTTATGTTGAATAGGTTGAAATTCATTAGGGTTAGGGTTTTTGATTAGGGTTGTTGATTTTATTTAGGGTTTTGATGTTTATTTGCATTGCTTTGTTGGATTGTTTTGTTGCTTGGATAATTTTGTTGGATAATGTTTAGCGATATGTTGGTTCTGCTTCAATTTTGTTCGTTTTGTGCATATCCTCGCAGAACGCGAGTTTGTTCTGTAGGAAACTGGGTGCTCCCAGTTTATGGAAAATGTCCAAGACATAACTTCAACATTACAAATTCAGCGAATAAAACATAACTTCAACATTACATTTCAAAGGCGGCACATCGATGTGACACAAGATTGTGCAAAGAAAAAGCATCTCTTTCAGCGTTTCGCCACCAAGGAGTAAACACATGAGGTAATGGGTAGTTTTCTTCAAGACGCAACTACAAGAAAACAACAACATTAGGAAGTTGCATATTAGATAGTAATTCCTAAGAAGATCCAAAAACTTACCGGAACAAAATGTCTCTCACTCTCAATATAGAATAAGCAGAACGTCGGAAGTGTGTCGCCATCTTCTAACCAAGTAGGACGTTGTAGAGGAAGGTATGTGTAGTTAGCATTTTTTCCCACTGTTACGAACACTATGTTGAATGTGGATGCCACAAGGCATCCCATTTCCGAGGTAGCTAGCCAGTGATCTTCTGGAGCCCTTCCTATTCCTTCCCATGTAAGTTGGTGTACATCGCTCTCCAAAGTTGCTTGTTGTGGAGGTCCAATCCAAGTTCCTTGAACTAGGTGCCAAATCTCTTTGACCTTAGCTATCATCAAATCTCTTACTTCCCTCCATAAGTGTTGGTTGTCATGCAATTCATGAGCTATTGCTCTAAATCCACAATCTCCATCTCCATTTACCTCAAACCAACCATTCACATGGGTGCGCATTGACGCGGGTATCTGAGACTTGTACTTGCCAATCACCTTAATCTTTGGTTTCTTGAATGTTTCAGAATTAGAAGCATTTCTTTGCTTCTTTGGGGGTGTTTCTTCCAAATCTCTAGCATCCATCTCAGCATTAGTGTGCTCCCATGCAGACGGTCTTCTTTGCGTTGACCTTGGTTGTTTGTTAGGAGCTCCGACTGGACGACCCCCGGTGTGCTTTGAAATAGCCGACTCTTTTAGAGGAGTATTTACTCTCCCAATGTCTAAAACAATTTGTGCACACTTTTCTTGATCATGGGGGCACAACTTCGGAAACGTTTCCTCATAGAAAGTCTGAAAAAGACACCTTGCCACCTTACTCTTAACTTCGAGTATGCCGGGAACATCAACTTCTTCCAAACTCAAAGTACTCCAGAAAGGGTGTAACTCTGATACTCTTAGTAGTCTTTGCTCCTTCCAATGTCTTACAATCTGATGAACACACATCAACCCATCTATAATCTTGATCCCACAGCTACAAAACATATTAAAGTGCGCACCTAATCTCTCCCCCTTCATGTATTCCTTAAGCAAAAATTCTATGCATTTGTAAGAGACTTTGAACTTCAAGACTTTAAACAAGTCGGCCCCTTCAACAACTGTGAAGCTCTTATTCAAACTCTCGGTGAAAGACACATTAATCTCCTTAAGTTGGTTCTCCGCCATTGTTTTGTATTCTTTGAACATTGTGTCTAGCCTAGCATTTCCACTTGACAAGTATGACTTAAGACACGAATGTGCTCCTTCAACTCTAAAATGTTCGAAAAACAATAATATGCAAATACAAATCAGAACCTGTGGATCCTTCTGTAATGTGCAAAATCTCGCGTTCTGCGAGGTGTGTACACCTCGCGTTCTGCGAGTTCATACATTGGTCCAGGATCTTTGCATTCAAAAATGCATCAACACGGAATCAAGGACATTCCTCGCGTTCTGCGAGGAGTGTACACCTCGCATTCTGCGAGTTGTGCATTACAGAAGCTCTTTTTATCATATGTAGAAGGTAGACATAAATTAGAGAACATACCTGTTTGTCGTGTTATTCCGGAGAGTGAAGACATTATCCGTCCATGCTGAAACAAGTCTTTCTTTGTAACGGTTTAGCCAATTCTTTCTCACGTAGTTCAATACGGTTGGATAAGCTCGTCATTCGTCCTCAAGTTTCTTCAAAGTACTCTTGTAATCTTCTTCAGTGGTTTGTTCGAACACGTTATAATAATCATTTGAAATATGAACCCCCGATGCTTGTGTGCCCATAGCTATCTTGGCTCTCGCCTCTATGTTCTTCCTTACATGTCGTCTACATAAGAGAAACTTTGCATTTGGCCATAACTTGTCTGTTGCATTCATAAGAGCCATCTCACGGTCAGTGACGAAGCAAGTAGGCGATGCTCCTATTCTCAAATACATCGTCTGTAGCTGCTACAACGCCCAGAAATAACTATCCTCGCTCTCAGCCTCTAACCATACCCCGCACACAACAAAATTCTTCCATGTAGAAGTCAAACCGACTATCTCCAGGAAGGGAACATTGTACCTTAAACCAAAATACAGTAAGATAAGCTTCTCATTCAATCTCACGAAATAGAGCATCTGTAATGACACTTACTTGTTCGTGCTATAAGTCGAGTCCATCAAAAGGACATATGGAAACGCCTTTAAGAGTTTCATTGATTCGGGGTTAGCAAAGAACAAGTCGTCTATTATCGAAGGATTCTTTGCACTTGGCCTATACTCCATGAAGTAGTTGCTCTCTTTGCATTGGTGAAAGAATTCTTGAACCACGGTTCTACCTTCCATTTCCTCTTCCCTTATATGTCGTACCAAATTGTACACTTGGTTCTTCTTTGTGCAACTTCCGGGATCCTTGTTTATCTCAGTGTAAATCTGATTTGGAGAACAATGTGAAAGTACCATCTCACGAACCTTTTTCTTTTGATCCGGGGTTGGCCTCCCGACAAATGCATTCCCGACCAAACTATCTCCAATAGGATGGTTGTGCAAACCACAAACAACCACTAATCTCCAATTCTCTTCAACCCAGTTCTCCATGAGCTTCAACTGAAATTTACACCCCGTTTTCTTGCTCTTTGTGTTTGATCTAACACCGACACCTTTAGGCCTATGGCTTCCCCCTTTCTCACAAATGATTTGAACCTTACCACTTTGCTCCGGTTTAGATGGTACACTCCTTTCAATAGAGATCATAAACTTATGTTGCTTTGCAACATTCAAAGCCCACAAATGACCAATCTCCTTAGAGGCAAACACTTGCTCTGTAGTGAAATATTCCGAATAATCCCTAGAAACAACCTCTTCCTCACATACGGGACTATCAAACTTTGGTGCAGTGCGTAAAGAGGGAAGAAAACACATATCTCCTCTCCTCTCCTCTCCTGGTGTGACGGGAGGTAAAAGCTGAGGCAGGAGTAGCTAGGTAGCGTTGTCAAATCAAGAGGTTCCACGCGGCATCCAATCATTTATTAAGCGTCTGCTGCTGCTAACACTGTACGTTCTTTGTCGTATTAATCTCTTTGTTTAGAATCTTGATAAGAGTAGTACTGTACGAGTATAATCCATCCATCAGCACAGAGGCAGCTTTATAGGGATGCCTCTGTCCTTCTTCTTCCTCCTCATCACATCACCAACCAGAGATTACAGAATCATCAGATGCCAAACCCAACCTGCCTCTGCAGAGTATCTCATCACCTCATTTCCTACCTCCTTTACCATCTTACCCTCTCCTTTTTATTTTCAACGCCATTATTGGGAATTACGTCAGACATCACTGCATGTTCACAGAGTAAAAACGATATTTTCAAAATCTTACTCCAATAATTTCGATTTTAGAGCTTACAAACATAACAACCTCTGCCTTCCGGTCCGTACCTTTTTTTAGAACAGCCCTCGTGAATCGAGGGATATGTCTTCCACTTTTCTATTGCTAACTTTTTTAAAGCTATACTCCATAGAAAACTGTGTTAAGTAAAATCAGTAAATATATAAATTTAGATTTTATTTAACACACCCCAAAGGTTCGTCACGAAGCAAATTTAAAAAAAAAAAAAAATGAAACGAAGCAATTTTTTAAAAATTTTAAAAAAAATGGTTCGTCACATAGCAAAAAAAATGGTTCGTCACGAAGCAAATCTTTGTTTTAAAAAATTTCATAATCTTGTAGATAATTTCAATTCGAGTTTGTGAATATAATACATCCAAAAGAACAACGTTTACTCTTTCAAAAACCCAAAAAACAAAGCAATCGTATGCGTTAAGTTCGTAAAAATAAAACTTACTCCGTATATAAATTTATTATTTATATAATATAATTATTTATTATAGTTAAATATCATGTAATTAAAATTATATACTATATTATCAATTATCATCACTAATTTAATACTTATAAAGTATAATTATGCATTATGTTTAAATATTACGAACTTAAAGAAAACAATTATTTTGTTTTTAGGGTTTTTAAATGGGCAAACGATGTCCGTTTTGAACGAATTTTATACGCACGAACTCGTATTGAAATTCTATACAAGATTATGAATTTTTTTTGTCCGTGACGAACTATCTCATTTGCTTCGTGACGAACCAATATTCTTAAAAACAATTGCTTCGTGACGGACCGTGTCTTTTGGTCCGTGGCGGACTTGCCCATGTTATGTTCTGTAATGAACCTTGTCTCTATTTGATCCGTGACAAATCTACCCATGTGTTAAATAGAAATTTTAGGGTATGTCAAATAGGAATTCCCTATATAAATGATGAAGTGAGAATGATCTTTGAGACGACAACTAATGTGGACAAAATATGAACTTGTTTTTCCGAGCTTTTTTTAATGACAAACTTTCGTTACTAGCTTACATGTGCACATTTTGGTATATGCGATGTGCACATTTTTTTAACACCATTTTTTAACTTGTTTTTACCAGCTCTTTTTTAATGAAAAACTTTTGTTTTTGGCCAAAAATACATATACATATTTTCTGCACAAAATAGGCACAATAGTGTATAAGATATGTACATTCTTTCGAACACAAATTTCAAACTTGTTGTTTTCGAGCCCTTTTTTCCATGACAAACTTTTTTTCTCAAGCCAAAGTTATATTTGCATATTTCCTGCACAAAATAGAGACATTAGTTGTATACAATGTGAATATCTTTATTTAACATAAAAATGGCTGCAAATTAGTTCAAAACTACACAAGTGCACTTTGTAAGGTGATAATTGCACATCCTTACTAATAAAATGCAAATTAGATTTTTGGAGTAGAAACGAAAATCCTTACAGAAAATTTGTTGCCTTGAAAAAACTTACCGATTGAAAAAGCACTTAAATTTGTTAAAATGAGAACATTTTTGAGTAAAATATGCGCATCTTAATGAAAAAATATGCATATTTCTACTTTATGCACAGGAAAAAATCGGCCTTGAAAAAAATTGATCGAAGGTCAACAGTCAATTGACCCGTCAGTCAAATGTGCACATTTAAAGGATGCATATTATTTAAACTTCTCACAGGATGATGACCCTTTTATTCAATACATTGTTTATAACGACTTCTTCTTATTGTTTTGTATTTTCCTTTAATTGTTTTTAATTTTTTTCATGATAGAATGTCACTCTCATATTTATGGACTAAGATTTCTTGAGGATTTGAACTTATATGATGATCGAGGACGATGCATTGACTAATGCATACAGTTTTGATGATGCACATATTCAATAACAACAGTTTTGTGTATTAGATATAATGTTTGTGTGCATTGTCCGCAATTGTTATTTAATCCATCATCCTCACCGGAACCAGGGCCCTATTTATCATATATATTAGGCATATTGAGTTTTTTTCCAATAAAAGTATTTAAAAAATTCGGTTCAATATAATGTTAATTTGCATAATGCACTTTTATTTTACACCCAAAATTAAGATCTAAAATTGTGATTATAGATCACAATTCTTATCCGACAAAATTAAGAATATTCTTACTAAAATTGCCTTAAGGGTATCATTTTCAAATAGTCATTATGAAAGCTAGGCCTGGATAACCCCGCATAGCGTGGACCATGTACATTTTATGTATGCGGATTTGTAATATCGTAATCTTAATTAACGATTTTAATATTTCTGTTTGTGACGTTACAAAAGTTAAATCCGTCATAATCAAGTTGTATATAATTTAGGGAAGATACTAAGTATATTATTTAATATATACATAAGATGAATTTGAATTAGAAGGAAAATAAAATCTGAATTGGAATCAAACTTCGTCAAAAAAGCATGTCTTGAAAAAATTATACATATTAGAATGGCAAGACGATAGTTTTATTAGATACACAATGTACCCAAAATTGTTATTCTAACCTAATTTGGAAACTCAAACAAACAACAAAAGAAATATAGTCATCACCGACAAAAACAATTCCAAGGGAACTAATCCCTTGATGCAACACCAAATATAAAACAACTTCACAACAACTACTACTTTATTACTAAGGCTCTGTTCGGGAATTGGAATAATAAGCTAGCTTATTTTTCCAAAAAGCTTGAAATTCTAGCTTATTATTTTCATAAGCTAGCTTATTTTTCTTTGAAATTAAAGATAAAAAATATATTGCCGAACAGGCACTAAGGCTCCTTTAAACACCGGTTTTTAATTACCTCATAAGCTAGCTTAATTTGAGCCTCATAAGCTAGCTTATGACATGTGCATTTGTTCATAAATACCAACTTCTTCAACTCCAACCATCATCTAAATTTCGTAACAAAATTTTGCAATGTCTTGTTATGTATAGAAATGCCCTACCAAAATTTCAAGGCTTCTCTCTCTCAACTTTGTATTGGCACTTCCCTCAATATGAACTTGGATTGTAGTAGAAGTATCAAGTTTGTATAAAGGTACAACGACCACTCTCCAAATAGTTCCTAAAATATATACGGAGGTAACAATTTCGAATAACACAAATTTCGGAATACAAATGTCTACTCATGAAGAAGGTAAATGGCGTGATCTTTCTGAAATCTTGTAGTTGCTTCATTATCAAGATTCCAACGATAGAGCAAAGCCCTTCTATAAGATGATATAACCGCCTCAGGACAAATAACCAATATCCATAGTTTTGTAAGTAACTCTAATCACTTGATTAAAGCCTTCTGTAATTTACAATTAGTACCAAAGTTATCAGACAAGCGCCAGTAATGAAGATTCAACAATGTCCAAAATAACTTTGCATGATTGAGCAACTTTTGCACGAATGACTTGAAATAGATAATTAGTCTTCAAATCTCTTATATATTCCAGTAATTATTATCTGCTTTATTTCACATATATGTTTCCTTAGACATAAAATAATTTCTTGATTAACAGGAATTCAAGGGAAAATAAGAAGAAAAGATAAGTACACCAAATCAAGTAAATGCAAATGGAACAACCATATTCCAATATTTTCAGAATATGACATCAAGAAAAGAAAATATCACATGTATATTTTCCTACCGCTTGTAATGACTTTGCTTTAAAAAAACTTTCGGAAATAGACTAGCAACAAGTATAGGCATGGAGAGTTCATCATCATTTTCAGGACGCCTTTTATGTTGTATTCTTCTATAAAGAGTGGCTTTGATTTTAGGAGTTACTGCATTCATATCTATCCCTTAAAAGACATTGCAAAGCGGATTCCAGATTTCCATTCTGATATTCATATCTTCCCAACACCGCTCTAACTTCCTGTAAATATGCAAATGCGATGATTAAATAAAGCCTATCAATCTCAAGGTTCAAACAGAGAAAGCAGGAAAAGTCGAAACCTCATAATTTAAGCTACCGCTTTTGCAAAGAGATGATTCAACTTCTTAGATATCTCAAAAATCAGCCTTCTAGTCAACTCCTCCAGCTGATCCAGATGCATCATCTCCAAAATCAGGACCATCTTTAGGAACATTTATTTTGTCTTTTCTAAGAGTCCCTTAGAAATTACAAATAAAAATTAACAATTTTAATATATGTAAATTTATCCTATTTTCTTTAAAGTAGAAACATGTATGTAAAACAACTTGTACTCCGTATTATATTACTCCATCTGTTCACTAATACATGTCTTTCTAGCCTCCATCTTTTATTAAGAATTACAAAGTATGTCTGTTTAGGTATTTTGGCACCCTTTCAACCAAATTTACCCTCATAATATTAATTTAATATTTTTTTGTTTTATCTATTCCTTAAATCTCTCAAAAATAGCATAACCAATTATTAATTACTAAAGTTGTATCATTCTTTACTACATATTCACCAACAATCGGTCCACCTTTCTATTAAAAATAAAATTGAAGAATTATTACTTTGGTCCCACATACTCATTTCAATTAATTATCTTAATAATTTATTAAAATAAAAACAATTCAGAAAATTCCTAACTGCAATTTTCTTTCCTAATTTTACACTAAAAAATTATTACGCAATAAACATGAATTTCTTAATAATTTATTAATTTTAGCCATTAATCTCACACATCTTCAAGTAGTCAATTGGTTTTGTAATATTTTAGGGTTGAAGATCATAGTAATTTGTCATATAATCCTCAATCTACAAATTATAAAAATTATTATGTAACGGTAAATAAAAAACAAAATTAAATCTCACACATCTAAAAGTAATCTATTATTTTTCTTCATATTTTATAGTTTATAGAAAAGATAAACAAAATATTTGTAAAAATTTCAAATACGTATTTTATTGATAAATTAATATAATTATCTCAGGATTTATAATCTTAATCAAAGTTACAAGTTAGTATATTTAGGAAGTAACGTTAAACACTTTTTTTTTTCTTAGAATGTAATAATGTTCAGTATCGTTTTTCGTTGTTCCTAATCAAAATAACAATAAGGGTTCGTCTGTTTGTAGTGTTCGGAAACGGATCGAAAACGTAAATAAATCTAGACAATTATTAAGTGATGATACATTGACAACTTGATTTTGGATTCTAAAATTTGTATGCCAAGAGAGGAGAAAAGAGGGCGAGAGGAGGAGGGTAAGTTGGCGAGAGGATTTTGAAACCCACAAAGTGAGATTAACAAATACCCCTACATTACTACTAGGAGAAGGGGGGAAAGAAATAAAATCACAATTTTGATCAATGAATAATTCCACTAAAATGGACTAGGTTCGTTTCCTTTCCGTTTTCGACAATCTAAACAAACGCCATCTAAGAGTGTTATCAAATGTTGTTAAATACTCCCTCTGTCCCCTATTATAGATTTCGTTTGTTGTTACCGAGGTAAATTAAGGAAGAGAGAAAGAAAAGTGGAGATGAGAGAGATTGTGAGTGAGTGTGGATTTTTATGTAGGAGAGAAGATAAAAAAGTGAATTAATGTGAGTTTTGATGTAAAAAGGAGGAAAGAGAGTGTAGATTGACGTGATATTGATAATAAGACAAAAAATAAAAAAGGAAAGTAGGAGCTATATTTTGGGACGCCCAAAATGAAAAACGTGATCTATAATAGGGGAGAGAGTATATTTTGTAATAAAAATATAAATAATTTAGTTATAGAATCTATTTAACTTTACAAGAGAATATGGTAGGATGATATACTAACATTTGTGAATTGGGAATTATGAGTGATCCTTGTGGAGACAAGTCACCAAGACAATTTAAAGGAGGAGAGATTAGAGAATTTTTCGATGTGGGGAACTTGATGGATAGGGGCGGCAGAAGAAAAGGGCGGGGCACAGAAAATCTCTTCTTCACTGAGAAAAAAAAAGAGTTTTGTAACATCAAATTTTGCAAAATTTGTGTAGTCATGTCTTGTCTAATTTTATACTCCGTACATATTTGATGTTATATGAAGCTTATTATTATAAGATCAGAATATCTGTCATGCATATTATGCTTTCAGTATTGGAAAAGAAATTTATTGCTGCCATAAACAGATTTTGCCTAACAATTGTGTAGTGTGAGATGATCGAGCAACAGAGTTGTGTCAAATCATGTAACCCTCCAAAATGTGGTGGATATGGGCCGGCGGGGATTCACGCTTATTTGTAAAATCTTATCCCACTCGGTTCGAGTATACTCAACTTTAGCACTAAAATCTACGGCAACAATAATAATCAACTTATTTTTTTATAAAGTTTAGAAAACGATATGTCATCCATAACAAGATGACGTTTTCTTACCATCATCAGAGATAATTCTGAAAATTCATATAAACTAGAAGCAAAAAAAAGTGGCCTAAAAGTTCTTATGTATTCATCAGACGAAATACAATCATAGTTACAATTTATGATTGTTCTAATAAAATGAGAATTAATATTAGGCCTTTTATTTGTTTTTCATCGGACAAAATACAATCATAGTTACAATCATAGTTACAAGATGACGTTTTTCAATATTGATTTTGCTTTTTATCTCTATTTCTTTTGTTTTTCAATTTTGGGCCTTTGATTTGTTTTGACGCATTCTCCCAATGTGAAAAATGAGTAAAAGCATTATACGCGAGATTATTGTTGTTAACTGGAGTATTTCTGAATATTACCGAATTTCTGTGGATCCATATTTGGTACCACAAAATGACTAACGCTTCTATTTTATTATGTTCGCCTTTATACTCATTAATAATATCGCTTAACATGTCTTCAAATGCATTTATACTAGTAAAGTGATATAATTTTCATGTTATTTGTTCAAACTTCCGAAGTTGATTAGTCGTATATTGACATTCAAAGAGTATATGTTCTCTTGTTTCAATTGGATGATTACAAAGGGAGCAATAAGAAGGTTCCTTATTGTAGAATCTATTCAATCTTTCTGTTGTTGGTAAATTGTCTGATACAACTTTCCATAAGAAGTTTTGTAATTTTGGAGATATTTTCTTGTTCCAAATCCATTTGTATAATTGATTATTATTAGTAATAATGCTAATAGACATTAATTGTCTAGTAAAGGTTGTGCTAAATTCTCTGTCTCACGTAAGTGTCCAAATTATTTTATCTTCTATTTCCGTGTGAGGAATGTAAATGTTTAAAATATTAGGGGTAACATGATGCGAAAGAGACATCTGTAATTTCCTTATGTCCCATTCTCTTGATTAGGTAATAAATTTTGATACCTTATCATTAATATTTGCTTTATTTGGATCAAAGTATTTGTTTAAGTTCCACATTTGAATCCGCTTATCTGTCCAAAAATTTATAGTTTTACCATTTCCAAGTTCCTATCCTATCTCTTTTATAAAATCTTGTCGTAGATGTAGTAATTTGGAGAACTGGCATGACTGTTTTTTTATTTTTTTGTAAGTAAAAAGTGATTCTGATTGAAGATATCTATGACTAATTAAATGTGCCCAGAGATTTGTTTTATCTGTAGCTAATTTCCAAAGCAATTTTTGTTGTAGAGCTTTATTTAAATTTTCTGATTTATGTAAACCTAATCCACCAACTTCTTTCGGTCTACATATTGAATCCCAATTTGTGATGGCTTTGTATCTAGGGTTCGTATTATTTCAGAAAAAATCTTTATTAATTTTGTCAAATTGTTTGTAGACTCCTTTTGGTAGATAAAAACATTGCATTAGATGGTTAGCTTTAGACTGAATGTTGGATTGAATGAGGATTGTTCTACCAGCTTGGAAAATAGTATTAGTTTTCCATTTAGATAATTGTTTTTGCATGCTTTGTATTGCATATTGAAAGATATCATTTATAACTCGGCCTCTTACAATCGGTATTTCCAGATATTTCTCCATAGCATTTGTTAGTTGCAAATTTAAAATGGACGCTAGGGATTGTCTTTGTTCTTGTGATATATTTGTAGAGGTTTGAACTGAACTTTTATGATAATTTATTACTATTCCTGAAAGATTAGTAAATTTTTGAAGTAACAATAATAATAAACTTAACTAGTATAGTTATCACGGCATGCGCGAGTTTGTATAATATAATTTATAAATAAATAAAATTATTTTATCTATAGTTTTATCTAAAAATAATTTCTTCCGCACCAACAATAATTACTCCAGAAAGCTTAATATGTATATGATTCTCATACATATTCTCTTATACATATATTATATAATAATATATATCGTATTTCTTTAGAACAATATATCGTCTTTTGTTAATTGTTATACATATAAAGCATATCACATTCTAAGTATAATTCTTATACCTTATAAATGACAAGTATATATTGCTGCATAATTATTTATTAAAATTCTAAATATAATAAACAAATATAAAGGATTTTATACAAAAATCTTAAATCTTACGTGATCAAATTGTCATAAGTCAATTTTTAACAATTTATATTAATTGATTTGAACATAAATAAAACTATATAATTTAAGGCATTATCATAAGAAAAAGTTATAATATTTCCCCTTATTTATTAAGAAATTAATATTTTTGTGATGATAAAACTAAAATCATAAATTTTCCAAAATAACATAATAGGATATTGCATGTAAGAATCTAAAAAATTAATATATAAAAATCTTTTTGTAATCTTAAGCAATCTTGTGTGATATTTTTGTACATGATTTTCTAAATTTAATCAATTTTTTATTAGAAAATAACAGTAAATAGTAAAAACTTGTGACCAATGAAATGACGACAAGTGAATGGCTTAAATGAAAAGGGTTCCACGTGGCATAGATGGGTGGGAGAAAGAGGTATTGTTTTAATAATTATATAGAGATTAAATTAATAAAATGAGTAACATGAGATTTAATAAAAAAAAATGACACATGAGATGAATAGAGTTAGAATGAAGGAGAGAACTTTAAATCATTCTCCTTTAATATATAATATATATATATAAATCTATATATATTATATATATATAAATCTATATATATATATATATATAGAATTGAGATCACATAACATTCTTAGAGTAAATAGTGAGGAACATTATTGACCATTAGATCAAATCAATCTAACCATCAGAATTAAAGCTAATTAAAAAAAAGAAAATAAATTAAAAATCACACCTTCTCTCAATCCCTTGATTCACGCTCCCATATTTCTCTCCTATGGAGTTTTTTTTATAACCAATCTAATATTTTATTCAACGATTGTTCTCCATTCTCCATATCCAATTTTCTCCATGAACAATTCGTATTGTCCATTTGTTAAACACTCCAGATCCACAACCACTTTAGTTTTGTTCATGAACAATTTGTATTGAAACATTAGATGGAGGCGACCTTGAACTATGGAGAAGATGCAACCTTTCTTGGCTACATGATTAACTTTCTTGGCTAGGTAACAAAAAACATCTAAAGGAGTTTATTGTGTAAATCAGGTGTGCAACTTTTACCTACTTTGTGTATCAAATTTGGCGCACGCGCAATGAGATCATGCTCAACACCAAAGAATGTGCCTCTAGAAAATGCCATAGGGATAGTCATGAAAGTGTCTTTTGGGCAACAACTCTTGGTATTCATTTTGTAAGTAAGAAAGTAAGCTAGCATGGTAGTTAATTTGCTCGCTCCTTTCTGTTTGAGCCATTTTGTGCATATCACGCATTTTTTAAGTTCTGGTTGAACATTGCCTAGCTTGGTTCAATGTTGTATATCTTTCCTATCAATATATTCGTAACCAGAAAATTCCAAAAAAAATACTCCCTCCGTCCCCTATTCATCTTCTCATTTGCTTTTGACACATTTGTCGAGACACGTTTTGTAACGTTAATATCTCTAAATATACGATGATAAAAAATACTGTATAATTTTTTTATATTGTCAAAGTACTCATTGAGACGAATCAAACGAGATCTCTTATACCTATATTTATTTCTATATATTAGAAGAAAACAAGAAGATTCTCTCGGGTTGTGAATAGTGTCGGAAAAGTAAATATGCCTTATATTAAGGGACGGAGGGAGTAACAAATGCGCACATTTGACTGATCGGTCAACATTCAATCTCCGACATTGACTGTCGACTTCAGGCCCTTTTATTTGGACCAACTTTTTCCAAACAATTTTTTTCCTTGGCAGATATGTACACTTTTAGTTAGATGGGCAAATTTGTCGTGAATTTTTTTCCAATATCAATTTTTTTTCTTAGTGATTTTTTTTTCTTGACAAAAGTTATCCACATCTTAAACATTTAATGTGAGGAAAATATGCATATAATTTTAGCCCCAAAACAAAAGTTTTTCATGAATAAAAGATCTCGAGAAAAACATGTCCAAAATTTGTATTTGAAAATACGTTCACGTCCTATACAACCAATGCAGATATTGTTTGCTAGAAAATATTCACATATAATTTTGGCCCAGAAAACAAAAGTTTTCTATGAATAAAAAGGCTCGAAAAAACAAGTTTAAAAATTGTGTGTAGAAAATATGCATATATAATTTTGGTTCAAAAACGAAAGTTTGTCTAGAAAATCAAACAAAAACTTGACCGGTCAATGCCGAATTGACCCAAGGAAGTCTGTTGTTGACCATGTATGATTGTTGACTTTTGAGAGATGGGATACTGATGTGGCTAAAGTCGTAGTGTCAAATCAAAGAAAACCCTAAACACTAACTAGAGTATAGCAAGTAAGTAGAGGTCGAACCCAAGAGAATCAAAACATCAAATCAATGCAGTCAAGTGAATTATCAACTAGTAACAAGTAACCAAAGGGGGGGGGGGGGTGATTGCATGAACACACAAGTAACCAGTAACAAGCAGAGGAAGTTTGGGTGAGAATATGATGAGAAGGGGTTTCACCTAGCAAGTATCCACACAACAGTCAATCAAGTTGATCATAGATTTATCTCAAGTTCTATTCAATCCTAGGGAATGTTCCTATTCCAATCTTTAATATATTAGCAGGCCAACCGGTCCTGATAATACTTACTATTCAACAATCAGGGAAACCTCTCAAGATTAGATGAAATAGCATCAAAGAGCACAAGAATCATAAGGATGCATGCAATAACTTACAACCGTCAAGTATTAACATGCAATCAATTCTCTTTCATAAAAGTAATCAACTACCAGATCATGCAGATATGAATGCTACAATGACAAGGAATTCCACCGTATATTCCTGGTCTAGCAATAGAAAACTATCAATCAAACTAGGTGATCAAGCTAGCAAAACTAATAGAAATCAATAGATGAAGAACAAGAGAATTAATACAAACCCATAGGAAAAGAACAAGAGTTTAGAAATCTCACAACTTAATAACTGAAGGTTTCAACCGCTAAGTAAAACAATGGAGATTAGTTCCTGCTCATGGTTGCAGAACTAAATTGTCTGATGGCAAAGATGATGATAAAGATAGAAAGAACTAGGGTTCTTAAATAGAGACTAACCCTAAAAAATATGGTAAAAGAAATATCCTAAACGAAATAATAAAATAAGGAAAAGGAAATAAAATAAACAAAGGAAAATAAGGAAAGTCCGGAATGTCTTCGCCCTTGTTGTGGCGATCGCCATAGATGTCTGGCGATCGCGGTCTTCATGTAGCGTCTGTCGTGGTCTTTGTCGCCCCATGGCGATCGCCGTAGATTCATGGCGATCTCCATGGTCTCTCGAACTCATATAACTCTTTTGTTGTAGAATGGCGATCGCCTGGATGGTAGTGGCCATCGCCGCTGCTCCGCAGAATATCTTCAAGTCTTCATGTCTTCAATCTTTGATCTCTTCTTCTTCGGTTCTGATCTTCATTTCTTCACTTCTTAATAAATATCTCAGAACATAATAATGACTCGAAACACATATGATAATACTCCTAAACTAATGTAATAATCCCTAGTTACGCTATACAAAGTGCAGCGTATCAGATACACACGTATGGGCCAACGGTATGTCGACCCTTAAACTGGATCCATGATAAAAAAAAATTATTTATTCTCAACAAAGAAGATCTCAAAAAGTATTACCAAAAAATATAATAGAAGGATAAAGATTTTCTAACAAATACTTGAGTCTAAAAAGCAAAGGATCCTACTATTCCCACGCGTGTCAGACGCTATTTACACGCCAAATAGCCCGCCTAACTTAGGCGAAAATCTTTAGCTCGCTTAAGTTAGACGAGCAACCAAATACAGGGGTAAAATAGGAAAAATTGTGAAATTCTCCAAGTATACAACTTTAGTTCGCCTAATATAGGTGAGCAACACATTTTAACAAAAAAAAACAAATTTTTCAGCGAAAAATTACAAAATATGGGATTTGTAATTTTTTTATAAACGTTGCTCGCCTAATGTAGGCGAGCAATATTAAGCGTTCAATAATTTAGTTTTTTTGCAAACAAAAATTTGGAAAAAAACATTAAAAAAATAATTAAAAAACATTGCTCGCCTAACATAGGCGAGCAAAAAAAAATTTACAAATATTATTTTTTAAAATTTGTTTTGATAATCACGTAGAGAATTTCGATACAATTCTATACATATAAAATTTATCCAAAACGGATATCGTTTGCCCCTCCAAAAGACTAAAAAACAAAGTACTCTAACGTAACACATTGCTATGTTTATACGTGACGTATGGGTGTAATGCATATGTGACGTACGAAATTATGTGTAAAGTACCAATAAGGTCTCGCTCACACAAAACAAGTCTCAAAACTATGCGTAAACGCTAAAAGGCTTTAAGGGCTTTAAGGCCCAATTTGGCAAAACGGTGCCCTAACGATGTCGGAATGAAATGACACTTGGTTTCAATGATTATTAGGGATATTTAACCATGTGGGTAACTTACAATAAAAACCCCTTACTTTTGAAGTAACATATCCTTTGTAAAAACTTTACTAGTCAAAACTCTTTAACTTGTCGTAATATGTATAGTCTACAACATTGTTGTTGATTATGTTTGAGAAAATTATACAACTTAGTGTTATTAAGCATATAAAGTTCCAATAAAGTCTCTCACACACAAAACAAGACTCAAAACTATGCGTAAACGCTAAAAGGCCTTAAAAGGCCTAAAGTGGCCTTAAGGCCCAATTTGGCGAAACGACGCCCTAACGATGTCGGAATGGAATGAAACTTGTTTTCCATGCCTATTATGGATATTTAACCATGTGGGTAACTCCCAATCAAAACCCCTAACGTTTTAAGTAACATATCCTTTGTAAAAAACTTTACTAGTCATAACTCTCTAACTTGTCGCAATATGTATGGTATACAACATCGTTGTTGATTATGTTTGAAACAATTATACAACTTAGTGTTATTAGGCATATAAAGTTCCAATAAGGTATCGCTCACACAAATCGAGGCTCGAAACTATACGTAAACGCTAAATGGCCTTAAGGAGCTTTAAGGCCCAATTTGGCGAAATGATGTCTGTCGTAATGGAACGAAACTTTGTTTCAATGATTATTAGGGATATTTAACCATGTGGGTAACTCTCAATCAAAACCACTTACTTTTGAAGTAACACATCCTTTGTAAAATCCTTATAGGTCATAACTCTCTAACTTGTCGCAATATGTATAGTCTACAACATTGTTGTTGATTATGTTTGAAAAAATTATACAACTTAGTGTTATAAGGCATATAAAGGTCCAATAAGGTCTCTCTCACACAAAACAAGACTCGAACTATGTGTAAATGCTAAAAGGCCTAAAGTGGCCTTAAGGCCCAATTTGGCGAAACGACGCCCTAACTATGTCAGAATGGAATGAAACTTGTTTTCAATGCCTATTAGGGATATTTAACCATGTGGGTAACTCAGAATCAAAACCCCTTACTTTTAAAATAACACATCCTTTGTAAAATCCTTACAGGTCATAACTCTCTAACTTGTCGCAATATGTATAGTCTACAACATTGTTGTTGATTATGTTTGAAAAAATTATACAACTTAGTGTTATTAGGCATATAAAGGTCCAATAAGGTCTCTCTCACACAAAACAAGACTCAAACTATGCGTAAATGCTAAAAGGCCTAAAGTGGCCTTAAGGCCCAATTTGGCGAAACGACGCCCTAACTATGTCAGAATGGAATGAAACTTGTTTTCAATGCCTATTAGGGATATTTAACCATGTGGGTAACTCAGAATCAAAACCCCTTACTTTTAAAATAACACATCCTTTGTAAAAATCTTACTAGTCATAACTCTCTAACTTGTCGCAATATGTATAGTCTACAACATCGTTGTTGATTATGTTTGAAAAAATTATACAAATTTTGGTTATTAGGCATATAAAGTTTCAATAAGGTCTCGCTCACACAAAACGAGGCTCGAAACGATACGTAAACGCTAAAAGGCATAGTTGAGTTTTTTGGTCTTTTGGAGGGGCAAACAATGTCTGTTTTGGATAAATTTTATATGTACAAAATCGTATCGAAATGGTCTACATGATTATCAAAACAAATATAAAAAATAATTTTAATTTTTTTTTGCTTGCCTATTTTATTGTTTTTTCCAAATTTTTGTTTGCAAAAAAACTAAATGACTGCACGCCTAATATTGCTCGCCTACATTAGGCGAACTAAAGTTGTATACTTGCAAAATTTCACAATTTTTCCTATTTTACCCCTGGATTTGGTTGCTCGCCTAACTTAAGCGAGCTAAAGTTGTTCGCCTAAGTTAGACGAGCTATTTGGCGTGTAAATAGCGCCTGACACGCGTGGGAATAGTAGGACCCAAGAAAAATATGAATGGAAAGGGTTTTAAACTCCCAAGGGTAGTTACTCTATCTCAATCAATTACTCTATCTAATAACGCAGATGATTCGCGCACCACAAAATTTGATTCGCGCATCTGGACATTTGTCCTCAACTAGGGTGAGTAAAAAAGTATTCGATTTTTTCCCTCCATATTATAGCGGACAATATATTATCTGAAAATTCTAAACCCGGTTCAGATTATAAAACTCGCGTACAGTAATAAAATCGAAACTATTAAACCGATTTTCTATACGACTCCGGTTTGATTACGTTGAACCAAAATGAATCCTTACATTTGTCCTTCATAAGGTTGATTACAAATTCAATATCCAGTTGATTTGTACTCCACTCCGTTGAGAATAATTTTTTTTTTTGTGTTCTCAACTATTTTGAAGACGTACATGCGAACTATAACTTTAAGTGGTGCGCCTATAAACGTCCATCTAATACTGCACTCAACCTAATAAATTTAAATTCTTCCATGTAAGTTTGTGATCCGGAATTTACCAACCACACTCTTGGATTGTTATTTGCTACAACTCTAGACGACCCTGGCTGTAATACAGTGCTCCGTATCTGATGGAGTATGGATATGAATGATTACTGTTAATGTCGTTATAATCGTTTACAGAGTTATTGCAAAGAAATTATTTAAACAGTTTATAGCCAACTCTGTCAACGATCGTCGTTGTCACCTGATGGCTGATGCATACATAGCAGGCCTATCTTAATGACGACAAAGAATATATAAATATATACACCAACACAGATCGATCGTATTCTAGCTTGTTACGATCGATGGAGTTAGATAAAAAGTAGGCGTACGTAGTTATTTGCATGTAAACGTAATTGGAATATAAAGTTTGCACGTTTAATTAATCACGTAGTTCTCATCCCTCCAGGCCACCACTCATCATGCATGCACCTAGGTCCTTTATAATTTCGAATGTTTCTTCTTCAACTTTAATTCGATCTTAGTTGTCTGATAACTACCGAAATAGTGTTACATGAGAGAATCGATCTCTTCAAGGAACCTTCATGTTGTAACAGAATTGAAACGAGAACAATAAACGCAAGAAAGACACAGTGATTTACGTGGTTCACCGGAATGGCTACGTCCACAGGAAGAGGGAGATCAGATCTTATTAGAGACAAATTACAGTTTTCGGTATATCTTAGGGTTTGCACATAAGCGGATAATATAGCGCTAAACTATATACCCTAACAGACTTGCGCTCCAAGCTACTGGTCCAAGAACAAAACTGATAGGGCCTATTAAGGCCTATATTACAGAGATCATATACCGTTTGGCCCATTAAGGCCTATATTACACCGAGACCCCGTGCTAAATGTCGGAGTGTGTGATTCAGATTCAAGGCATTCTAACACTAAAATGGTATGCTTGTATTATATTAGTTGTATATGGCAGTATATGAGAGCACAATATAGTTAACCAAATAATTCGATGCTACTATACTTTATAGAAAATGTTATTGAAAAAATATTTACCTCTACTCGGCATAGCTTAGTTGAGCATTCCGTAAAAGAAATACGGAGTACAACTTAATTTTATTTTCATCTATTAACCGAGTGTTCGGTAAAAAAAATTAAATCTAGTTTATGAAATTTAGGGTTCATTTGGTATATGCATATACTAGTATATTAGATATCAAGAATGGATAGTAGATATCATGTATTTTTATGTGATTAATATCTAATATCTGTGTTTGGTACGTAGAGAATTGAAGGAGAAGAGGAGGAGTGGTATCCCCATATTTTGAGTAGGGATGCACAAAAATGAGTCGGATCGAAAACCCGGACCTGACCAGAATTTCCTGGGTCGATCCAGTCCTCGGTCCGTATATTTTAGAAATTCCTGGTTCCGGTCCAGTACATTATTTTCCCGGTTCGGTCCAGGACAGAAAATCATGATAAATTTTAAAAAATAAAAATAAATAGTATAAAAGAAGTAATATTTTTAATTTGTATATATAAAAATGCCGGTCCAGTCCAGAAATGTACAGGGAATTCCCTTTAGGTCCCTGATCCATAGGTTTCAAAAAAATCTTGTCTGGATCGGTTGTGCAACCCTAATTCCAAATATATCAAACTTTAGGAAAACAATATATCATTTTGATACCCATATACTAATATCCCAAACACTAGATATGGGTATGATATCAATACTCATACCTGATATTTGGTATATTTTGATATCTTGATATCTCTTTTCATAGAATTTAGTATACCAAATTTATGGGGTATATCATTCTCCCCTCCCATCACTTAATTTTGTCTTTCTTTTCCACTCTCATTTTGATATCTTCACCATGTCAAACACATATATCAAATATCAATTTCACACACATACCCGATATCCGATACACATAATCATATCTGATATCTGATATACTAGTATAACGATACCAAACGAGCCAGGTTTTAATGTAGATTAAAATAGCTTAAGTGTTTAATGTGACTCTTTCAAGATTAATGGAGCACAACAAACTTAATACAATTTTTTTTTATCAAATATTAACCTTCATCAATAAAATATTTAAATAATTTATTATATTATTTTTTGTAATTTTATCATTATTATTGAAAATTCAGTAAAAAACAAACAAACATTCAAGTGGATTTTTAGCTTCAGCTTCTATTCCAGTTTCAGTTGGATATACAGAAGTTCAATGAAAGTTTTTTTTGAAACAGGCAAGGCATGAGACGTCATTCCGCGGGGAATGACCGTCCCTGACCATCGCAAGTGATGATCCTGAAGAAAGGTCGGTAAGACTGTAACACGCTGGAAGCCAATAAATGTGACCTCATAGTTCTAATATAATTATCAGATAAGGAGTTATCATTATTGCAGTCTAAGACCACTTTAATGAAATGTGAGCTATATTGGTTTAGGTAGAAAATCAGCTACCCAATTAGCCTCTCTAAAACAATATATTATTTTATAATTATGAAAATTGTTAAGAATAATTTTCGTATCAGTTAATATATTACGAATCTCACATGATATTGAGATGTTTGAGTTTATTGGCTAATTTTACTGCATTTGAGAATGCTAATGCTTCGACTGCTAAAAGAGAATTTGCATTAACATATTTATCGTAGGTTTTGTGATTAGGTATAGGTAGGCATGTAGAATAGGTGCTCATATTATTAATTGTAGCTGTCGATGATAAGTATAGCTTGGTAATTGAATGTGTGGAACAATCTCTACCAGACGGTCCAGACCCCATAATATTGGCGTCAATGGTGATCGAAGGTGGCCAATCGGATATCTCTCTCTCGGAAAATCCTCACCTTTCACGTGATATCCATGTGACACATAATTTCATCCCCATTTTTGCTACTTAAAACTCTTCTTTTTTTATCATCTCTATCCCCACATACCACCACCTAAACTTCCATCACTATCGACTTTTCATTAATTATCATCTTACCCCCGCCATACTATTCTTCATTTATATTACTTTGTTTTATTTCAGACTTTCATGACCCACCTATATAATCCACCATCATCGATATCTTAGTAGTTATGTGCTTATTTCAGAGTTTCATTACGTACTGTTTATTTGTTAAGAACGGTGTATAAAATCTTTCAAGTTATGGAATAGGAAAAAGTTGATCCATGCACTAGCACTAGTACGTGTATGCCGACTTTTCCTAGCCAGCTCAACATGAAATGTCGATCGATATCGTCAATTTGTGTACGTTATGCGTTTACGGTATTTAATATTCCGATAATTCCCCACTTTTCATCTTAAATACGTGTACTATATACAGTATTTTGTGTGGAACTTGTACTTAATTAGGGCATAATAATTAATCTCCATATATTACCCGGAACAATCATGACAAAGAATTATGTATCACAGAGAGACACGCATGATACTCCTTCTGAATTTGGTTGATTAAACTAACTAAAACATATCCGATTAATCGACAAAGAGGACATCTCACTGCCTTAATTGAGGTGACTGCCTAGCTCGGATTAAATGAGACGAAAACGAATTGAAAGATGTATAAGCCACGTCAAACAATTGGAAGTAGCTAGCTAGCTATCTATATTTTTGTCTAAATTTTTTTATATGGATTCAACTTCACTCATTACTAGCTTTATTCTCGCGCCATGCACAGAATTTGTACAACGATTTTTATAACTATTTATATAATTTATAAACACATAGAATAACATTAATATACATAAAAGTATGCATTATATAATTATATTTATTTAAATTTATTTAAATCAATATTTTACATATAAAAGAAATTTCAATTGATTTATAATCTGTTTTATTGATATGCATTTAAATAAGGAAATGATATCAATAGATTTAGGATAGTGATCTTTGTATATATATTATAATTTATTTGTGTTCAAATAAGGAAATGATATTATTAGATTTAGGTTAATTATCTTCAAATATAAATATTTAATTTTTCATTTTGGAAAAAAATGACATGTGTCTTGATGACGTGACATAGCTTATTGAAGAGTAGGCGTGATATGATTCATTGATGAGTATAGTGTTTTACTTTAGTAGTTATATAGAGATTACTGATGAGAACACACTTCACAATTTAATAATAATTACTCAGTGTTTTTAGTATCAGATTATCCATAATGACTAGAATTTGAATCAGGATTTTAACATAAAAAACAATATTATATATATTTTTAACTTATTTTTTATGTTTAGTTTAATCGTTCAATGACATTGAGTTGGATTTGAAGCCAATTAGAAAAAAGAATGGAGAATATTTGAAGAAATTTAATACTCCTAGATATAGATAAATAACATTTACTTTTTTTCTTCGTAAAAGCCTAAATTTATACTTAGATATAGATAAATGATTTGGGATAGCTATCCATCTATGGTGAAATCCCTAATCTTACTTGGATTTTTTTTAATAATTATTAAAGGGAATTTTACAAGCTACACACATAAATAGTTAAAATTGAACTTACAACAAAATAGTTAGCTACCTAGGCAAATTAAACATGAGCTAGTGACGAAAATGTAGCAATTGAATTAATTAATTCATTGGGTATAAAAGCCAGCCAATTGTGACAGATCGAGAAGGAAATTGGGGTCACATGTTATACTCAAAGGGGGCATTGAAAATTATTGAAATTTAATGCTGATGGGTTCTTGCCTATTCTAAGTGATGCATGATAAGACACAGGCAGTTCATATCGATAACTACTTCATAAATAGGTCTTCAATTTCAAACTACTTTGTCACATTTGTGATCTCCCATCCAACTTAACTATTCTCTCCGATTGTTTCTAATAATATATATACGAGATGCATAAGTAAACTACTTTACGAATCTGTATAAATTAGTCTAGGAATATGTATTGAAGTCTTCGGGTTGATAGATAGATAAATTGAGACGTACCATGTATATGATATCACTAGCTCATATGTAACAAGTTTAGTAGGATTAAATCATTTTTGAATTACTTAGGAGTTAGGTCTTTTCACTTAGCGTGAGATAAATATTCTAAGATGACCAATATTCAATTGGTAAAGTTATTTGACGCTATGCTTCCTCAAGTGTTCTATCTATAGGTCTTGAGTTCGTTTATTCTGTAGGCATTTATGTACATTCAATTCAAGTATTGCATATGACGAGAAATCTTAAAGGGTTCACCTAATGGAGCATGGCATGACCTAAGTTGTATATTCAACCTCCCTAATCTCTTTGAAGTAAGACATATGTAAATGTTTTTTGAGTCTTTTTTGTATATTCAATTCTCCCTAATCTCTTTGAAGTAAGACATATATAAATGTTTTTTGAGTCTTTCGGTCTTCTCTGGCCTTAGATCGAAGCATCATTCCCTCACCATAAATCTTTTCCACCAAATGAATCAATATAAGACGACAAGTCCAGTTTTATAAAGTCATTTAATTTGATGATAGAAGAAGTAGTCCATCAATCAATCTGATCTAAATTAATGTTTTAGGTTAAGAGACTTATATAGAGACAAATACATGCATGTTTTTATTAGTTAAAGGTATACAGTGACTTGGCTCAAGTAGCCAAGTCGTGTATGTACCACATATACTTTTTAGTTTGAATTATAGGTTCTTTCTGCTCTTTAAGATATGAAAAGGTGATTAGTTGATCTCACTTACAGTGTTTTGGAAACAATACAAAGAATGTAAGCCAATTTTCAACCCCTATGTGACAATATCCAATTGTCCATCTTTCAAGCACCGTACCTATAATATGAAAAGTTAACATGTCAATGTCTATCTAGGCCCCTAGCTAAGGCAATTGCTTTTTACTTGGAAGTTGGAAATACAATAGGTTTCTCTTTCAAAAAAAAAAACACCCTCCATTCATCAAAGAATTTCATTCTAGCTTCTCAATTTTGTTAAATTTTTTTTGTCATTTTAGGTGTTTAGGTTGTGAGATAGGAGGATTGTTATTGTAAATTGTAACTTTTTACTCTTTTTATGCAAATTATGATTTATTATTCGTTAAAAATAAGGTGAGTTATAAATTTTAGAAAAAAGTAAAATAATATGGGATAGTTTTTGGATTCCTTGATTATTGTGTAAATGTTTAAAATGATATGTGCAGTCTAATTAAGTTAAGCATTATAGTAAAAAAAATACTGAATTAATAGCGTCTCCAGATGTAATTATTTTCTTGGTGTACAATTGGACCTTGGAAAATATGACCCGACCCGCAAACCCGACCCGAATCCGCCCGATTTTTTGTTCTCTTAACCCGTTAAATTAAACCCGAAACCCGATTTGGACCCGACCTGATGACCCGATATTTTGTTGGGTCAAAAACGGGTTGGGTCGGGTCAACCCGTTGGGTCTTACACTCTTACCAAAAAATAACTAGAAAATAAAAATAGGAAACAAATATGAAAAAATCAAAAAATTGATAGGAAAAAAAAAGATATTTTGCTGCTATGTTATAAATTCTGTTTATAAAAACAAGCTTTAAAATAAAAATTAGGTTGATTAGGCCTAAATAATATATTGTTTTACTTATTACGGGCTTTCATTTTAAAAGTCCAATCAAGAAAACATACCCAAATTGAATTGTAAGGAGTCAACAACTTGTACCAACCTTATATACACATTTAGAGCTTCATGTTTTCCATTTGGTCGATGTGGTACGGATTTGATTTATGTAGCAAAAAATGCAAGGTTATATAGAAGATTGAGACAATGATTCATTTGCAAGTTCTCGATGTGGGAAATGAGGGTAGACAAGTTTTATACATACAAATTTAAATAGATCCACCAACCACTTAATTTTTAATGAGATTTATTAACATGAGATTTATTACAATGAGATTTCTTACTTCTTCTAGTTATTTTTTAAATGTTTAAATTTTGTGTAACCATCATCACTATTCACTAGTTTACGATATTCTAACCCAATATTAAATGATATTGTGAGCTATAATTCTAGCTTGTATGGATTGTTTAATAATTGTTTAGTGTTTACATAAATTTTATTATACGGAATACTCTTTAATAATTAAGAATTTATATAAACTAGAGTTTATGTTGGAGACTAAAATTTATGGATGATTATTTAATAAAGTATAATATACTTTTATATACTTACATCAGAAATTATATGGTTATTGATTTAACATTATACTTTGTTATATGTCTGTTAGTTTGAACAACATGACTCAAAGTTCAAATATAAGAAAATAAGTCATTTTATTTTATACCGAAACTATGCGTAAACGCTAAAAGATCATGTGGGTAACTTCTAATCACAACTTCTAACTTTTCAAATTGCACTTCCTTTATAAAAACCAAACTAGTGATAACTCTCTAACTTGTCACAATATGTATGGTCTACAACATCGATGTTAATCATTGTTGAAAACATTATACAACTTAGTCTTATTAGGTATATAAAGTCACAATAAGGTCTCACTCACACAAAACGAGACTCGAAATTATGCGTAAACGCTAAAATACCTTAAATAAAAAGGAATAAAAAAATTGCGCAATCAGACCCGATGGGTTGATCCGAACCGGAGATAAACCCGTCCTAACCCGACCTGTTTTGACCCGGTAAATTTTAAACCTGAAATGACCCGACCCGAAATATACTAAACCCGATGTACTCTGACCCGAACCCGACGCGCCCGACCCGTTTCCAAGGTCTATGTACAATCATTGTGCTATTCGTTCTTTCAGTTTCTCTCATTAAACTTGGTTGTTAAACTCTTTCCATGCACTTAATGAACCTATGCAATTTAATGTGAACTCTCACCAAGTCACCATGCATGTAGATGTACTCATACAACTCTGATCGAGCATTCAAATTAAAAAGTCCCCGTTACATTAATTATTGTAACGATGAACAAGATCGGATTAGCTAGGTGATCGGTTTGGTACGAGCAACAAGCTCGATGGATGGATCAAGCTTAACTTTTTCTTCCTAAGAGTTAGGATAGTGTCCCTTTGGGAGAAAAATTCCCCATATCAATCCCATGGCTTTAAGTTTGAATGCTGTCAAATGTGAAGACCAGCTCAATAACACCATATTGCCCTTCTTGGTTGGATTGATGTGGATGGCTAATGTGGAAAGGCCCCATGCACTTCAGACAAAACCCCAAGTTTCATTCATTGCTAAAGGGTCCCTAAGGCATTATAATGAGTATGGTTCGAGGCCCAACAAAGAAATAGACCACTCTTTTGCCTCACTTATCCCGTGTTTTCTCCGTGTTTCGGTTAGTTGATCAGTCATTTCTTGTACAAACTTCACGACCCAATAAAGCTTCGAATTGTGCATACACAGTCTACTAGATCAGTTCAACAAGTTTCTAACATGTCTCCTTAAGTACAATTGGCTTGACCTAGTTTTTATTTTTTATAAAAAAAAGGCAAGATACGGGACTGACCATCAGAAACGATGATCCTAAAGAAAGGCCGATATGAATTGAACAAGCTCGAAGCCAGGAGAATAGGCTGGAGGGTTCTAATGTAGTCTTCAGATAATGCGCAATCGCTGTTGCAGTTAAGAATCATCTTAACATAGTGGGCGTTTATATCAGGGTTTGCGAGAAAATCTGCAGCCCTGTTGGTCTCTCTAAAACAATGAGTGACTTTAGTATTTTGAAAATGATGGAATAGATGTTTATCATCCCTAATAATATTTCTAATTTCCCAGGGTATTTTCCAAATATTATTAATTAAGAATTGTTAAATTGTCTCCTTCATATTTGAAGTTAGAGTTTTTAAGCTTTATAGCTAGTTCAACCGCATGTAGAAAATCCAATATCTTTGTAGTAAGGGGAAAATTCGCATTAACAGGTTTGTTATAAATATATATTACTCTGCCAGTATTATCTCTAGCAATACATGCTATCTGGGAATTAGAATTATTTCTATAAGAACCATCAAAGTTTATTTTAACCCAGTCTGTTGGAGGTTTCTTCCAAAGTTGATGTATTTTTTTACTTCTATTCTTTTTTTGATGTTGCCACTAGTAGGTAAAAGACCTTTAGCGACGCTTTCAAAAATACTATTACGATGCTTTTTAGCGCCACAAGGACTTGTACCGACTCAATCAAAAGCGATCTCTTTGTCTATGCCTCTACCTCTTATTGCGGCGCTTTTTAATTGTGTCGATATAGCAATAATTTTGCGCCATTATAGACTAGTCGCACTTTTAAAAGCGCCGCTCAAAGTTTGATATTGTGAGGCAATTTGAAGTACCTAGTGGAGTGCATAAATAGCGTCGTAAGAGTATCGCAACGCTTTTAAAGTGCCACAACATCTTTTAACAGTATAATTTATTACTACGATGGCTTAGTAAATCAGGCTTTGTAATTTGATTACTCATGGAAAGCGAAAAATATGTTCAGATACAGACATCTTTACATCAGCATATAACATTTGTTGTAAAATTTACTAGATCAAACTGTAGAAAAGGATCTTATTTTACTACAGAAGCTAAAGGTAATTCTGCTGAAATTTAACCTGAATTTCGGCCATGGAGGATATTTTACTGTGGTCAAAAGCATCAACAGTCGATCTAGGGGTAAAAGCAGACGGCTTTAATTGCGCGAAACGAGGAAAGGATGAAATCTTCTTCATGAAGGGCCACTGATTTTCTGTGAAGCCAAAGGCAAGATAAGAAGACAAGTTAAGCCATATAAAACTATAAGCATTATTTCTATCTTGCAGTAAATTCCTAATTTATTACCATGTAAAAGCATATTGTTTAAATCCCGTTTTTCTAGTAGTGTGCTTTGATCCTGGGTTGATTTCTGTGGCTTTCTCCCATTGTTTAAAGTAGATGAATGCATATTGTGCTGGTTCATTTTTGTTATATTGGGCATTTCTAAATATAACAGAGTTTCTATGTAGCCATATTTGATATCAAAAGAAAATTAAGGCTTCAATCTTACTATATTCATTTTTGTATAAATAATGAGATCTATTAAAGTATTATGGAATGAACTTATGCTCAATATTTAAACGGTTCTTTCTGAAATTTGAGAAAATTGATGGGTTTGGTCAATAGTGTAGGGGCATTCAAAGAGGAGATGCTCTATTGTTTCAGTCGGGATGTCTAGCTGAAGCCGTGCTAAATTGACCGTTGGAGTTGAGAGTTCAGACTATCTGGCCTTGGACCTGTGTTTGTGGAATGTAGATGTTAAGTATATGGGAAATAATGTGTTGGGGGAGCACTGTTTCTAATTTTAGTATATCCCATTGATTTGTTTTCATTATAAAAACCGAAACTTTATCATTTATATTTGCAATATTCGGATCATAATATGGTCTAAGGTCAATGGAAGGGATCCATTTACCAGTCAAAAAATAGATTATTTTGTCATCGCTTAGTTCTCATCCTATTCTTTTATTGAAGTCTTCACGTAAAGTGTAGTAATTTGGAGAACTCCCAGGATTGTTTTTTTTTTATAGTCCATAATGGAAGAAAATTGTAGATATTTTTGACTTATTAATTGTACCCATATATTATCTTTATCTGTTTCAAATTTCCAAATGAGTTTTTGTTGTAACACCTTATTAAGATTTTCGGTTTTATGTAGTATGAGGCAACCGTACTGTTTTGGTTTACAAATTGAGTCCCAGTTGGTAATTTTATAACTGGGGTTGGTGTTGTTCCAGAAGAATTTTTTTTTTTTATCGATTTGCTTACATATTCTTTTTGGGAGATAAAAACATTGCATTAAGTGGTTCGCTTTTGATTGTATAATAGATTGGATAAAAATTGCCATACCTGCTTGTAATATCGTGTTTGCCTTCCATTTGGATAGTTATTTTTGCATGTTTTGCACTACGTATTGAAAGTTTTCGTTTTTAACTATACCTTTTACAAATGGTATTCCTAAATATTTTTTCATAGAATTAGTAAGTTGTATATTTAGTACCGATGCTAATACTTTGTGTACGCGATATTTGTAGAAGTTTGGAAGAAAGTTTTATGGTAGTTGATGGGCAATCTCGAGAGATTCATAAACTTTTGAAGTAATTCTTTAATGTAAATCATATTTTTCATATTGGCATTGGCTAATATAATTGTATAGTATGCAAAACACAAAAACGGTAATCGCATCCCATTATGAGTTAGTTGTATCCCAACTTTATGACTTGTTTTTCCGGCTTCCTTTTGTAGTGTTTTGGCTAGATATTCCATTGCTAGTATAAATATGAAGGGAGCAATCGGGTCTCCTTGTCTTAAACCACGTTGCGGGTTAAATGTGGGGCCTGGTTCATTGTTTACCAATATAGAAAATGAAGCCGATTTTATGCATGTCATCATTAAATTAATCCATCTTGAGTGAAATCCATAACTTTCCAATACATTAATAATAAAATGTCATTGTAGCTTGTCGTATGCTTTTTCCATATCGAGTTTTAATGGTTGACTAGACCTAGTTGGCATTTGAACAACGAGTCTAATATCCCGATCTTTCTTTATATAACGGGAACCAACCGCACAATACCTTTTTTTACACAGCACAATACCTTTTTTAACACAACGCGATACTCCAAGATCGTCACATATTGCGTAAGGTTTATTAGAAAAAAAAACCCGGGTTTAAAATGGAGTCGACAATAGGTGTCGTCTAGAAGACCAGGTTGAGAATAAAACCGGTTTCCAAACCGATTTAGTAATTTATTTTTAATCCGGTTTAAAATTATTTTAATAAATATATATTTATAAATTTTAAACCCGGTTTACAAATCCCGCCAAAAAATAAACAATCCACGATGTGGTCGACGTATATCTAGGACATCACATATTGTGGTCTGCACATATTGCATACGTGATGTTGGTGGAAATTATGGAAACAAATCAGTGTGGAAACAAATCAGTGTGGTCGACATATAAGAGCCTTGGTCTGCACATTGTCGTCTTCGTGGATGTGTTTGGAGAAGATGACCCCGTCGTCAATCAGTGTGGACGAGAGGAAGGACTTGTCGAAATTATGTGTCGCCCAGAAATACTTGTGGGCCCCAGCCACGTGGAAGAAGAGAAGGAGTGGTGAGGTGACCAAGCCACATCAAGGCACTAATGAGAACAAGGAGGTAAGTGATTCAATTGAGGACGACTCTCATCAAGGATAGTCACCAAAGTCGCCAATAACATGGACAAGGGCGTAGACAACCCTAAGCCTGGTTCAATCACGCATTCCAAGTCTCACCAACTTCACCCATGAGCTATTAAAGAGATTGATATATATGTCAAGGAGTTAAAAACCATACAAGTTCGACTCTCATCGCATGCATTCAAACCAGCGTCGACAAGCTCCACGCTTGTGAGGAGTGAACCAAGAAGAACCAGGCGTGGGGACACTTGGCTTCGGCCCTCAAAACCCTTCCTAAAACCAGATGACCGGCCCATGCTTGGAGGACAAGGAGTATTTATTTCTGAATTTTCTTAAATTTCCCTAAAAAACCTACTTAAGTAGTGCAACTTGTTTAGTGGGGTGGTGGAGACAGTTTACTTGCATTGTCTTTGCATTTTCCTTTTATTATTGAAACGAATTTAGAGACCTACAAACATCATTAGGGAGACACGTTTTTATCAATCAAATCAGAAGCTTTTGAAGCTAAGAAATCTCTCCTCTCCCTTTGATCTTGTGAGTTGCATCAAGATTTGATCAAGTGTTTGAGTGCGTTATATCTCAAAATTCTCAACCAGAGATTATCAATACTTAGTGAGTCATATTTAAGTGGAGATCAGAGTCTCATATCCATCATTCAAAAATCGTCGATCATCTCATCCATCCTGACGAGCCATTGCAGATCCATTCCGAGCAAAGTCTTGAACCGAGAGGCACAAAAGATGGTCCCCACCACCATTATCGCGCCGGGTAACACTTTGGATGTGGCGGCAACGGTGGGAAGGAATGCTAGTATGGCCGACCCTCGGATTCAAGTTCGGAGGACGACGAAAACAGTTAGTTTCCTACACTACAGCGGATTCCATCTAGCGAGGCTTCTTCAGTAGCTAGTCTCGTAGTTGCTCCCGTACCCACTCCCATACTCACTTCCGTAGCTTCTCCTGTAATATCTCCTATAGCATCTCTTGTTGTATTGGAATAGGGACTTCAGGAACATCAGTTCCTATGGAGTTCCTTTCCTCTGTTTCTCTAGTTTTGAAGATGACAATCACATTATATATTATGGAAAGTATTATCATGATATTTCATATGAAAATATAGAAGAACCAAGCATTCGAAGTCCAAGGGAAGGGGAAGGGGAACCACGTCTCTTTAACCACCGCAACTCAAACCTAGCGTGAGCGGCAAAAAGATGAAGATCTTGTGAAAGACTTTATCCTTTATTAGAATATCTCTTGAGTTGTAATCGGTTGTTAAATGTACAAGTAAAGATCTCGAGTTTATTTGGTAAACTCAAAAAACGTAAGAGTGGATATTAATATGGAATGAATGATCTCATATAATATATCTTCGCATGATATCTTTGCACAAGATCTTACTTCTCATATAAATACCCATTCAGACGACCTAAGAACTTATGCATTATGTAGAACTTTGAAGTGCATCTTGCTAAGGAGATGGAAAGGTTGAAAGAGTTGTTCTTGTCAAAGAACAACTCTTGCATTCTTCTTACCTTTCTTGTACTTGATGACATATGTGAAGGTCCCATGAACTCCATCCATCTTGCACGATGTCGGCTGAGATTGTATTGTCCCTTCATGTACTTAAATGCTTCATGGTCCAAGTGTATGACAAACTCCTTTGGCCAAAGATGATGTTGCCAAGTCCTCAACATCTGAATAAAAGCATAAAGCTCATTGTCGTAGGTAGGGTAGTTCAGTTGGGCACCAATGAGCTTCTCACTAAAATAAGCAATAGGACGACGATTGCAATTCCATGGTGACAAGTATCACACTCCACCTCAAATGTCTTTGAGAAATCCGGTAATTGCAATAAAGGGCATTGAAAAGACGGTCCTCCAAAGTGACAAAATCTTGTTTCATGTTCCTTTGTCCACTCAATTGATGCAGCGTTCTTGGTAAGCTCATGTAATGGTCTGCAATGGTGGAGAAATCACGAACAAGCAGACGATATAAGTTGTCCAAGCCTAAAATCGAACGGACTATGGTGGGAGTAGTTGGTCGTGGCTATTCCTAAATGGCGCAGACTTTTTCCTTGTCCACCCGTAATTCATCCTTGCCAACAACAAAACCAAGGAAAATGGTAGACACCATGCAAAAAGAACATTTCCATAAAGTTAGCAAACAATTTCTCTTTCCTAAGACATTCTAAAACTCTCCTAAGGTGAATAACATGCTCATCCATAGTTTTGTTGTAAATAAGGATATCATCAAAGTAGACAACCACAAACTTTCCTAAGAAAACCCTTGAAACATGATTCATAAGTCTCATAAAGGTACTAGGAGCGTTAGTTCGGCCAAATGACATCACTAACCACTCATAAATGCCATACTAAGTTTTTATAGGGAATTTCATAAAACCACCCCTTAAATAAGGTACATTACCCACAACCACCCCTTAAACTAGTAATTACATACAACCACCCTTTACATGAATTATATTAACAATCAACCACCCTTCTTCACTTTGATCGGGTTTTGAGCGGTTTATGCTAATTAAATTAACTTTTGACTTTATTTAATTCTTAATCGGTTTTCACCGGATACTCCGCACCTACCAAATCGACCCAGAACACATGCGTCATGGGGTGGTTACGATCCGATCTTTTAGGCAAAAACGCCTTTCCAGATGAAATTTGAAGTCCTCAAGCTCAACGAAAACTTCATATTCTTCCCCATTTGGATCTCTGACTCCATCCTCTCCTCCCCCCAAAAGAACACCTGGATCGAGACAAATCCCAAAATCTGAATTCTCTTGAAATAGAAAATGGGTGGTTGATTGCTAACAAAATTCATTTAATGGGTGGTTGTATGTAATTAGTGATTTAAGAGGTGGTTGTGGGTAAAGTGCCCTATTTAAGGGGTGATTTTCTGAAATTTCCTCTAGTTTTTAATGCACTTTTTCATTCATCACCCTCATGCATCCTAATTTAATGGTAACCACTTTTAGATTAGACCTGTCCAAACGCGGGCAAATCCGTCCGGACCCCCCGGCCCACCCTTAAATATAGGCGGATATGGACAAGAGATTTAGCCCATCCGGGCCGGGCCGACCTGGACCGTTTATAATATGGACGAACATGGACAAGGCATTTAGCCCGTACGGGCCGAACCAGACCACCCATATTATATATATGGAAAAAAAATATAAATATTAATACAAAAAATTAAAAGGTAAAAACCCTTGTCTTTTGTTTCAGTATTTCACGACCCATATCTCATCACTCTCCCAGCCGTCACACTCTCAACCCTATTATGAACTTATGCACAATATGCATCATTTGCTTGAAATTGTGCGAGTTCGATATTTTTAGGGTTGAAATTTGTATTGTGTAATTGAAATTTGCAGGTTGTGCATATTGAAAAAATCACACGGGCAGTCCACGGGCAGCCCAGCCCGCCCTTGAGGGCGGATATGGTGATGCGGGAGTACCTGAGTTATCATCAAGAACACTTCGTCCTAAATCAATATATGTGCTAACCACTGGAGCAAGGGATAAAGATCACTATGGGCCATCATTGAAATCATAAATAGTAGCCCGAGCTCATATTGTAGCCATTCAAGCTCGTAAAGATTCGATTTGAGTCAAGATGAGAAGTCAAGTATTGAATATACTTCAAGACAAAACTCTGGGATTTTGAACCGCTCCATTCCAATCTCGGACGAGAGAGAACAAACTATTTCAAAAAGAGGTGTCAGCGACATGTTACCGCACGCGATCGCGTCCCACAGATGGCGATCACGTTCTGATCGAGTCCAAGAATTGCTGCTCGCGTGATTTAATTGCAAAAACTCGTAGCCAAACTTCTTAAACCGCGATCGCGTCCCACAAATGGCGATTGCGTCAACGAAACGGAAGACTTGTTCGAGATTTCCTATTTTAGTTGTTTTTAGGATTATTTTTTTAGGCTATTTTTGGAAATAATTTTAATTGTTTTATTTCTTTTAATTAGCATCCTTATGAACCCTATATGAGGCTTGTCCTAGTTATTGTTTTTGTCCCCCAGACAGATTATTATGATGATTCTTATGAATTGCGAAAACGTTGTTTTCGTTCCTACACAAGAGAAATAAAACAATTAAAATTATTTCCAAAAATAGCCTAACAGAAATAATCTTGAAAACAACTAAAATAGCCTAAGAGTAGCATGTTTTCACATTTTCCTTGAATCCCGCACCGCGTGTAGGTGTTGAGCAAACCATCATGTAGGACCTTCTTGTCGAATTGTCAATGTCTCCCTAAGAGGAGATGAGTAGCATCCATTGCAGATCCATTCCGAGCAAAGTGAACATAAGCATAAGGATCAACGGCCATGCCAGCACACTATGGTGGGAGCAGTTGCCAACCAAAAATATCTCATCCTCTATGTACCCACGAGTGGGCTTGTATTGCTCCACGCGGTCCATCGTCTTAGACCGGTCATAGACTTTAATTTGAGAACGAAGGTGTTCACGTGGTGTCGATGCGAAACCTTTGCCTTTGTGATCATAGGGACGATTTGAACCATTTTTTGGGTTGAGCATCAACTCCTCCAAAGGAATGTGCATGTCGTTCATAGAACGACACATCCTCTCAATTTCAGCATCCCTTTCGACCAAGAGGCGATACTTCTCAACATCGACAACAGCCAGTTCACGCCGCACAACATCTGTGGGACTTGGACTAGAGAGCCCGGTAGATTGATTATGGGGAAAGATTCTATTGTACCTATACGAAGCATGACAAAAGCAGAAGATCAAAAGCTCACAGTAAACAAGAACAAGTACAAGCCAAGTCCTAATCTCAAAAGGGAATCAAGAATTTTCTGCAAGGCGTAATAATTTGGTTGCTCGTGAGGAGGGAGAGGCTTGAACGGTATGTATCAAGAATGAGGAAAGTAACAAACTCAAGTCCCAAAAAGCAACAAATTTCCAAGCAAATCAAGGTGATCAACTAAAATTTCTAAGAACTAATCACAAGATAAGTGTAAGAAAAAAATTCAATAATGATATGCTGCTAGAGACGTGAAAAGTAGGAAGATGGAGCGTTGGACCGTAGTGAGCTCTCTGCCTATTCTTTTTCTTTTATTGAAGGTTTACGTCGTACCAAACCTCTTTTTTGTTTGTTTGAGGGAAGGTGGGAATTTTTTTATTTTCGGCTAACACTTTGTTGTTGGTATTTTTGTTGATTTACAAATCAAACAAGAAAGAAGCACACAAGCAAGTGCAAGATAGAGCTATAAGAACAGACTTATGCAACTTTGAGGAAATAAAATCAAACAACTTGTCTAGTAATTATTTCAAAGAAGACTCGAGAAGATCTCTCAATAAGTAAAAATACAATATGCAAATCATGCAAAAGAGAACGCTAATTAGGTTATTAGCAATGAATTTGACTAGATATATAATCTAGATATGCCTTGATTGAAGACAAATCCAACCTAGGCAAGCTTTTTAAGGTGATGGTGTTGGTGGTGACGGTTAATTTCAAAATCTGGGGAAAATATTTCTAGGGTCAACAAAAAATAACAACGAGCTTAAGATAAGAGAAACTTAGTTTGAAAAGGCTCTGATACCAATTGATGCAAACAACCCTAGAGATTGTCGTCGTATAAGTAAGATCTTGGTCCTCAAGCATGAATCTCCCAATCCCCTCCGAGAAACAACGAACCAGCAAACCTGCAGGCTAAAGTGATAGCCTGACGAAAGTGCCAGAGAGATGACAAATCGGATCGAAGGGACAACCGAAAGATAATCATGAACTTGCTGAAAGCGACGAGTTACGAATGATAGTTTCAAAATCTAGAGCCTGAATAGATGATGCTAGGGATTTGAAGAAGGAGATAAACTCAAAAACCTATTCAAATCAACATAAGTTCACAATGAAACACTAACAACGTTTAAAACTAGAAATTCCAAAAATTTCAAACATAGAAATATCCTCACGGTCGCACGGTTTGTAACAAACCATGCAAAACAAAAGAAACTTCATCCGGAGGGAGGCATGATTTAGGACACATCCTCACGGTTTGGAGAACAACACCAGAGGTTTGGCACAATTTAGGACAAAGCGGCACAATTTGTTATAAATTGTGCCATTCTCCAGAAGTGCCTATCTTCGTGCGTTTTGCGCTCCTCGACGGAGTGGCTAAGGAGGAACCTCAACCAACCCTTCATAGGTCAAAAGAAGGACTCATTTAGGATTAGATGAACTCGAATGGCCAACATAAGTCTTGGAGACGATGGATTGACTCGCGCTTGTCATTGCTCTTGCGTGAGCTCTTGTTATTGGATGTGCACACTTCTCATTTTTTGCTTCCTCTTCGTCTTTTGCCGTTATAGATGGGATCATGATTCTATTATGCTACATTATTAATCAATTAAAAAAGTGCACACCCCCGTGATTCATAATGTCATGATCCACGATTTATATACTATAGCATGAGGGTATGATCAATATGAATCTGATTCAAGGTATATGCTACGCTTTTACTTTGAGTACTTGTCGGAATGTATATGTTATAGGTAGAAAAGAGAACATATGTCACTAAAAGCGGGTGACAAAAAACTATGACATAACTTTTTAGTTACTTGATATCGACTCTTCGATTATAAGAGTGATTCGGCCAATACTTGGTTGAATTGATAAGAACGAATTTTAACTAACTAAGAATCGAACCCATCTAAATTTTTTCTACCCAAAAAAGGTATACCGTTCAATTAACAAAATCTTTTAGCTTGCAAAAGTTAGACAATTTTGCTCGAAATGATAAGTTCGATCAGAAACATCCACATCGAATTCTCATACATCAAATGTTACAAGAACAAGACAAAAAAAAAGGGATTGAATAAAGATCCGATTAGAGCAAGTGGATGATTCTCTTAGTGACTTTCAAGCTAGTAACGTGTCAAAAGTTGTTTAGCGAATTCCGACCAGACACAATGACAAAACTATATGATAAAAATTCGAGCTTTCTTTTTCTGTCTTTCCTTTGCTGCAACTTGGATATTCGTTTGGGAGTACATATTTATGTCTTTGGGTTTTCAAGTGAAAACGAGTTATCCATAATATTAAAGCTTGTCTTTTATAAAGGGTGGGGATGGACTTGTCTCAACCTTCATTTATCATTTAGTACATGTTATATCATTCTTGATGAATTTCAGTAAATTTATCAAAGTTTTGCAAGTCGATAGCTAGACTTAGTCATGTACACACGAGTATATAGTTAGCAACAGAAGGAGTATTATCACGTTGACCTTATTGTAGGATCAAATCGATGTGTTAGATTCAAGGGAATTATAGACTCGGTAATTTGCAATTTCTATAAACAGCGAGAGAAAAACAACTTTTGACCGTATAGTTATTTTAGGAGAAAATCCATCATCTATTCGTCAGAAAAGGATTTAAACGTCTATTAGTATGTTGATAGATTGAACGACTACTAAGACTATATCCCTAATCAACCACACTAATCAATATAACGTACCAAAAGGCTTATTCTATATTCATGAGAAAAAACAGAACACACACTTTCATTTCTTAAGCTTGGATGCATTCTAAATGGTCTCTGAATGCATGAGTTTTATGAGGGTGATGTTACTTTCATTATAGAACCAAGAGAGCATATAATGTCATTTGCTAAGATGTTATAAATCTATCTTGATTTAGTGAATAAAATAACACATCAAGATTGTAAATGACGATAAACTCAATCTTCAACTAATATCTTACAACCATCTTAATACAATGTAAATCCTAAACCGTATGTGAGACACTTTGTAAATGAAGCTCCCAAAATTTCAAGATTTTTTTCACTATTAGTTGATACTTTTTCTTTCGGTCTTGATCGCCACATTCAACCATGGTTATTAAATTCGCGAGTTGATTCGTAAAACCATACGACTATACGAGTCAGGGTATGAATAATAAGTTAACTCGAGAGTAAAATTCGATGAGCATCAGACTCGTATCAAACTCGATCATACTCGGTCACATTCATAGATTCGTACAAACCTACAAAATTCGTCCGATTGATGAAACAATTTTCAGCATTTTTGGCCTTTGGGCTAATTGGCCCAAATGAAAATAAAGGCCCACTGGCCTCTAGACTGGTCATGGAGGTGTCTCCAAGTAGTAGCGGGCATGTGGGATTCAAATATCCAATCGAACATAGATAAATGAGAATATTTTATGCTTTTTTATTTTAACAAAAGTAATTTAATTTAATTTTTTGAAGAGGGAAAAACGAATAAAAGAAAAAGGAAATGAAATATTAGGTTTCTGTCGGAGGGACATTTGATTATATATTATATTTATATATTTATATATTATTATTTTAGTAGATTCTTACGAATCTACGAATAGAGTAGGGATGACAGTGGGGCGAAGAATCTCAACATCAGGGGGGGAAAATAATAACCCCGCACGGGGATGAGGTTGGTGATGGGGATGGGCAAGATTTTAGAAAAAAACGGAGATGGAGATGAGGATGGGGATCATAATATTAAACGGGGATGAGGATGGTAGAAGTATTCCCCGTCCCACACCTGTCCCATTTCCATCCCTAGAATCGAGTGTAAAAACTAGGGTATCCGAAACGTCCGGATATCCGATACGAAATTCTCGGATCGGATTGGATATCCGAGACGGATATCCGAAATATCAATACAAGCCATTGGTGAGTCCACTAGTGGTCGGTAAATGTTGGTGAGTCCATTAGTGATTAATCCAATACCATTATACCACTAATGGGCTTTGTCCAAATAAATGCAGAGGGCTAAGTTCAAACAATACTTGAGTATTGACTACCACTTACATATTCTTTTTGGCATTTTTTATTAGATATAATGTATTTATATTATTTATATATATAATTTATTATGATATTAATATAAGTGACATACCTCCGGATATCCGCAAGATATCTAACCCCGATCCGTATCTGATCTATTGATCCGAAAATTTATCCGAATCGAATACGGATACATAATCCATTGGATACGGATGTTTACGGATCGGATCGGAGGATCGATAGATCGGATCGTCCGGATCAGATAATTATGAACACCCCTACTAAAAACCACTATCGACAACTAAAAGATTCTCGAGTTTAATAATGATACATTCAACCGATCAAAATCATTAAATTTGCTAGTGAGTCCAAATTGATTGTTCGGATTCTTAAAAATTCGGCCCATGACTGGAATAAAAAGAAGTCGGCCCAGAAAGGTCCATAGTGGAATCTGGATTGAAATGGACGAGTAATTATGGAAATGACGAAAGAGCCCTACCCTATAAACTACCACGATCCGCCATGGATTCCGCCTTGCCCTGGATTTCTTAGAGAGAGAAGAGAGAGAAAGGAAGAGGAAAAATAGAGATAGTCGTGCTCTGCTTAACTTCTTCGTATAACGTTCGATCTAATCACTCTTCTCCTTCATCTCTGAAATTTCAGAGCCCCCTTTCCAATCTTCTCTAGAAAAGTTAGGGTTAGGCGACCAGGGCTCCTTTCTTTTCATTTTGTATCTTGTTCCAAGCAAAAAAATAAGATAAAGGATAATTTATCATCACACAAATTCCCAAATTCTGTACAATTTACGCCTACTTTTTTAATCTGTACGCTCTGTTGTCTGGATCGCGTTATATACTCCTTTCTAGTTGTTGGGGCTGTTGTATTGTTCAGTTTGTTGTTATTAGGTCAGAATTGTTGAGGATCATTAGCTGATTTCGATCGAATACATGGAAAAGAAGAAGGCCTCTGTTCCTCTTGTCTGCCATGGTCATTCACGCCCGGTGGTCTATTTGTTTTACAGTCCGATTACACCGGATGGCTTCTTTCTCCTCAGCGCTAGCAAAGGTATGTGGAAGTCCGATCAATTCAGATTATCAATTTTCCAAATTCGGAATATTGTATCCCAATATGACAGCTTTGACTTAATCAGTTAAATGATGTTATTGGTCCGATTGTGGAAGCGTACTGTTTGAACTCGTATTCGATTTTTTGGTGGTTGATATTCATTTTTGTTGAGAATTTTCTTGATAAGGCGGTTCCGATCACTGTCAGAATTGAATAATTTCAGTTTTTGATGTATCTATAAGTCTGCCTTATCTCCACTTGCCGCTTTGCTTCATTAGTCTCTCATTTTGGAATGTTGTATGATGAAGTGTGTTAAATATTGATAAGCTATTGTTTTTATTTGAGCTATATTACTATTCAGTATGTGGTGTACATTACAATTTGGTCACTTTGTGAGCCAAACTATAATTGTTCTGCAGCTCTTCTCATGAATTTTTCTAAAATATTCTTTTTTGCAAAGACAAGGGTATGGATGCCTAGAGTCAACTTTTGTTCCAGCAATGTTGTTATACATGTCTGTTAGATAGTCCATTGGCAAAGGCCAAAGGGAAACAAATTGTACTTGCATCTACTTATGACTATTTACCTCTGTGCTTTAGATTCTAATCCTATGCTAAGAAATGGAGAGACTGGAGACTGGATTGGAACCTTTGAAGGACATAAAGGGGCAGTGTGGAGCTGCTGCTTGGACACTAATGCTTTGCGTGCTGCAACTGGCTCTGCAGACTTTTCAGCGTATACTATTAACTCCTATCTGCTTAATGACATGCAATCTCAATTTAAATAATGGTTTGCATTACGAAATGCAAGTGTTTGCTACAAGCCACACTGGGAAACTAATGTTGAAGGAAAAAGTAAGAGGGATATAGTTTCATGATCTGGAGAATTGTAAGGTTATAAGGAGATGAATGGATTTTGGATTGGTCTGATAGTCACCTAGCTTAGTATTTTTGGGATTTGAAGTTCATGAATGCATTCCCACTCTCACTCTAGAGTAAGCTTGCAGGTTTGCCAAATTATGCTTCTTTGGGAGTTCAATTAGGTTGTGACCATAATTTTAATCAGAGCAAACTTTCCAAGCATATAATGTCAGTGATATGATTACTATCATACTTATTAACCATAATTACTTTGGGCAATACTAATTGGTTGTGACCATAATATAAATCAAGACCAACTTTTGAAGCATATACAACCAGTGATAAAATTATACATGCTAATCATAGTATACGTATAATGGCACTAATGTGCTTCCGTGCATGAATCGTTTCTACATTCACTATGTGCTGAAATATTTTCTACATTCACTATGTGCTGAAATATTTTCTACATGGAGTTTACATTTCATGTCTGTACAGAGATATATGAATTGCCATCTTTTCTCTGTCCATTTTGCTGGCAATGTCTTCCCATTCAACAATTATATCTGTCATGCATCTTGTATGATAGTAGTGATCCTTGGAGCTATAAATATTCCACATATTTAGTTTTGATCAGTCTTGAATACGTTGTTTATTCAGCTTCTCTTAGTCTAAGTCACTGTAGAAGCATTCTTTATTTATACACTTCAAACGTCCTTTTTTTGTATCTGTTCAGAAGGTATCATATAGTAGTATAGTCTATAGGTTATTGAAATTATAGACCAAATGGTTAAGTGCATTTGTCTTACAGGAGAGTATGGGATGCCATTACTGGGGATGAGCTACACTCCTTTGAGCACAAGCACATTGTCCGAGCATGCTCTTTCTCAGAGGTAAATCTGAAAAACAATATATTGTAGAAAAGTAGTCAATTTGTCATGTTAATGTATGCCCGTAGTGAACTAACACTTGCTACATAGTCAAGTGAAGAGTATAATGGTGCATGCCATCAATCCATGGAAACTCTAAACCTTAAAGTAGATAAAAAAAATCCTGTCACATTGTGCTTGATGCATCTTTCTCTTTTCTTTTCTAAGTTGCCCATTTTCTTATGTATCATTATATCATTAGTTATCATTTTATTTGATATAAAACTAGTGTAGTGACCCGTGCCATGCACGGGAAATTCCATATTATTCGTATGAAAATTTTATATCCTTTTAATCGAGTTCGTCAAAAAATTAAGATTAACTTTTTCTTGTAAAGACTATTTATAAAAATATATTATGTTTAGCTTGACATAATTTTTTATTATCGAAAATAATCCTAATTTTATCATAAGAATATATATTAACCTTCAACATAATATTTATTCTCAATAAAATAGCTTGTATATTTTTTGTTGAAAGGAATGATAATTTTTTAAGATTTATTTGTTAATATAATTATCATAAAAAATAATAATTGTGTAACAAACTAAGGCTAAAATGACTCTAAGAGCCCTAAAAGGCTCAACTTTAATATAAGATAGATCACATCAAGAATTTTGGTATCATTTGTAAACTCATCAAACACGTGAGCAATTGGCTTCAAATATCTGAAACATTAGGCTTCATTATGAAATTAGTGCTGATGTGCAGTGAATCAACCCAATTATATATGTTTCATACCAATGCTCAACCATTGACAAATAATGCAGGATTCTCACCGCCTTTTGACTGGTGGGTATGAGAAAGTTCTTCGAATTTATGATCTGAATCGTCCTGATGCTGCCCCAAGTGAAGTGGATAAATCACCAGGAGCAGTCAGGGTTCTTTCATGGCTTCATAGCGATCAGACCATATTAAGTACCTGCACTGACACGGGTGGAGTCAGGTATGAGGGCCAAATGTTATACATATTATGAAACCTTCTGGTAGTTTTTCTTGCACTTGTCCTTAGGCGCATTAAGTTCTTCTAACATGAATGGAATGGAACAGTGATAAACCGGAAACATTTGATAAACTAATAGCTTGACTATCTATTTTGATCGACTAGGTTAATTTTTGGATAGTTTTTTGTGACCTACTTGGGGCTCATGAGCATCCTGCAATTCGTCTATTCCATGCTGAAGTCGAGTCTTATGTTTTAACATGGTAGATTATGGGATATTAGAAGTGGCCAAATTACTCGAACACTTGAGACCAAATCTTCAGTGACTTGCACTTGTCTTGAGGAGCATTAAGTTCTTCTTACATGAATGGAATGGAACAGTGATAAACCGGAAACATTTGATAAATTAATAGCGTTACTAGCTATTTTGATCGACTCGGTTAATTTTTTGGATAGTTTTTTCTGTCCTTACTTGGGGCTCAGAGCATCCTGCATTTGGTCTATTCCATGCTGAAGTCTAGTCTTATGTTTTGACATGGTAGATTATGGGATATTAGAAGTGGCCAAATTGCTCGAACACTTGAGACCAAATCTTCAGTGACTAGTGCGGAAGTAAGTCAAGATGGACGCTACATCACTACTGCTGATGGCACCAGTGTCAAATTCTGGGATGCCAATCAGTAAGTTCGCTGTCCTTATTGCTCATAGATATATTCAAGTTCTCCATAGAAAATTTTAATAAAAGAAGTTTTTCTTTTCATATCCAGCTTTGGGTTAGTGAAGAGCTATGATATGTCATGGACTGTAGAATCAGCTTCATTGGAACCCAAGTATGGGAACAAGTTCATTGCTGGTGGAGAAGATATGTGGGTTCATGTATTTGATTTCCACACTGGAGAAGAAATAGGTATGCAAGTGATAATTTTGACCAATAGAAATTACAAGACCAGTTACTTTTTCCTCTTATTGGCTTATTGCTACTACATAATCAAATAGTTATCCTCTCATTGCAACTTCTTCTTATGTGGCGAATCAGATAAAATCAAAGCCATTGGAAGTGATTTAGGCAAAAGATAATCAACTTTGAGAAGGACTTAGAACTAACATTGACATAAGTCAGATAAGGTCTACTCTGAATAGTCTTTTCAAATAAATGAATTTCATCACACTAGGTAAAACCGTAAAAGTACGTTCACACCTAATTAATATTCTGACTTAAAGTTCGCTGAAATAAGTGTCATGCACTCAAATGAGAGTTGCATCCCACTTTTTTTGTTTGGTAGCTAGCTTTATATTGCTGATAGCCTAAGCTTAAAAGCATAAATTGCATGATAATATATTAACTTGGTTCTTTCCACAGCATGCAACAAGGGTCACCATGGTCCTGTCCACTGTGTGCGCTTCTCTCCAGGAGGCGAGTCCTACGCCTCTGGTTCTGAGGACGGAACTATCAGAATATGGCAAACGGCTTCTCTAACAAGTGAGGCGAACGGAACACCTGCTGCAAATTCAATGGCGGTTGTGGATGATATTTCTGTTAAGATGGAAGGTGTTCGTATTCCTGACGACAACAAGACCAAGTCAAATGAAGATGCTAAGAATGCTTAAAATAGGGGACAAAGGAAGAAGAGAAACTTATTTATTTTGCCCTCTTTCCATTATGCAACTCTGGACATGCTTGACAATGGTAAATTCCACATAAAACCTAGAGAGGTACGTACTGATCATTGTTTAGGAATGCCTGCTTCATATTTCTCCTTTGTCTAGTGCAATTTGATTGGATATGCTTTGTGGGTTCCATGAGTCGGCCTTCGGCTTTCGTTGGTTGCTTGTTTGGTGATGATTAGGCCATGGTTTTATGTGTACCTTGAGTGTTAGGAGGAGGAAGAAGAGGGTTGTTGCACGGTATATTGTCGGATCTTTGGAACCTAAAGAAGGGACAAGGTGGTCTTTGTTTTTTGTTGCAAATAATTGGATACTGTATTTCTGAAATTTAGCAACTGTTCCTCAAATTTACGCATGGTTTTGAAGTTTGATGATGCAAAATTATATGGAACTAGTGTAGTGTAGTGACCCGTGCCATGCACGGGAAATTCCATATTATTCGTATGAAAATTGCATATTCTTTTAATTGAGTGCGTCAAAAAATTAAGATTAACTTTTTTTTTATAAGGACTATTTATACAAAAAAAAATGTATTTTATGAAGGTTATGTACGTAGCTTGACTTAATTTTTATTACCGAAAATAATCTTAATTTTATCATAAGAATATATATTAACCTTTAACATAATATTTTATTCTCAATAAAATAGTTTGTATATTTGTTGGTGAAAGAAATGATAGTTTTTTAAGATTTATTTGTTAATATAATTATCTAATATATTAATACTTAAAATTGTAGATAAAAAAATAATAATTATGTAACAAACTAAGCCTAAAATCACTCTAAAAGGCTCAACTTTAATATATAAGATAGATATTGGCACGCTACAGCAACACACAGTCCACCAAAGAGACATCAACTTACTAGTGTGTAAGACCGGTCCATACGTGGAAAATAAACTGTTTTTTTAAGAATGGCAATATTATTATTTGTAAGACATTATTTGAAACAAAGAGACATCAAAGATGAGTGTGAAATACAACAGGAGCAAGACATGGTGACTTGAGTAAATAATACATGAAACTATATCCATGAAGGACTAGAAACTATCCGATAAACAATTGGTTGCCGCTCAGAGTGGTCCTTTTTACGGGCATATGTCTCCTCTATTAAAGCTAGAGTTCTCCTTCACCATACTCGGTTGCCGCTCATAACAGTAGCTGTTACCGTTCATCTTCACTCCGGCGCAACCCTCATTCTTGTCGATCCTTTGCCCCGACGTCATCTACAGCGGTTCATAGCCCTGGTGATCTTTTTGCATATATATAAAAGACGCAGAGAAGAAAGCCCAAATTCTCTTCTCGTCTCCATACTTGCATCCCTCTTTGATCATCCGAGTCTTTCTATCTATCTTGTAACGTTTAAAGGAGACAAGTATGATGAATGGGAGATTGATATGCACAATTCTCTTGGCGTCAAACGAAAAACTCGGATTCGTCAGGAGAAATTTCGAAGTCAGTTGCTACGACAACCACCCCTCCTATTCTCCAGGATTCTGCTAGAAACGAACTCTCTCTCTCATCCCCCTTTTGTCACCGACTTTCGTCGTCTAACGTTTGTCGTTGCATGTCTCATTTGTTGCTCCAATCTCACTTTTGAACTCTACCAAATTAGAGACACGTCCAAATTTCGGCTGAGGAGGAGTGTTGAGATATGAAGTTAAGATGCATGTTAGTTTATGTTTATTATGTAACATTTGTATTTTACGTTATCTAGTTAAGCTTGGGGTCCAAGTATTTATGCAAAGTTTAATGTACAAGTAATTAATGGATGCTTGGAGCTCAACTACTTTGCAATAGTTTGGAGCCAAGTACTTACGCCTATTTACAGGCTTCTCTTATAAACGAAAAATGAAGGAAATACATCACGAAAACTTGACAAATAATCTTGGAAGTTGGAAATGACAATAGTATTGTGATAAGAGAAAACACAAACTATTACTCGATGAAATTAATAAACTCGGTGATGTAGGCTAGGGTTACATGTTGTTGCTTATCAACAATCACAACGCACACACCAAATCACACGTGAGTATAACTTCATGATCGAGCTAGCGGGAGTTGGTGTTGGATTTGAGGAAGGAGGCAGTCATGGTAATCTCACGCAGAGGCTTGTTCGTGACTCGTATGAGATTGTAAACCCAGGCCCCACATATTGCACCACTAGTGGGCCCAACTATGTAAACCCACAGGCTCTTATAATGGTTCGACACTATAGCTGGTCCTATGCTCCTTGCTGGGTTCATCGATGCTCCTGTTATCGGCCTGCATATATTACATAGGAACGTGAGAATGGTCGAACAACAATCATTTTTTAAAGAACATTTATTCAGAAACTGAACAACATTCATGTAAAAACTGAAGCACATTTAAGTATATTTTGATGCACATTAGTCATTCGTACGTTCTCATATATCATGTTCAACACAAGTACTTACCCTGCAAACATAACGTTCAACAGAAGTGTAGCTCCAATTGCAAGCCCTGCCAACTCTCCCACTGCTCGATTATCCGTGGCGACTCCTGAGATGACGAACATGAGGCAGAACGTAATAATGAACTCAAGCACCAAGGACTGAAGCTCGGTCCCTACAGGAGAAGTCCCTACAAAATGATCTTGATCCCCATTGAATAGTAAGCGTAACATGCCGCTAGCCATGATGGATCCAAGAAGTTGACAAAGAATGTAAGGTATGAGTTGGGTCCATGGGAAACGACCACAAGTGGCGAAGGCAAGAGTGACCGCAGGGTTAAAGTGTGCGCCGGAGACGTGACCCAGTGAGTAGATCATCACCATTAGAACCAATCCCCATACGATGGCGATGCCTGGGAAAGTGATGACTTGATTGCGGTCAAGATTCACTATTGCTGCACCGCACCCTGCAAATAGATATCGAGAGAGTCTGTTTCAATGACCCCTTAATTTCTAATAAAAACGTACAAAAGAGATATTTACCCAACTCACCTGCAAATATCAAGAAGAAGGTTCCTACTACCTCTGCTATCATCTTCTGTAGGAATGGAACACACAGAAGGCATGAAGATGAATCAGGAAATGGCACTGAGGCTTCCTCTGCCACGTTCAACACAACCTCTGCTTCTGAAATATCGCCCATCTGTCTGTATTTGATGATCAGTCTGCTTGTATTAGTATAGGATTGTTGGTTTTATGGAGTTCTTAAGGTCGAGTATTTATAGGTCCAAGTACCCAAGCTAAGCAAAGCAACGGGCAGTTGGAGTTTACCAAATCCATGGTGTACGTTGTTGAAAGTTGATCCCTTCAAATTAAACAATCAGTATTAACTCCATCTTGACCAAAAGAGCACAAACATCACAATCTAAGTCCGTTTTTTCAAATGTACATGCAGGTCCACAAGTCCATGTTTGGGTTTTCAGTGCCATGCATCTGGATGCAAATATCATAAACTCCCATAGGCCGATAAACATGGGGTCGTATATACGAGCGCATATGTGTATTAGGTCCATAATATAAGCCTACGAGGTTCCATTTTCTAAAACTAATCAACAATAGAAGTTAGTATTATATATTATCCTCTCAACTTACGTACACCAAATTAACACACGTTCAATACACCTCCCTCTTATATTGTAGAAATTGACGTACACCAAATTAACACACGTTCAATACACCTCCCTCTTATATTGTAGAAGTTTTCAATACGAATCCATATGTGTAAAATTTACTCAAAATAGACATTATTTGTCCTTCGAAAAGCCACAAAAACAATGCATTCGTCTACGTTAAGTTCGTAATACTTAAACATAATACATAATTATACCTTACCAGTATATAAATTTGTAATATTGAATCATAATGGATAACTATAGTATATAAACGCTCGTGATTTTTAACTATAATACAAAGTTATAATATATAAATAATAAGTTTATACAAATTTGTAATACTTAGTAATAATAGTTGTAGAGATATACTTTTTTTTTGAGCTTTTGAAACGAAAACTATGTCCGTTTTGAACGAATTTTATATGTAAGGACTCGTATTGAAATTCTTTACAAGATTATGGAGAAAAACTTTTAAAAAAAAATGGGTTGTGATGAACCAACTCTTCTTGTCCTTGACAGACAAAGTGGAAAGCGGTTCGTGACGAACGGTTAGTTTTGATATCTGACGGACAAATCCATGACGTACACAGGAATTTACCTTGTTAAATTATACGTACAATGATTACAATTAATAAAATTAATATAATATTAAATTCATTTTTTATGGACTTTCCTGAGTCTCAAGTGGGTCTGCCGCCCGGACGAATCAATAAATGGTCCGTGGCGAACATAACATCAATTTGGTTTGTGACGAACCGGTCTCTATGTTAAATAGTAATTTTGGTGTGTTCAGCCGTGTAATAGTAGCGTGATTAATAGAAGAAGTATTCAAAGATTGTTTAGACCAGTAGTAGGCCGTCATTAAATTAAGTTGACTGACTCAGACTCAGACTCATAACTTGTTCTAGTACTAGGCCAGCCATGGGCCACCCCTTGTCTCTTTACCCACTCCTAGGTCCTACTAGTGCTGCGTCAACATATATCTGAGATACTGTACTAGATTTTAACACACTGCAGATCCAGCAAGCACCCAATGCCATTCAGCAAGTATAAGTTATAATGACTAGTATGTACAACAAGATTGGTGATAATATTATGTTCCATGAATGTAGCAACACAATTTTACAACATTGCAAAAACCACCCCAAACTATAACCTACCCAGCATTTTGCTCATGTGTTGGTGTAGCAGTGTTTCCAGCAGCAGCATTATTCTGTAGTCTCAAGCTAGGCATCACCACCATGCGGCAGCAAACCAGAGCAAAGAGCAACTCAATCATGAACAACACCATACTCAGCCACACAAACAACGTCTTTCTCCAAGACCATACAATGCTTTTAAGCAAAGGAAGTTCAGATTCAAGCAGTAAAGCTGCATCATATATTTCTGGGATTCCACTAGCTGGACGGAATTCTGCCCTCTGTTCGATAATTACGTTCACGTATGAACAAGGAACATCACCTTCGGTAAATCCCTGAAACCTCAAGCTCACCTTCTGTGACTCGGATGAATAACCAGTAACAAGAGGGACAACCTTTATAAACCTTTGCAGCATCCGAATAGGATCACTTATGAAATGCAATATGCATGGTTGTCTTAAACTAGCCAGAGTCTTACCCTTTGCGCACAAAAACTCTATCCTCACCTGTAAAAAAAAAGATAACCCATCAGTCACAACAAGTACACCCAGAGAAGCAACACTTTCGATCCTAAATTACATGCAACATATACCTGGAACATTCCGAGTCTCCTGTTATATTCAGACTCGGGCAACGTCAAACTGACAGTAGCTTGCAGCTTTCTATTGGGAGGAAGGACCCTTGCTGCTACCAAATGATTTTCCATTATAAGGCTTTCTCCAAATTCCACACGAGGGCTACTGGCTGTAATGGCTACAGTAGCTACTGGTTTGTTCTCAGTGAAATCAAAGTTCAACCAATGTTTCTGGTGGAAAGGCTCCTCCACCAAACGCCTCATAATCAAGCCACTAGCAACAAATGCAGAGACCAATAATCCCACAAGTATTGAACCCACATAAGCTGCCCATAAGAACCCCCAAGCGCACTTTACTGCAACCTTAAAGCATGAATGGTTCTCTTTAAACCACTCAGATATAGATGTCGGAACAGCCTCCGAAACAAAACTGCTTGTTTTGATGACTTTCCCACGCAAATTATCTCTAGCACGTTGTATTGCTAGAAAAGGATCTAGCAGAAACATATAAGATGTGTACAAGAACCGAAATGGGAAAGTGAAGAAGCCAATAAATAAGCTAAGCTGAAAACCAATTGCCTTGATTAAAAGCTCCACTAAGATGAAAAGAAAACCTGGCTGATCCTCGCCCACAACTTCCCCATTGTCTTCACCAAGACTATCAACTACACCCGACATACCTGAATCACCTTCTCCAGTAAGCTCAGACACAATCGAAGAATCAGAGATCTCGGATGGCAGTTCCCGGTACCTGTGCTTGGCGAAAGATCGGCGGCGGCGAAGCCCCGGTAAAGAAGGCTTGTTGGGGCCGAATCCAGTGAATTTTGAATCAGATGACGATGGGACAGCGGGAGGAGAATGTGTAGTCGAGTAATTCGATCGGGGTTCCGATTCGTCGGTGCAATCGTAATAGGGGAAGTCTTCGAGGGCGTTAAAGAAACTATCATCTTCCTCCATAGAAGAAGGATCCTCCATTGTTGAGAAGCTTAGTTCTCAATCTTTGAGAAGTTAGGGCTTCGATTTACTCATTCGATTCATAAGATTGGGGTGGAGTAAACGTCGGGTATTTTTTTAATACTACAAGCCAAGCCAAGCCAAAGAATCATCCAACGCATAAGACATTAAATTAAAAATTCATAAAAGATGAATTCACAAATTTGTCAAGTGTAGGATTTTTTTTATTATGTACAAGCAAACTCCAAACTTAGATTAAGTTAAATCATCCTCCAAGAGAGAGGTAAGTTTAAAAAAAAAAAAAAAAAAATTGCGTGTGAATGTGAATGTGAATGTAAAAGGTTGTGCATGTGAATATTGAAGGTTGTGCATGCGAATGAAAAATTCATATATTTGCTCCATATTAATTATTCTCACCATATACGACCTCAAAAAAATCAATATTGAAAGAATAAAACAACGAACAATGAGGTTTAATCCTAGCAAGAAAAGAAGCGGGTTTATTTTTATCCCTTCGGACATGACTACACTCGCAAACTTGGCAGCGTCTCTGGAGTGTCATAATCTGAGCAAACTTGGCAACGTCTTCTTTCGAAGCTTTGACACCGGTGTCAGGCAATCCGTCTCCATAACCACATTCGTCAAACCTCGAGCCAAACATCATTCCAGTGCCTAGTACACCGCCTCAGCTTCACACAATTGCAACCGTCCTAGTGATAAGCGGTGTTTTACATACCGCAACTATGGATTATTAGCTAGTTTTGTATAGGATTATGTTATTTGTTTCTATGTAATCTGTATCATGGAGCTGTTTGAGAGAAGATTTACATACGAGATTCCAAGAGATGATACGAAGCATTGGAAGCATTGAAGCATAACGAAGAAGCTGCTGAAGACGAAGACTTGAAGAAATCAGTAGCTGCTACCTCAGACGACAAGTCGCGCCCGCGGGTCTCAAGACGCATCCGCGGGTTTCACCCTCAACCAAGGATCCGAGAAAGCACAAGCCGCGCCCGCGGGTCCCAAACCGCGCCCGCGGCCCTCTGCCATCCTGAAATTCTGGAGAATCCAAAACCGCGCCCGCGGCTCTCAACCCGCGGGTGCGGTTCCTCGACAGAAGAATCAAATTGATGTCTTTTCCATTTGAAGTAATTTGTGTTCAATTCTGTAACTTTCCACACGTTTTTATTACCTTAATGTGACTGTTACAATAGCTGATGACTATTTAGGTTGTGGATGATCATCCTTGATCAACCACCTTTTGTATACCTTTTGTTTACTTAAGTTTTTGGAGAGTTTTTCACAAACTTATGAGTTGCTAAAGTTCCTTTGTTTCACTTGGCGTTTGAAGCTTTTGGATTCAACAAGTTGTGAGTTTATCCTTTCCCTTTGTCTACTCTTTGATTGTCTCAACTCTCTTGTTTGTATTGTCCATGAACTAGATTTACTACTTTAGATTGATCACCTAAGTTAGTTTTATCTTATTCATATTGCTAGAGTTTGATACTTCTAGTTGAATTATCATACTTGTTGTGTAGCACAATCTATTTGCATGAACTAGTTGTGATTGTTATTAGAGAAGAGAATTGAGTACATGTCGAGTATCCGACTAGTTGTCCATGATATTGCATGTATCTATCTATTCCTGAATGCATTGCTACTTTGTTATTGAACTTTGATAGTTTCAAGGTTATAATCGAGTAAGGGTTATTAGGACTAGTTGGACTAATAACTATTCAAGAACAGGAATTAGAACGATCACTTGAGAACTTGACATAGGGATGAAAAGGATTCTAAGATCAACTTGTTAATCTAATTGTGGATAATCGCTAAGTGGAACACTTCGCTTAATATTGTTATAACCAAGTTAACATTCGATACTTCGTATCAAAACCATAAAAAAAAACCCTTTGGTTACGTTTATTGGTTAGTCAATGTGATAACTTAAGAATTTGATAAACTGATTCTCTTGGGATTCGACCCTTGCTTGCGCACTATATTACTTAGTTTGCATGTTAGGATTACTTGACTTGGCACACAACAAATTCGCCTCGTCAAATTTGGCGCCGTTGCCGGGGAATCAAATTTTCTTATTTTTAAGTTCTTATTTTGATTAACTTTAGTGTTGACTAGTGCATGGTCAACACCCGTTCTATTAATCAGCCTCTTTCTATTCTTGATTAAGAGACCGAGAGAACTTTTCATCGGAATCGAAGAGAGAACACAGTCGGGACTGAGATAGTAGAAATGACCGATCGAGAAGCTCTTGCTGAAGTGCAGCGTCAATTGGCTGACATGCAGTTGGTCGTTGATGCTCAACGGGAGCTAATTGAGACAAGGCTACCAGGAGGTGGTGTTACTCGCACTTTGAGAGAGCGGCAAACACCGAACCTGACACAGCAACCTCAAGCTGTGGTTATTCCACCCCTTGCTCCCGGTGTGACTTTCGAGCTCAAGTCGGGGGTGATCAATTTGCTCCCAAGTTTCCATGGTTTGGCTGGTGAGGATCCGATCATGCATTTGAACCAATTTCATGACATTTGCATGACGACCAAACCGCCAAACGTCACGGAAGAGAAGATCAAGATGAGAGCCTTCGGGTTCACTTTGAAGGATGGTGCTCGTTCTTGGTATTACCATTTGCCAACCGGTTCGGTTGATAATTGGGAAAAGTTGCACAAGGTGTTCTTGAGCAAGTATTTTCCGGTGAAGAAGGCAAATGCTCTCAAGAAGGAGATAGCCCATGTCGAGCAAAGTGAAGACGAAACTCTCTATGACTACCTTGAACGCTTCAAGGGGTTGTGTGCTTCGTGCCCTTTTCATGGGTATGATACCGAGGATCTAGTGCTTTACATTTGCAATGGTCTCCTTAACCAAGAAAGGAGGATGGTTGATGCTGCGTGTGGTGGGAATATTCTCAACATGACGCCGGAGGATGCCATGGAGAAATTGCAAGATATGGCTGAGAGCACAAGGAGTTTTGGTAGGACATACACCAAAAAGGGAGTGCACGCAGCAAGTTCAGGGGATCCCGCTCTTGTAGCTGAGCTTGTAGACTTGAAAAAGATGGACTCTCAGTTGCAAAAAGGACAACAACAACAAGTAAAGGTATGTGGTATTTGTGCTGACCCTTCTCATTTTACAGATAAATGCCCTGAGCTTGAAGGTGAAGACATTGCCGAAGTCAATGCTGCTGGTGGTGGGTATGGACCCCCACGACCTCGTGGTGATCAACAAAACAACTACAACCCGAGGTATAGAGATCATCCCAATTTTCGATGTCGTGATCCAAATGAGCCCCAACAACAAGCTCAAGGCCCTCGACCCAATGCTGGACCATATACTACGGAGCTGCTGAGATCCTTGACTCATCACTTCACAACTCATGTTCAAATGACCGAGTCGAGCATCAAGAACATGGAGAAGCAAATTGGGCAGTTGGCTGAAGCTGTAACCACCATTGCACAACAAAATTCCAATTCTCTACCGTCCCAAACGGTGGTGAATCCAACCAGAAATGTAAGTGCAGTAACAACAAGAAGTGGTAAGATTTTAGGGGAAACCAAAAACCTTGTTGAGGCTTCTGCAGAAAAGACGATTTCTGAGGACAGCCGAGAACCGCGCCCGCGGCTCCGCTACTGAGTCAGAAATCGATTTTCCAGATGAGCCGCGCCCGCGGCTCCTCTACTGAGGCAAATGTTTCGGAATTTCCTTCACAAAATGTTGAATTCGAAGTGGAGGATCGGGGGGATTTCCAGTTGAGACAGGACAACTACGTTCACCCCAACTTTCCACCTCTCGACTCCACCAAGCCTCCCGCCCCGTTTCCCGATGCCCTTAGGAACACCAAAAGGCCGGAAAACGACAAGGAGTTGTTTGATACGTTCAACAAATGTGAGGTAAACATTCCCTTGCTCAAGTTAATTAAAAGCATTCCTCGATATGCAAAGTTTTTAAAAGAACTTTGCACAATCAAGAGGAATCAAAAGTTGAAAGGGCAACAAAAGGTAATGGTAAGCGAGCGTGTCTCCGCTGTATTTCAAAGGCAAATGCCCAAGAAGTGCAGCGATCCGGGCATGGTCAGCATACCTTGCCGTATAGGTGACACACATTTTGAACGAGCCATGCTCGATTTGGGTGCATCGATAAATGTGTTGCCTTACTCTCTCTATAAGATTCTTGGGTTAGGTCCACTTCATGAAACCGGAATTGTTATTCAACTAGCCGATAGGTCCACTGTGTATCCTAAAGGTGTAGTTGAAAACGTTTTGGTTATGGTGGATAATTTGTTCTTTCCCGCTGATTTCTTTGTGTTAGACATGGAACATGATGGGGAAGCTGCTCCTATTTTGCTTGGGAGGCCCTTCATGCGAACCGCTAACACAAAGATTGATTTGGCTAGTGGATCTCTTACTTTAGAGTTCGATGGGGGAAATGGTTCAATTTAACATTTTTGATGCTATGAAACACCCCGTCAAAGATGTTGCGTCTATTTGTTCAATCGATGTAATTGATCCTATAGTCCAAGATGTTTTCAATATCTTTGGCTTAGATGAATTACAAAGTGTATTAGAACACATCATCGTTCACTCACCAACACTTGATTTGTCTCTTCCACCTAAGATTCAAAGTGTTCTAGCTCGTCTAGACGCTTCGGGTAGAAGTTTGGCCGGTCGGCCCATGCTACTAACTTTGGAGAGCAAAAAGCTTCTTCCTTCTATTGTGCAGGCACCGGTTGTAGAGCTCAAGCAATTACCCGAGCACTTGAAGTATGCTTTTCTTGGGGAAAATGATACCCTCCCGATAATCATTTCGAGCAAGTTGACATGTGAATAAGAGAGAAGGTTGGTGATGGTGTTGAAAGAAAACATTACTGCTCTTGGGTGGACCATTGCTGACATCAAGGGAATTAGCCCTTCCACCTGTATGCACAGGATCCTTCTTGAGGAAGGTGCTAAACCCTCTAGGCAACCCCAAAGAAGATTAAACCCACCTATGATGGAGGTGGTCAAGAAGGAGGTGCTGAAACTTCTTCAAGCTGACATGATCTACCCCATTTCGGATAGCCAATGGGTGAGTCCAACTCAATGTGTCCTTAAGAAGGGGGGCATAACTTTGGTAGAGAATCAACAAGGTGAGATGGTTCCTACCCGAGCTCAAACGGGTTGGAGAGTATGCATTGACTACCGCAAGCTGAACGCGGTAACCCGAAAAGATCATTTCCCTCTCCCTTTTATTGATCAAATGCTTGAACGACTTGTCGGTCGTCCGTATTATTGCTTTCTAGATGGGTATTCAGGGTATTTTCAGGTGGCTATTGCACCCGAAGATCAAGAGAAGACGACGTTTACATGTCCCTTTGGCACTTTTGCATATCGTAGGATGCCTTTTGGATTATGTAACGCGCCCGGGACCTTTCAACGATGTATGGTAAGTATCTTCTCGGAATACATTGAACATTTCATAGAAGTTTTTATGGATGATTTTACGGTACATGGGGATAGCTTCGATGCATGTTTAAATCATTTGTCACTTGTGCTGAAAAGATGTGTAGATACTAATCTAGTATTGAATTCTGAAAAGTGTCATTTTATGGTTGAACAAGGGATAGTATTGGGGCACATAATTTCAGCTAGGGGTATTGAGGTCGATAAGGCAAAGATTGACGTCATTCAATCGTTGCCTTATCCTACTAATGTGCGTGAAGTGCGTTCTTTCCTAGGCCATGCAGGTTTTTATTGCAGGTTTATCAAGGACTTCTCTAAGATCTCCACGCCCCTATGTGAGCTTTTGCAGAAGGAAGCGACCTTTGACATGTCGAATGTGTGCAAGAAGGCATTCGACACTTGATACGCTACACTTTGTATGGCGTAACTAGGGGTTATTACATTAGTTTAGGAGTGTTATCACAAGTATTTGGAGCTATTGTTATATTCTGAGTTGTTTATGAAGAAGTGAAGAAACGAAGACCAGAACCGAAGAAGAAGAGGATAAAAGATTCAAGACATGAAGACGAAGGCATTCTGCGGAGCAGCGGCGATCGCCACCATCACTATGGCGATCGCCATTCTACAACAGAGCAGATCAGGAGTGTGAGAGAGCATGGCGATCGCCATGACTCTATGGCGATCGCCATGGGGCAACAGAGACACGACAGAGATTTAAATGAATATGGCGATCGCCAGACATCTATGGCGATCGCCACAACAAGGCCGAAGATATTCCGGACTTTCCTTATTTTGTTTTGTTTTTTATTTCTTTTATTATTCTCTTATTTTCCTTATTTTCGTTTAGGATCTTTCTTTTACCATTTATGTTGGGTTTAGTTCTCTATTTAAGGACCCTAGTTATCATCTTTTCTATAATCTTTCCATCAGACAATTTAGTTCTGCAACCATGAGCAGGAACTAATCTCCATTGTTTTACTTAGCGGTTGAAACCTTCAGTTATTAAGTTGTGAGATTTCTAAACTCTTGTTCTTTTCCTATGGGTTTGTATTAATTCTTTTTTTTTTTTGCCAAAGGTAAATAATTTCATTAATGGCAACTCGAAGGCACCAAGAGTACAATTACATCCCTCTTATCATAGCCCGACCTCTCCTACCACTAGTACTCATCTTATGAATCATCCTAAACTTGCAACAACTAATAACTTCCTCTACCACTTCCCTTACATTAACAATCTTATGATTGAAAATAACATCATTGCGCAACTTCCAAGTGTAATAGATGGTACCCATGAATGCAAGTAGTCTACTTAAGTAGACGTTGTTAGCCCTGCGCGTCTCATTCCCGAACCAGCTCCACCACTCTAAAAGCGAACCTAGGAGGATGTTCACCCCTCTCCACCGCAAGACGCCTCCCATAATGTCTCGCACCACGGGGCATACACACCATAAATGGCTAACAGAATCAATGCCATTCCGACAAAGGACACAAGTATCATCATCAACACCTCCCCAACGAACAAGTCGGTCTTTCGTGGGGAGTCGGTTAAGAGTAGCCAGCCAGCAAGTAAACGACCACCTACGCGGTTGCACACCAGCCCAAACAATCTCACACCAAGGAAGAGTATTAGCCGAGGGAGAGAGAATCCGATAGACCACATGAGTCTCCATCCTTCCCGCCGCAGTAGATATGGTATCCAGGCGCGGAAGGTTGCTACCAATTTGCCTGATGAGGCAACCCTTAGCTCGAACGATCGCCTTCCACGCACAGGGATGGTAACATCTTATACCTCCTACTTGATTATATGAGATCGGCCACTACAGCGTGCGTTGATTTGCAGCAAAATCATATGAATAAACTGTATGTGTGTGTGTGTGAAACAATGTAGGTCCTCCAGTAGGCAACATAGTCCCAACAGTGGTTCCATTTGTGAAGTTCAAAATTAACCTTTCGAAGTCGTATGTTAACCCTTCGTACCGCGTGGTAAGCCTGTTTTATTCATTCATATATATACTACAGAATTGTAACCCCCATTATTTTAATTGAATGTACCACTTTGGTTGTGCAATGTCGAACAGTACATAAAAGGGGAGAAGGTGCAAGAATTTCTAAGGAACAGCCCGCTGAATGGGATCGTTGTTCGTATGGGGGAGAAAAAGTGGAATGTTGCTGATACGCTACACTTTGTATGGCATAACTAGGGGTTATTACATTAGTTTAGGAGTGTTATCACAAGTATTTGGAGCTATTGTTATATTCTGAGTTGTTTATGAAGAAGTGAAGAAACGAAGACCAGAACCGAAGAACAGAACCGAAGAAGAAGAGGATTCAAGATTCAAGACATGAAGACGAAGGCATTCTGCGGAGCAGCGGCGATCGCCACCATCACTATGGCGATCACCATTCTACAACAGGAGCATTCAGGAGTTCGAGAGAGCATGGCGATCGCCATGCCTCTATGGCGATCGCCATGCCTCTATGGCGATCGCCATGGGGCGACAGAGACACGACAGGGATTTAAATGAAGACCGCGATCGCGGGTGATATGTGGCGATCGCGGAGAAGCAAGCAGCTGGGCCGATTCGTGCGTGCTGGGCTGTGCTGCTTGGGAGATATGTTGGGCTGACTTTGTTTCATCAGGAGGGCCGTGCACATGAAGGAAGCAGGCACCTCAAATTGATCATCAATTCACAATGTTCCACCGAGACTTTGTTTTATTTTCCTTTTGTTTTATTTCCTTTCTCTTTTATTATTTCCTTATTATTTTGTTTAGTATCTTTCGTTTACCATATATTTTTAGGCTTAATCTCTATTTAAGAACCCTAGTTCTTTCATCTTTGATCATCATCTTTTCCATCAGACAATTTAGTTCTGCAACCATGAGCAGGAACTAATCTTCATTGTTTTACTTAGCGGTTGAAACCTTCAGTTATTAAGTTGTGAGATTTCTAAACTCTTATTCTTTTCCTATGGGTTTGTATTAATTCTCTTGTTCTTCATCTATTGATTTCTATTAGTTTTGCTAGCTTGATCACCTAGTTTGATTGATAGTTTTCTATTGCTAGACTAGGAATATACGGTGGAATTCCTTGTAATTGTAGCGCTCATATCTGCATGATCTGGTAGTTGATTGCTTTTATGAAAGAGAATTGATTGCATGTTAATACTTGACGGTTGTAAGTTATTGCATGCATCCTTATGATTCCTGTGCCCTTTGCTGCTATTTCATCTAATCTTGAGAGGTTTCCCTGATTACTGAATAGTAAGTATTATCATGACCGGTTGGCCTGCTAATATATTAAAGATTGGAATAGGAACATTCCCTAGGATTGATAAGAACTTGAGATAAATCTATGATCAACTTGATTGACTGTTGTGTGGATACTTGCTAGGTGAAACCCCTTCTCATCATATTCACAACCAAACCTTCTTTGCTTGATACTTGTTACTTTTGTGTTCCATTCAATCAAAACCCCCCCTGGTTACTTGTTACTTGTTCACTAGTTGATATTTCACTTGACTGCATTGATTTGGTGATTTGATTCCCTTGGGTTCGACCTCTACTTACTTGCTATACTCTAGTTAGTGTTTAGAGTTTATTTCTTTGATTTGGCACTACGACTTAAGCCTCATCAGTTGCCCTGTCGAAAACAGATGTTGGCGTCTATCTATACAATGGATGGGGTACGGTGGTGGCTAAAGTTCCACTTGGACTGAGGGAGGTCTGCACATTCATCCTGGAAGACGAAAGCGAACTCTGATTCAAGATGTCGACTGCTCCTCCAGGCTTTGAGGATTAAACAATGACTGGACGCTTGTTTCTCTGTCGTGGATTTCATCGTGATCAACATTTTATGCTGCAATTATATAAGACCGTTATATTATATAAGTAATGTTTAAGGCTTGTTAGTTTGAGGGATTTCATATTACTATGCAGGTGTGGTGTTATGATTTCGGCTATGTTTATTGTATGACGAAAAGACGAAACAGGGTTATCTATATTTCAATTTCAACAATTTGCCTGTAACTGAATATTTCAATGCTAAGTCACTCAATGGCAAATCATGTTTTATAAGGCATCAACAGTTGGTCTGAAATGCAGCGGTTGAGGATATAATCTTCACCAAACTCCTCACCAATTCATAACTTGATATCCTCAATTGCATCCAGTCTTGGCATTACCTTTTGTACTCCAGCTCTTTGTATCATGTTGCTTAAAATAAAAGCTGTGATGATAAAGTGATTAATATTATTGGCAAAGAGAGGGTTGTATTCTTCTTCAACACATCCATGACATCAAGACCATGGTCACCATACAAATGCTCAAAAGAGAAGAAAGAAGATATTACGTGATATAATTCTGGACGACAGAGCAATAATATATAGTAGATAGCTTTCCATGATCTTTGAAGTATTTGACTGAATTACATACATGTAAAGGTGCTTTGCTTATAAATCTCATGGCAATGTTAATTTGAGGTCAAGATAGCTTGGAGCCCCAGAAAACTGCATCCCACCATCTCCTCAGCACGCTGCACCAACATATCGATAGCTCTAAACCAGGCATTGCGCCCCTTCTTCATTACACGATGATTAACTTTAGTTTTCATGGTGTCATGATTCTATGATTGAGCCTAGGTTTCATGATGAAGGATCATCTGGACAACAACCGACACCTCCGGTCCCTGAATTTAAAGGTGCATTGACGCGCTCGAGAGCTAAGGAAGTCCAACAAGAGCTAGACAAGTTAGTAGCGTTCTTCAGTTCCAAGGAGTTGAATACAGACGAAGAACCACCATTGAAGACTGTTCTAATGATCGAGGTTCGAGAACGAGCAGAGGACGACGACAGCGAAGAACCGCGACCGCGGCTGGAAACCGCGCCCGCGGCTCCATAACAGCGTCCGCGGCCAGGAGGCAAGAACCGCGCCCGCGGCTCCATAACCGCACCCGCGGCCAGGAGGCAAGAACCGCGCCCGCGGCTCTATAACCGCACCCGCGGCCAGGACCTCGGCGAAGTGTCTCAGAAACATTATTTTCGGATATTATTTGTTTTCGGATTATTATTTTAGGATTTACTTTTATTGTTTATTTCTTTAGTCGGCATCCTTATGAACCCTATATAAGGCTGCCTTAGTTATTGTTTTGCCCCCCCCCCAGACTTTGATATTGAATACAACGTTTATCGTTTTTCCTTCCAAAAGAGAGCTTTTGTGAGAAGAGTGCCCCGTGTGCATTGTCGTTCAGTTGGCCCTAGTTGTGCTTGTGTGTGTCAATCTCCTCCATAAGGTTGGTGCTATCGGGACTCCATAGAGCAACCTCCAGGTGCCTTGACCCACCAAAGTCATTGTGTTTGGTTGTAATCATCCGTTGGGGTTTCTTCATCATTCGGTAAGGTTCTTGTTCTTAAGTTCAAGGGTTTTATCGTTGTTTGATTTGGTTCCAATTGGCCTATCATTCGACTTATCCTTCTTTCATCACATTCTAATTCCGCCTTTCTTCTCTGTTCGAGTTCCTATTCGAGTTTGGTGTCTAGGTCGGCAACTGCGGCTTATCCCCGCATCAAATTGGTATCAGAGCTGTGTTGACACCATTCGTCTTCACAAGAACATCAAGAGACCCCCTATCCAGAAAATCACAAAAAGAGTCAGCTTTTATTTTCTTGTTTGTCAGTTTCTTTCAGAAATTGATTTTGAGTCTTCCATTGCTTTGATATTTCTTGTTGAGTCATTACAGGTTGTGTGCAAGAAGCTTGGATCGATTAGTGTTGGTGGAGATCGAAAGATTGGAGTTTGGAGCACCCTTGTTCCCAAAATCCATTCAGCCCTTCATCCATCTCAAAATCTATCCATCCCTACCAAAACGCAGCCATCAGAAACCCAAAAGAATTGCTGGAATTTCTTTCCTTGAAGCCCAAACAAGATCTTCAAAGAAGGAAATCTTATCTTTCTACAAGGGAATCTTATCTTTCTACAAGGGAAATCATAGTTGTTATTTTTATTTATTTTCAATTTTGCTGAGATTAATATCTCACATCAAGTCTGTAATTTCGTTTTGTTTAGTTGAGACAAAAAAAAAAAATCAAAAAAAAAAGAATACAAAAAAAAAAATACAAAAAAAAAAAGAATCGAAAAGTCTCAAAGTTAGTAGTTTGTTTTACGTTTTGTTGAGTCAAGTCTAGTTTCATTGATATTGTTTAAATCGGGTCTCAAGAACTCAAAGGAAATCGGGTTGAACAAGCCCGAACGGAAGTGAGAAACCACAGGACGCGCCAGAAACCGCGCCCGCGGTACCTTAGCCGCACCCGCGGCTTATCCTCAGAAACCGCGCCCGCGGTACCTTAGCCGCACCCGCGGCTTAGTCTCCAAAAAAACCACAGTTCGAAAATTTTTCAGATACGAGCCTCAATTATTACCTAACCCTCCTGACTCCGTCTTCGATCCTTCAATCGACATCAGTCGGAACAAGTTAAGGTACGCTTCCTATTGGCTTTTCTTGAAATTCGAAGCTTAATCATATCTCTGTTTTGCATTCTCATTCTTGCAAACACCTTCGAGTTTTATTTTCTTTCTTTCATTGAGTCAGTCTCTTGTTTGAGTCAGAACCTTACAGTCGAAACCCCGCACTACGCTAGCCATCTCCATCTCTACCATCATTCATATATTGCTAGGCGTTCGGTAGTTTCAACTTAGTGGGTTATTGATCCATACAAGCCAATTCATCAAAGAAAAGCTGATTGCAACGACAATTGAGAGAGAGTGCAGAGGAAAACATACGAGAGTAAACACTAGCGAGTTGTTTTCATTTACACTTACCTTAATATTGTTCTGTGTTAGTCTTTTCTTTAGTGATGAGCAGGTCAGTTTCTCCCCATGGGAGGCAAGAAGCCCCGGAGACCCGCGCCCTTACCCCGGAATTTATGACCAACATGTTTCGGGAGATGACGTCGGCCATTACCACCGCCATAGAGCGGCAGCAGCGATCCACCCCGTCCCCAAGGGTTCGAGAGCACATCGGAACCTCCTATGATGCCCCAGTCGACAATCGGAGGCCCCTGCCTCCTCAGCAAGAAGCCTATGAGGCTGCCCGCATGGGTCGGGAACCCAGACGCAGGCCTACACCCCGGGACGATTTGCCACAAGACCGGAGAGGACGCTTTCGTAACTCTCCTATACCTCACTTTAATAGATACAATGCTGCTAACCGTTGTTCTTCATCTATTGATTTCTATTAGTTTTGCTAGCTTGATCACCTAGTTTGATTGATAGTTTTCTATTGCTAGACTAGGAATATACGGTGGAATTCCTTGTCATTGTAGCGCTCATATCTGCATGATCTGGTAGTTGATTGCTTTTATGAAAGAGAATTGATTGCATGTTAATACTTGACGGTTGTAAGTTATTGCATGCATCCTTATGATTCATGTGCCCTTTGCTGCTATTTCATCTAATCTTGAGAGGTTTCCCTTATTGTTGAATAGTAAGTATTATCAGGACCGGTTGGCCTGCTGATATATTAAAGATTGGAATAGGAACATTCCCTAGGTTTGAATAGAACTTGAGATAAATCTATGATCAACTTGATTGACTGTTGTGTGGATACTTACTAGGTGAAACCCCTTCTCATCATATTCTCACCCAAACTCCCTTTGTTTGATACTTGTTACTTTTGTGTCTCATACAATCAAAACCCCCCTGGTTACTTGTTACTTGTTCACTAGTTGATATTTCACTTGACTGCATTGATTTGGTGTTTTGATTCCCTTGGGTTCGACCTCTACTTACTTGCTATACTCTAGTTAGTGTTTAGAGTTTATTTCATTGATTTGGCACTACGACTTTAGCTTCATCAACACTCTGAAAGTCCACCTCACCGAAGCACCAATCATCCAAGTACCCGATTGGTCTCTACCCTTTGAGATCATGTGTGATGCTAGTGATTACACGGTGGGAGCCGTTCTTGGTCAAAAAGTCGGAAGAGCAATTGACGAGGCGAATTTGTCGTGTGCCAAGTCAAGTAATCCTAACATGCAAACTAAATAATATAGTACGCAAGTAAGGGTCGAATCCCAAGAGAATCAGTTTATCAAATTCTTAAGTTACCACAATGATTAACCAATAAACGTAACCAAAGGGGGGTTTTTGTGGTTTTGATACGAAGTATCGAATGCCAACTTGGTTATAACAAGATTTAAGCGAAGTGTTCCACTTAGCGATTATCCACAATTAGATTAACAAGTTGATCTTAAAATCCTTTTTATCCCTATGTCAAGTTCTCAAGTGATCGTTCTAATTCCTGTTCTTGAATAGTTATTAGTCCAACTAGTCCTAATAACCCTTACTCGATTATAACCTCGAAACTATCAAAGTTCAATAACAAAGTAGCAATGCATTCAGGAATAGATAGATACATGCAATATCATGGACAACTAGTCGGATACTCGACATGTACTCAACTCTCTTCTCTAATAACAATCACAACTAGTTCATGCAAATAGATTGTGCTACACAACAAGTATGATAATTCAACTAGAAGTATCAAACTCTAGCAATATGAACAAGACACAACTAACTTAGGTGATCAATCTAAAGTAGTAAATCTAGTTCATCGACAATACAAACAAGAGAGTTGAGACAATCAAAGAGTAGACAAAAGGAAAGGATAAACTCACAACTTGTTGAATCCAAAAGCTTCAAACGCCAAGTGAAACAAAGAACCTTAGCAACTCATAAGTTTGTGAAATACTCTCCAAAAACTTAAGCAAAACAAAGACTAGATGATCAAGGATGATCATCCACTACCTATATAGTATCAACTAATGTAACAGCCGAATTAAGGTCCTAAAAAAACGTATGGAAAGTTACAAAATTAAACACAAATTACTTCAAATGGCAAAGACATCAATTTGATTCTTCTGTCGAGGAACCGCACCCGCGGGTTGAGAGCCGCGGGCGCGGTTTTGGGTTTCTTCAGATTCTCAGGATGGCAGAGGGCCGCGGGCGCGGTTTAGGACCCGCGGGCGCGGCTTGAGCTTTCTCGAAAGTCTTGGCTGAAGGTGAGGGCCGCGGGCGCGGCTTGAGACCCGCGGGTGCGGCTTTGTTGTCTGAGGCAGAACCTGCTGATTTCTTCAAGTCTTCGTCTTCAGCAGCTTCTTCCTTATGCTTCAATGCTTCCAATGATTGTATCATCTCTTGGAATCTCGTATGTAAATCTTCTCTCGAACAGCTCCATGATACAGATTACATAGAAACAAATAACATAATCCTATACAAAACTAGCTAATAATCCATAGTTGCGGTATATAAAACACCGCTTATCAAACTCCCCCATACTTAGACCTTGCTCGTCCCCGAGTAAGCTAAAAGAAACTTACTCTTTTACAATAATCACTCAAAGATCTCAGGAAGTATGAAAAAGAAAGAAACTACAAATCACTAACACATTTAGTATACAAACAATATGATGAGAAAGAAGTCTATCAATTTTGGTCTTCCATAGTGGTTAACATGCTTAAAATTTTGTCCTAAGACACTCATTTCACTCATTTTGCCTAGGCGCCTCGAAAGGTTTTCACCTAGCCACTCATTTCATTTTCAATCTCACCATTCCTTACCGCCCTCAAGTCCTTTTTTGCCAAGCCTAATGCAAGCCGAACTACCCGCTTATTGCATGGATTTTTCCATCCCAGGATTTTCATTTGCCTTTTTTCGTATTTTTGTGGCTTTTTCTGTTTTCTATTCCATGCAAAGTACAACAAAATAAATACCGAAGGGAAATAACAAGGAAATGAAACTACTCTAGGATAAGCAATGAACTAATTTCCCTCCCCCATACTTGTAGTGCACAATGCCCTCAGTGTGTAAGACATAGAAAAATAATGAGGAAGAGAGAAAGAAGCTCACTGATCCGGGTCATCCCGGTTTGGATATTCGGGCCAACGAGCATGCATGTCGAGCCGTAAGTCATCCACCGACTGCTGCAGCCTCTCAACATTTTGGTTCACCGTCTGAACCGACTGGTAGACATACTCAATCCGCTCGAAAAGACGCTGCTCCCAAGGTATGTCAGCAGAAGCTGCAGATGATGATCCTTCACCCCATTGCCTCTGAGGCTGAAAACGAGGGGCAGGCTCCTGGAAGTCATCATCATCATCATCATCATCAAGGTCAGCTGGCTACTGATCCAGCTGCGGAACCGGCTCCTGGATGCTGATCCCACCGCGAGCTCGTCGTCGAGCAGCTGCACGAGGGGGAGCGGGTGTGGGGTTGATCCTAAAAGTATGGGCTGGCCCATAAGCAAAATCCTCGGTGAGAGCAATCTCGGGAGGACCGAGCCAAACCCACATCCGCTCGTCTTCATTTACTGTAACCGACTTGAGCCACCTAAGTCGGGTTTGCAGAAACGTGGTATCCAGCAAATAGGGACCCATTGAGGGGTCCGGACTACCTACGCAGTCAAGCGTCTCCCAGTCGGGGACGACAGCCTCTAAAATGAGGGTGATCATGCCACCCAAAGCAATCTGTCCCCTTGGTTTTGAGCGGGCTGTCTTACAGGAGTGAACAAAAAGTGAGAGCCAATCCGGAATTACCTGACATTCCGGCATAAGAGCATATAGATACTTCAGCTGGTAGGCAGGCACCTTGTTCACCTCAGAAAGCCCAAAGAAGGCCATAGATAGGGCCCGCTGTGTCAGGCGGAGACATGGATGGGACATCTTAGCATTGTAGTCATTACCATGGGTGTCCCGAACTTGTCCCGTCCATGTGTACCAGACCTGTGTCGGGCTGTCGCCAACTGTAGTGTCATAATCTGCAGAGGGAACCTGAGAGATTCCCAAGATGTGGCGCAGCTGTTCGGCCTGAACTGTAAAGGACCGTCCATTGTAAATGAACTGGATGGCCGAGATGAAGGTGGTCTCCGAGACGGTCTTGGACTTGAGGCTTGCCAGAAACTGATAGGTAGCCTCGACATGAGTGGGGGCTGACCTGTACAAGAAACCCTGCAGCCCTGCGTGCTCAAGCATGGCCTCAGTGCATGCAGTCATACCCAAATCATCGAGGGTACGTGGATGAAAAAATCTCGTGGCTACACACTGCTTAGCCCTTAAATAAGCTAAGTTGGTCTGAACCTGTTGTTGCCACAAATCATTTTTGTGGCCTCGGGATGTTCCTGCTGCAGCCATCAAAGTGTATACGCAAAACAAATGCTACCACAAATCCGCACACAACAAATATACCAAGCAGCAACAGCAGCACAATAGCAAAAAGCCCTCCCCGAGGCGTAAGAAAATCAACAACGATGAGGGCGGTTGTCAAAAAACTTACTGAAATCAGCAGTGGACGACAGAGGTGAAAGCCGCGGGTGCGGGTTGGGAGCCGCGGGTGCGGTTTTAGCTTTCGTCTGAATTCTGGCGAGGAGGGAGCCGCGGGCGCGGTTGTGGAGCCGCGGGTGCGGTTTGTGCGAGCTGGAGAAATCTTGGCAGGGCGAGGCCGCGGGTGCGGGTTTGTAGCCGCGGGTGCGGTTTCGTCGAGACAGAACTTCTGGGCAGGTTGAGGGTGCGGGTGCGGGTGGTAGCGTTTGAGCCGCGGTTGCGGTTGGATTCCGGCGCGGGTGCGGGTGCGGGTGTGGGTGCGTGTGCGGGTGCGGAGGAGGATTTGGTGGGAGTGTGTTGGTGTTGGGAGAGAGAAAGGTTTGGTGGGAGGTTTTTGATGTTTGAGAGGTAGGGTATGAGGGAAGTGGGAAGTGGGAAGTGAGAGAGTTTTATGTGGGGGTGGGGGTGGGGGTAGAGAATGAAATTTGATATGGAGAAAGGTAGAAAATGAAATTCGAGATGAAGAAGGGTAGAAGATGAACCGTCAATTCCTTTTTTTTTTTTTTTTTTTTTTTTTTTTTTCCATAAACGAAAAGAAGAACCGTTAATTCCTTTAGTAGCAAACGACCATCGTCTTCTCGTCTTGACTTCCTAGAAAATAGAAAACAAAACAATTAAAAAGAAAATGAAATTCAAGGGAAAAAGAAGAATACCCTGGGTTGCCTCCCAAGCAGCGCCTTGGTTAGAGTCGTGGCTCGACTTGGTTTCCCGTCTTCAATTTTCAAACGTTGGCTCTTCTAGAGCCATTTCATCAAAAGACACTTTGGTGAATCCCTCATGGTAAGGTTTTAACCTTTGACCATTCACCTTGAAGACGTTGTGGTTGTCTTTGTCAAACAACTCCACAGCGCCATGAGGAAAGACGCGAGCGACAACATACGGGCCATTCCACCGGGATCGCAACTTATCCGGAAAAAGTTGAAGACGAGATTGGTAGAGCAAGACCTTGTCTCCCACCTTGAAATCTTTCCTCAAGATGTTCTTGTCATGCCAAGCCTTCGTCTTTTCCTTGTAGATCACCGCATTCTCATACGCATCCCGGCGTATCTCCTCAAGCTCTTGGATTTGCAACTTCCTAAAGTCGCCTACCTCATCCAACTCCATGTTGCATTTTTGCACCGCCCACCACGCCTTGTGTTCTAACTCCACCGGAAGGTGACAAGCCTTCCCAAACACAAGTCGATATGGGGACATTCCTATTGGAGTTTTGTAGGCGGTCCTATACGCCCAAAGTGCATCATCCAACCTTAAACTCCAATCCTTTCGATTAGGAGCCACCGTCTTTTCCAGAATCCCCTTGATTTGCCTATTGGACACCTCAGCTTGTCCATTGGATTGGGGGTGATAAGCAGTTGAGACTCGTTGAGTGACATGGTACTTCTTTAAAAGTGCACTCACTGTCTTGTTGCAAAAGTGAGTACCTTGGTCACTTATAAGAGCCTTTGGAATCCCAAAACGAGAAAAAATATTCTCCTTCAAGAAACCTGCTACCACTCGGGAATCATCAGTTCTGGTGGCCTTCGCTTCCACCCATTTGGAAACGTAGTCCACCGCAAGTAAAATGTATAAATTCCCAAACGAACTAGGAAAGGGTCCCATGAAATCAATACCCCAAACATCAAAAATCTCACAAAAGACTAATGGTGTTTGTGGCATCTCATTTCGTTTAGAAATTTTCCCGACCCTTTGGCATCGGTCGCAAGCTTTGCAAAAGGCAAACGCATCCCGAAAGATGTGTGGCCAATAGAAGCCGGCGTCCAATACCTTCCTAGCCGTTTTATTAGCCCCAAAATGCCCCCCACATGCATGAGAATGACAAAAAGTAAGGACAGACTGTACCTCGTTATCCGGGAGGCATCGTCAGATTACCTTGTCAACACAATGTCTCCAAAGGTAGGGGTCATCCCAAACGTAGAAACGTGATTCCCGCTTGATCCTATCTTTTTGAGCTTTGGTGTAGTTCGGCGGGAATTCTTCGCGAACCAGGTAGTTCACGATATCGGCAAACCATGGTTTGAAAGACCGGAGGGCGAAAAGCTTGTATTCGGGGTCAATTTCTGCATACTCGGCTGTCAGAAAACCGCGATCGCGGTTATTGAGACGCGGTCGCGGCTCTCCTTGCAGTGAGATTTCTGGCAAACACAAACCGCGGGTGCGGTTTACTAGCCGCGGGCGCGACTCTCTCTTTTCCGGAAATTCTTGAGAGCATAAACCGCGGGTGCGGTTCCCTAGCCGCGGGTGCGGCTTGTACTCAGCAGAAACAGAAATTGCAGAATTAATTTGATACAAGTTTTCGTCCGGGAACGTACCTTGAATTTGAACCTGTAATTTACCGTCCTCTGCTACAATCCGGCTCAAATGATCAGCTACGGAGTTTTCGACTCCCTTCTTGTCCCGGATTTCCACATTGAACTCGCTTAAGAGCAAAACCCATCGAATGAGTCTTGGCTTTGATTCCTTCTTCGTCATGAGATAACGAAGAGCAGCGTGGTCCGTGTGGATAATCACCTTAGTGCCCAAAAGATATTGCCGAAATTTTTCAAGGGCAAACACCACGGCTAGCAACTCCTTTTCCGTGGTGGAGTAATTCCTCTGAGCTCCGTTCAAAGTCGTGGAAGCATAGTAGATGACGTGCATTGCTCTTCCGACTTTTTGACCAAGAACGGCTCCCACCGCATGATCACTAGCATCACACATGATCTCAAAGGGTAGAGACCAATCGGGCACTTGGATGATTGGTGCTTCGGTGAGGTGGGCTTTTAGAGTGTCGAATGCCTTCTTGCACACATTCGACATGTCAAAAGTAGCTTCCTTTTTCAAAAGCTCACATAGGGGCGTGGAGATCTTAGAGAAGTCCTTGATAAACCTGCGATAAAAACCTGCATGGCCTAGGAAGGAACGCACTTCACGCACATTAGTAGGATAAGGCAACGATTGAATGACGTCAATCTTTGCCTTATCGACCTCAATACCCCTAGCTGAAATTATGTGCCCCAATACTATCCCTTGTTCAACCATAAAATGACACTTTTCAGAATTCAATACTAGATTAGTATCTACACATCTTTTAAGCACGAGTGACAAATGATTTAAACATGCATCAAAGCTATCCCCATGTACCGTAAAATCATCCATAAAGACTTCTATGAAATGTTCAATGTATTCCGAGAAGATACTTACCATACATCGTTGAAAGGTCCCGGGCGCGTTACATAATCCAAAAGGCATCCTACGATATGAAAAAGTGCCAAAGGGACATGTAAACGTCGTCTTCTCTTGATCTTCGGGTGCAATAGCCACCTGAAAATACCCTGAATACCCATCTAGGAAGCAATAATATGGACGACCGGCAAGTCGTTCAAGCATTTGATCAATAAAAGGGAGGGGAAAATGATCTTTGCGGGTTACCGCGTTCAGCTTGCGGTAATCAATGCAAACTCTCCAACCCGTTTGAGTTCGGGTAGGAACCATTTCACCTTGTTGATTCTCTACCAATGTTATGCCCCCTTTCTTAGGGACACATTGAGTTGGACTTACCCATTGACTATCCGAAATGGGGTAGATCATGTCAGCTTGAAGAAGTTTCAGCACCTCCTTCTTGACCACCTCCATCATAGGTGGGTTTAACCTTCTTTGGGGTTGCCTAGAGGGTTTAGCACCTTCCTCAAGAAGGATCCTGTGCATACAGGTGGAAGGGCTAATTCCCTTGATGTCAGCAATGGTCCGCCCAAGAGCGGTAATGTGTTCTTTCAGCACCATCACCAACCTTCTCTCTTGTTCACCTGTCAACTTGCTTGAAATGATTACCGGGAGGGTATCATTTTCCCCAAGAAAAGCATATTTCAAGTGCTCGGGTAATTGCTTGAGCTCTACAACCGGTGCCTGCACAATAGAAGGAAGAAGCTTTTCGCTCTCCAAAGTTAGTAGCATGGGCCGACCGGCCAAAATTCTACCCGAAGCGTCTAGACGAGCTAGAACATTTTGAATCTCAGGTGGAAGAGACAAATCAAGTGTTGGTGAGTGAACGATGCTGTGTTCCAATACACTTTGTAATTCATCTAAGCCAAAGATATTGAAAACATCTTGGACTATAGGATCAATTACATCAATTGAACAAATAGACGCAGCATCTTCGACGGGGTGTTTCATAGCATCAAAAATGTTAAATTGAACTATTTCCCCATCGAACTCTAAAGTGAGAGATCCACTAGCCAAATCAATCTTTGTGTTAGCGGTTCGCATGAAGGGTCTCCCAAGCAAAATAGGAGCAGCTTGCCCATCATGTTCCATGTCTAACACAAAGAAATCAGCGGGAAAGAACAAATTATCCACCATAACCAGAACGTTTTCAACTACACCTTTAGGATACACGGTGGACCTATCGGCTAGTTGAATAACAATTCCGGTTTCATGAAGTGGACCTAACCCGAGAATCTTATAGAGAGAGTAAGGCAACACATTTATCGATGCACCCAAATCGAGCATGGCTCGTTCAAAATGTGTGTCGCCTATACGGCAAGGTATGCTGACCATGCCCGGATCGCTGCACTTCTTAGGCATTCACCTTTGAAATACAGCGGAGACACGCTCGCTTACCGTCACCTTTTGTTGCCCTTTCAACTTTTGATTCCTCTTGATTGTGCAAAGTTCTTTTAAAAACTTTGCATATCGAGGAATGCTTTTAATTAACTTGAGCAAGGGGATGTTTACCTCACATTTGCTGAACGTCTCAAACAACTCCTTGTCGTTTTCTGGCCTTTTGGTGTTCCTAAGGGCATCGGGAAACGGGGCGGGAGGCTTGGTGGAGTCGAGAGGTGGAAAGTTGGGGCGAACGTAGTTGTCCTGTCTCAACTGGAAATCCCCCCAATCCTCCACTTCGAGTTCAGCATTCTGTGAAGGAACGTCTGGAAAATTTACCTCGGTGGATGAGCCGCGGGTGCGGCTTTCAAACCGCGGGCGCGGCTCGTCAGTGCAATTGCTATCTGGCGCAGTGGAGGAGCCGCGGGCGCGGTTTTCAACCCGCGGGCGCGGTTCTTGGCTGTCCTCAGAATCCAATTTTTCTGCCGAAGCCTCGACAAGGTTTTTGGTTTCCCCCAAAATCTTACCACTTCTTGTTGTCACTGCACTTACATTTCTGGTTGGATTCACCACCGTTTGGGACGGTAGAGAATTGGAATTTTGTTGTGCAATGGTGGTAACAGCTTCAGCCAACTGCCCAATTTGCTTCTCCATGTTCTTGATGCTCGACTCGGTCGTTTGAACATGAGTTGTGAAGTGTTGAGTCAGGGATCTCAGCAGCTCCGCAGTAGATGGTCCAGCATTGGGTCGAGGGCCTTGAGCTTGTTGTTGGGGCTCATTTGGATCACGCCATCGAAAATTGGGATGATCTCTATACCTCGGGTTGTAGTTATTTTGTTGATCACCACGAGGTCGTGGGGGTCCATACCCACCAGCAGCAGCATTGACTTCAGCAACATCTTCACTTTCAAGCTCAGGGCATTTATCTGTAAAATGAGAAGGGTCAGAACAAATACCACATACCTTTACTTGTTGTTGTTGTCCTTTTTGCAACTGAGAGACCATCTTCTTCAACTCTACAAGCTCAGCTACAAGAGCGGGATCCCCTGAACTTGCTGCGTGCACTCCCTTTTTGGTGTATATCCTACCAAAAGTCCTTGTGCTCTCAGCCATATCTTGCAATTTCTCCATGGCATCCTCCGGCGTCATGTTGAGAATATTCCCACCACACGCAGCATCAACCATCCTCCTTTCTTGGATAAGGAGACCATTGCAAATGTAAAGCACAAGATCCTCGGTATCATACCCATGAAAAGGGCACGAAGCACACAACCCCTTGAAGCGTTCAAGGTAGTCATAGAGCGTTTCGTCTTCACTTTGCTCGACATGGGCTATCTCCTTCTTGAGAGCATTTGCCTTCTTCACCAGAAAATACTTGCTCAAGAACACCTTGTGCAACTTTTCCCAATTATCAACCGAACCGGTTGGCAAATGGTAATACCAAGAACGAGCACCATCCTTCAAAGTGAACCCGAAGGCTCTCATCTTAATCTGCTCTTCCGTGACGTTTGGCGGTTTGGTTGTCATGCAAATGTCATGAAATTGGTTCAAATGCATGATTGGATCCTCACCAGCCAAACCATGGAAACTTGGGAGCAAATTGATCACCCCCGACTTGAGCTCGAAAGTCACCCCATGAGCAAGGGGTGGAATAACCACAGCTTGAGGTTGCTGTGTCAGGTTCGGTGTTTGCCGCTCTCTCAAAGTGCGAGTAACACCACCTCCTGGTAACCTTGTCTCAATTAGCTCTCGTTGAGCATTAACGACCAACTGCATGTCAGCCAATTGACGTTGCACTTCAACAAGAGCTTCTCGATCGGCCATTTCTACAATCTCAGTCCCGACTCTGTTCTCTCTTCGATTCCGATGAAAAGTTCTCTCGATCTCTGAATCAAGAATAGAAAGAGGCTGATTAGTAGAACGGGTGTTGACCATTCACTAGTCAACACTAAAGTTAGTCAAAATAAGAACTTAAAAATAAGAAAATTTGATTCCCCGGCAACGGCGCCAAATTTGACGAGGCGAATTTGTCGTGTGCCAAGTCAAGTAATCCTAACATGCAAACTAAGTAATATAGTACGCAAGTAAGGGTCGAATCCCAAGAGAATCAGTTTATCAAATTCTTAAGTTACCACAATGATTAACCAATAAACGTAACCAAAGGGGGGTTTTTGTGGTTTTGATACGAAGTATCGAATGTCAACTTGGTTATAACAAGATTTAAGCGAAGTGTTCCACTTAGCGATTATCCACAATTAGATTAACAAGTTGATCTTAAAATCCTTTTTATCCCTATGTCAAGTTCTCAAGTGATCGTTCTAATTCCTGTTCTTGAATAGTTATTAGTCCAACTAGTCCTAATAACCCTTACTCGATTATAACCTCGAAACTATCAAAGTTCAATAACAAAGTAGCAATGCATTCAGGAATAGATAGATACATGCAATATCATGGACAACTTGTCGGATACTCGACATGTACTCAACTCTCTTCTCTAATAACAATCACAACTAGTTCATGCAAATAGATTGTGCTACACAACAAGTATGATAATTCAACTAGAAGTATCAAACTCTAGCAATATGAACAAGACACAACTAACTTAGGTGATCAATCTAAAGTAGTAAATCTAGTTCATCGACAATACAAACAAGAGAGTTGAGACAATCAAAGAGTAGACAAAAGGAAAGGATAAACTCACAACTTGTTGAATCCAAAAGCTTCAAACGCCAAGTGAAACAAAGAACCTTAGCAACTCATAAGTTTGTGAAATACTCTCCAAAAACTTAAGCAAAACAAAGACTAGATGATCAAGGATGATCATCCACTACCTATATAGTATCAACTAATGTAACAGCCGAATTAAGGTCCTAAAAAAACGTATGGAAAGTTACAAAATTAAACACAAATTACTTCAAATGGCAAAGACATCAATTTGATTCTTCTGTCGAGGAACCGCACCCGCGGGTTGAGAGCCGCGGGCGCGGTTTTGGGTTTCTTCAGATTCTCAGGATGGCAGAGGGCCGCGGGCGCGGTTTAGGACCCGCGGGCGCGGCTTGAGCTTTCTCGAAAGTCTTGGCTGAAGGTGAGGGCCGCGGGCGCGGCTTGAGCTTTCTCGAAAGACTTGGCTGAAGGTGAAACCCGCGGGTGCGGCTTTGTTGTCTGAGGCAGAACCTGCTGATTTCTTCAAGTCTTCGTCTTCGTCTTCGTCTTCAGCAGCTTCTTCCTTATACCTCAATGCTTCCAATGCTTGTATCATCTCTTGGAATCTCGTATGTAAATCTTCTCTCGAACAGCTCCATGATACAGATTACATAGAAACAAATAACATAATCCTATACAAAACTAGCTAATAATCCATAGTTGCGGTATGTAAAACACCGCTTATCAGCAATGCACGTCATCTACTATGCTTCCACGACTTTGAACGGAGCTCAGAGGAATTACTCCACCACGGAAAAGGAGTTGCTAGCCGTGGTGTTTGCCCTTGAAAAGTTTCGGCAATATCTTTTGGGCACGAAGGTGATTATCCACACGGACCACGCTGCTCTTCGTTATCTCATGACGAAGAAGGAATCAAAGCCAAGACTCATTCGATGGGTTTTGCTCTTAAGCGAGTTCAATGTGGAAATCCGGGACAAGAAGGGAGTCGAAAACTCCGTAGCTGATCATTTGAGCCGGATTGTGCAAGAGGACGGTAAATTACAGGTTCAAATTCAAGGTACGTTCCCGGACGAAAACTTGTATCAAATTTATTCTGTAAATTCTGCTTCTGCTGAGAACAAGCCGCACCCGCGGCCCGAAAACCGCGCCCGCGGTTTGTGCTCTCAAATATTCTCGGAAAAAGGCGAACCGCGCCCGCGGTTTGTGTTTTCCATAATTCTCAGTACAAGGAGAACCGCGACCGCGTCTCGATAACCGCGATCGCGGTTTTCTGACAGCAGAGTATGCAGATTATACAGAATTTACAGAAATTGACCCCGAATACAAGCTTTTCGCCCTCCGGTCTTTCAAACCATGGTTTGCCGACATCGTGAACTACCTGGTTCGCGAAGAATTCCCGCCGAACTACACCAAAGCTCAAAAAGATAGGATCAAGCGGGAATCACGTTTCTACGTTTGGGATGACCCCTACCTTTGGAGACATTGTGTTGACAAGGTAATCCGACGATGCCTCCCGGATAACGAGGTACAGTCTGTCCTTACTTTTTGTCATTCTCATGCATGCGGGGGGCATTTTGGGGCTAACAAAACGGCTAGGAAGGTATTAGACTCCAGCTTCTATTGGCCACACATCTTTCGGGATGCGTTTGCCTTTTGCAAAGCTTGCGACCGATGCCAAAGGGTCGGGAAAATTTCTAAACGAAATGAGATGCCACAAACACCATTAGTCTTTTATGAGATTTTTGATGTTTGGGGTATTGATTTCATGGGACCCTTTCCTAGTTCGTTTGGGAATTTTTACATTTTACTTGCGGTGGACTACGTTTCCAAATGGGTGGAAGCGAAGGCCACCAGAACTGATGATTCCCGAGTGGTAGCAGGTTTCTTGAAGGAGAATATCTTTTCTCGTTTTGGGATTCCAAAGGCTCTTATAAGTGACCAAGGTACTCACTTTTGCAACAAGACGGTGAGTGCACTTTTAAAGAAGTACCATGTCACTCAACGAGTCTCAACTGCTTATCACCCCCAATCCAATGGACAAGTTGAGGTGTCCAATAGGCAAATCAAGGGGATTTTGGAAAAGACGGTGGCTCCTAATCAGAAGGATTGGAGTCTAAGGTTGGATGATGCACTTTGGGCGTATAGGACCGCCTACAAAACTCCAATAGGAATGTCCCCATATCGACTTGTGTTTGGGAAGGCTTGTCACCTTCCGGTGGAGTTAGAGCACAAGGCATGGTGGGCGGTGCAAAAGTGCAACATGGAGTTGGATGAGGTAGGCGACTTTAGGAAGTTGCAAATCCAAGAGCTTGAAGTGATACGCCGGGATGCGTATGAGAATGCGGTGATCTACAAGGAAAAGACGAAGGCTTGGCATGACAAGAACATCTTGAGGAAAGATTTCAAGGTGGGAGACAAGGTCTTGCTCTACCAATCTCGTCTTCAACTTTTTCCGGGTAAGTTGTGATCCCGATGGAATGGCCCGTATGTTGTTGCTCGCGTCTTTCCTCATGGCGCCGTGGAGTTGTTTGACAAGGACAACCACAACGTCTTCAAGGTGAATGGTCAAAGGTTAAAACCTTACCATGAGGGATTCACCAAAGTGTCTTTAGATGAAATGGCTCTAGAAGAGCCAACTTTTGAAAATTGAACACGGGAAACCAAGTCGAGCCACGACTCTAACCAAAGCGCTGCTTGGGAGGCAACCCAAGGTATTCTTCTTTTCCCTTGAATTTCATTTTCTTTTTAATTGTTTTGTTTTCTATTTTCTAGGAATTCAAGACGAGAAGACGATGGTCGTTTGCTACTAAAGGAATTGACGGTTCTTCTTTTCGTTTATCTAAAAAAAAAAAAAAAAAAAAAGAAAAAGAAAAAGGAATTGACGGTTCATCTTCTACGCTTCTCCATCTCAGATTTCATCTTCTACCCTTCTCCATCTCATATTTCATTTTCTACCCCACTTCCCATCCCCACCAATAAAACCCTAACTCCCACCATTCCCTAACTCCCACCATTCCCTAACTCCCACCATTCTCTACCTCCCACCATTCTCTCTCTCCCACCACATAAAATCCTCCCACCACCACACCTTCCCTCTCCTCCGCACCACACCTCCGGCCACCGCTCTCCGCCTCGCAGAAACCGCACCCGCGGCTCCAAAACCGTGCCCGCGGCTTCGGCCTGCCAAGAAGCTCTCCGCCTCGCAGAAACCGCACCCGCGGCTCCAAACCCGCGCCCGCGGCTCCCTTTTCGCCAGAAATCAGCAAACGCGAAAAACCGCGCCCACGGCCTTAGCCTCTGTCGTCAATTTTTGCTGATTTCGGTAAGCTTTTCCGACAACCACACTCATCGTTGTTGATTTTCTTACGCCTCGGGGAGGGCTATTGCTATTGTTCTGCTCCTGCTTGGTATCTTTGTTGTGTTGCGGATTTGTGGTAGAATTCGGTTTGTGTAGACATTTTGATGGCTGCAGCAGGGACGTCTCGAGGCCACAAAAATGATTTGTGGCAACAGCAGGTTCAGGCTAACTTAGCCTTTTTAAGGGCTAAGCAGTGTATAGCCACGAGATTTTTCCATCGACGTACGCTCGATGATTTGGGTATGACTGCGTGCACTGAGGCCATGCTTGAGCACGCAGGGTTGCATGGTTTCTTGTTCAGGTCAGCTCCCACTCATGCCGAGGCCACATATCAGTTTCTGGCGAGCCTCAAGTCAAAGACCATCTCTGAGACCACATTCATCTCAGCCATCCAGTTCATTTACAATGGACGATCCTATACGGTTCAGGCTGAACAACTGCGCACCATCTTGGGAATCTCTCAGGTTCCCTCTGAAGATTATGACACTGCAGTTGGTGACAACCCTACACAGGTCTGGTACACGTGGACGGGACATGTTCGGGACTCCCATGGTAATGATTATAATGCTAAGATGTCCCATCCATGTCTCCGCCTGACACAACGGGCTCTATCTATGGCCTTCTTTGGGCTTTCTGAGGTGAACAAAGTGCCTGCTTACCAGCTGAAGTATCTTTATGCTCTTATTCCGGAATGTCAGGTGATTCCGGATTGGCTCTCACGGTTTGTTCACTCCTGCAAGACAGCCCGCTCGAAACCAAGGGGTCAGATGGCTTTGGGTGGCATGATCACCCTCATCTTAGAGGTTGTCGTCCCCGACTGGGAGACTCTTGACTGCGTAGGTAGTCTGGACCCCTCAATGGGTCCCTATTTGCTGGATGCCACATTTCTGCAGACTCGACTTCGGTGGCTCAAGTCTGTTACAGTCAATGCGGACGAGCGTATGTGGGTTTGGCTCGGTCCTCCCGAGATTGCTCTCACAGAGGACTTTGCTTATGGGCCAGCACATACTTTCAGGATCAACCCTATACCCGCTCCCCCTTGTGCAGCTGCTCGACGACGAGCTCGAGGTGGGATCAGCATCCAAGAGCCGGTTCAGCAGCCGGATGAGCAGTCCGTTGACCTTGATGATGAGGATGATGATGACTTCCAGGAGCCTGCCCCTCGATTTCAGCCTCAGAGGCAATGGGGCGAAGGCTCGTCATCTGCAGCCCCTGCTGACATACCTTGGGAGCAGCGTCTATTCGAGCGGATTGAGTTTGTCTACCAGTCGGTTCAGACGGTGAACCAAAATGTTGAGAGGCTGCAGCATTCGGTGGATGACTTGCGGCTCGACATGCAGGCTCGTTGGCCCGACTATCCAAACCGGGATGACCCGGATCAGTGAGCTTCTTTCTCTCTTCCTCATTATTTTTCTATATCTTACACACTGGGGGCATTGTGCACTTCAAGTATGGGGGAGGGGAATTAGTTCATTGCTTATCCTAGAGTAGTTTCATTTCCTTGTTATTTCCCTTCGGTTTTTTGAATTTGGTTTGTACTTTGCATGGAATTATAAACAGAAAAAGCCACAAAAATACGAAAAAAGGCAAATGAAAATCCTGGGATGGAAAAATCCATGCAATAAGCGGGTAGTTCGGCTTGCATTAGGCTTGGCAAAAAAGGACTTGAGGGCGGTAAGGAATGGTGAGATTGAAAATGAAATGAGTGGCTAGGTGAAAACCTTTCGGGGCGCCTAGGCAAAATGAGTGAAATGAGTGTCTTAGGACAAAATGTTTTGCATGTTAACCACTATGGAGGACCAAATTGATAGATTTCTTTCTCATCATATTGTTTGTATACTAAATGTGTTAGTGATTTGTAGTTTCTTTCTTTTTCATACTTCCTGAGATATTTGAGTGATTATTGTAAAAGAGTAAGTTTCTTTTAGCTTACTCAGGGACGAGCAAGGTCTAAGTATGGGGGAGTTTGATAAGCGGTGTTTTACATACCGCAACTATGAATTATTAGCTAGTTTTGTATAGGATTATGTTATTTGTTTCTATGTAATCTGTATCATGGAGCTGTTCGAGAGAAGATTTACATACGAGATTCCAAGAGATGATACGAAGCATTGGAAGCATTGAAGCATAAGGAAGAAGCTGATGAAGACGAAGACGAAGATGAAGACTTGAAGAAATCAGTAGTTGCTACATCAGACGACAAGCCGCGCCCGCGGGTCTCAAGCTGCATCCGCGGGTTTCACCCTCAACCAAGGATCCGAGAAAGCACAAGCCGCGCCCGCGGCCCTCTGCCATCCTGAAATTCTGGAGAATCCAAAACCGCGCCCGCGGCTCTCAACCCGCGGGTACGGTTCCTCAACAGAAGAATCAAATTGATGTCTTTGCCATTTGAAGTAATTTGTGTTCAATTCTGTAACTTTCCACACGTTTCCTTAATGTGACTGTTACAATAGCTGATGACTATTTAGGTTGTGGATGATCATCCTTGATCAACCACCTTTTGTATACCTTTTGTTTACTTAAGTTTTTGGACAGTTTTTCACAAACTTATGAGTTGCTAAAATTCCTTTGTTTCACTTGGCGTTTGAAGCTTTTGGATTCAACAAGTTGTGAGTTTATCCTTTCCCTTTGCCTACTCTTTGATTGTCTCAACTCTCTTGTTTGTATTGTCCATGAACTAGATTTACTACTTTAGATTGATCACCTAAGTTAGTTTTATCTTATTCATATTGCTAGAGTTTGATACTTCTAGTTGAATTATCATACTTGTTGTGTAGCACAATCTATTTGCATGAACTAGTTGTGATTGTTATTAGAGAAGAGAATTGAGTACATGTCGAGTATCCGACTAGTTGTCCATGATATTGCATGTATCTATCTATTCCTGAATGCATTGCTACTTTGTTATTGAACTTTGATAGTTTCAAGGTTATAATCGAGTAAGGGTTATTAGGACTAGTTGGACTAATAACTATTGAAGAACAGGAATTAGAACGATCACTTGAGAACTTGACATAGGGATGAAAAGGATTTTAAGATCAACTTGTTAATCTAATTGTGGATAATCGCTAAGTGGAACACTTCGCTTAATATTGTTATAACCAAGTTGACATTCGATACTTCGTATCAAAACCATAAAAAAAAAACCTTTGGTTACGTTTATTGGTTAGTCATTGTGATAACTTAAGAATTTGATAAATTGATTCTCTTGGGATTCGACCCTTGCTTGCGCACTATATTACTTAGTTTGCATGTTAGGATTACTTGACTTGGCACACGACAAATTCGCCTCGTCACCTAGTCCTAGTCCCCATAAACAGAGCAGTCCCCACCTCATTTCGCAGCACTAAACCGATGTCATTCCCCTCCTTCTCCGAGCATGCCGCATCACAATTAACTTTCACGATTTCGGTTGATGGCCTACTCCATTTAACCGGGCCGTTAGGAGAGATGCCCAACTTTAATTGCAATTTACTAGAAATAAAGCAGGAAAGAAACTCACTCAGGGCCGGGCCGGAGGGTGTTCCATTATGCCCAACGGAACATGACCTCTAAAATTTAAAGGGCCCCAAATTTCGAAAGCTTCTACTCCGTATATATTAAAATTAAAGTATGGAAATAAAGAAAAAGCTTTAGTTGCTCTAGTGGTAAGATGCTCACCAAGTGTGGAGGGTGTCTCTTGTTCGAATCCCAAACAAACTCCATTATATTTTTTCTCAAACTTTTACATGACAATTTATATTGAGATTTACAAGTTTAAAATTATAAATTATAAAATGTTTGTAAAAAATCAATATTATAATTGAAAAAGAGTTTTTTCATTATATTTAATAAGAGAAAAACAGAATTTTGTTATGCAACCATCTATAAAAATATTTATATTTATATGAAAAAATTGTAAAAGCGAATTGATCAAAAAAATCAATATCATAATTTAATAAGATAAAAAAAGAATTTTGTTGCAACCATCTATATTTATATGAAAATTTTGTAAAAGCGAATCGATCATTTTTTTTTTGCACATCCAAAATCCTCGGAACGGCCCTGAACTCACTGCAACCTCGCACAACATCCTCGGGGGTATCCACCACATCTTCAAAGACTCGACTATTTCTAGCTCTCCATATCCCCCAACAAATCATTACCTATAATTCAAAATCCCCAATAAATCAAATGATGACAACAAAAGTCAAGAAACTTTGTTTGTGCCTAAAAATACGACGAGTGAGGGAACACGTCGAAGAGCTACGCGTACGTAGAAGATCACGTCGACGAGATGAAAAGAACATGAAGGCGTTGACATAATGAAGACAAGGTCGACCGAGTATATTTAAGTCATTTATTGTTTATTCCTTGAACTAGGGTTAGCCTATTTAAAGGGTTAACGCCTCCTTTATAATCAAGTTTCGTCTCCTTAAGCAATACACAAGTACAAGCCTTTAACCCTAATTCCCCACCGTGTTTTTGAGTGTTAAGATTGTTAGTGTAAAGTTTGATCACCACCCTACAATTGCTTGATTATCACTAGCTACAAACAATTGGCGCCCACCATGAGGCTTGATCAAAAAGTATCGACTTTACACGCAAAGGGAACACTTTTCCTACCAAAAAGCCATGACTAGTCCAACCCGAGACCTGGAATCCCACAACGAGAAGTCGTCGGAGGAAGTGGTCGTCATCGCGACGCACGAGACTTCCGATGACGCAGAAGCCAACAAGGGCTAAGAGAAGATCCTCGGAACTCCAAAAAGTAAGAGCTCGAGCCAAGAGCGAAAAGAACTTGAAGACGGTGAACTCTCTGCCCTCGACGCCGTGAAAGCCCTGTTAGAACCCGGGTTAAACAGGCTGGTCGAGTTGAATCTAATTAGCCTTGGTTATCGAGAATACTGTTTGTAGCGAAATTATCAACGAGATGATAACTAAGCAATTGTAGGGCAAAGATCAAAGAAAACGGTATAATCTTAACACTGAGAGAATGAGACGAGAGAATAAGGTTGAAACTTGAACTTTCTTGTGGTATTGATATTACTGCGTAGTACCATCTTCTTACAAAAGGCTGGCGTTAACCTTTATATAGGTTAACCCTAGGATCTTACTAAGGAAATAATATCTTTCCGTCTTCCTTCTAACGATATAATAAATATGGTAAAAGATATTCTTTCATCTTATCTTTTACCATTTACACGAATATAATATAGAACAAGGTAACTAAGTGGCGGCTGACCTAATTTCCATAGCTTAACGACACGTTCTTCTTTATAATGTCACGTCGACGCCATCTTCCGTTTCATACGTCGCGTCGCCTCTATCCTTCTACGCGTAGCTCCTTAGCGTTCCATAGTCGTCGTATTTTTAGGCACAAACAATACCCTTAAGGCGTCTTACATGGTGTGATATTAAGAAGAGCTGGGAGACGCCTTCTTTCTTTGCAGAATACGTCTTCAAAATTACTGGAACGCGTTGATGATAACGTCACCAAAATTCTCGACATCGTCGTTAAGCTTCGATCAGGATTTTTCTTCAATTCTTAACACGTGCCGAGGGAGAAGCTTTGTTTCTTGTATCGGGAACGTCGAAACGCAACAGCTAGTTTTCCCAACGGCTATAATGCCGTTGAATACTCCTTGATTCTCGCGACCTTCTCTGGCTATATAATGGGTGAATCTCCAATCTCATTTACTTTTCTGCTCCCATCTGATTACTCACTATCATCTTCTTGCTTCCTCTTTACTTTGATCCGAACTTTCTTGCTCATTCTTTCTCTTCGTACCTTCTTCCAAACTTCTTCTTATTACTTCCAGATGGCCTCCTTCTACGTTCCCAAGTTTATCTTGAAGGGCTCCGACTGTAAAACAACAGAGGTACGTGACGTTGAAAGGTTACGGTCTCTGGCGAATCTTGGTCCTGAGGTGGAGATCGAGATACCTCCTCCCGGGGTATTTGCTGATGCGCACCGGGCGGGATGGATTGCGGTGTACGAGTATCCTTTTCTTATTGGCCATCGCTTTCCTTTCTCGCCATTGGTCAAGGCGTTCATGCTCGCTTTGGGGGTTGCAGTGGGGCAGCTCCTGCAAAGCGTTTGGAGGATCTTTGGTACTTTAGACGACGTGGTGGAGAAACATGGCGTCGATCTAGCCGTCGAGGATATCGCTTATTCTTTCAACGTCCAAACGAAGACGGTGGGAAGAGTAGGCCTTAAGTCTAGGCCGGAGGCGCCTAAGATCGCGATCGAGGGGAGTCAGGTCGATCGTCACTGGGCCGAATACTTTTACTTTGTGAAGAAGTCTTCTCTTGGCGAAGACTGTGCTTGGTTGGTTGACTGCTGGAATCCTACAGGTAAACTTTGATTTCTTTGAAACTCGCACTATGTGTTCAAGGCCTGGATCTTATTTTTTCTTCCTTTATGTAGTGAATACGGATGCTATTATAGTAAGGTGAGAGACCCAAAAGGTCATAGATAGGCTTCTTGCCATTCCTGGAGCGGATCGGACTTTCCATGGTCATGATGAAGAAGGGCGTCGAATTGCTTCCGTACTCCCGGCAGGTAACGCGTTCGTTCATCTGAGTTTTACTCGGTTCTTCTATCTTTTTGCTCATGATTCTTATACGTGTGCTTTTGGTTCTTTCAGTTTCTGCGGACTTATCTCGCGTCCGTGGTGGAGGGCTGTCCGCGTCGGCTCTGGTTGCGTCACGTAAAAGGAGTCGCGCCGAGGAGATGGCGGCTTCAGGGACCACGCTTTAGGACATCCCTATGATTTCTTTGCTTTCATCCCCGTCTCCTTCGTCTACTCCGGCGAAGAGATCGCGTAAGGGCAAAGAGAAGGTAGTCGAGAAGTTGGACTTTGGCTACAAGTCTCTAGAGGACTTTCCGGGGGTGATTTCTTGTGCGGTCGCGTTTGGGAGATCGTTTATCCCTGCCATGAAACAACTTCAAAATCCTCCTTCCCTTGATTACTACTTGTCGAGGGAAACTGAGGACGTGATGGGCGAATCTCTCGCGGCGCAGTGGCAGGTATGTTTCAATTTGAATTGCTTTCTTTTTACTGGAGCTTTTGTTCTTGCTCTCTGTAATATAGGTACTTGAACATTTTCTTTCTATAGGCTCTTTAAGCTTCTTTATGCGCATATGGGCGCTTCTCTGATTTCGTTGATCGAACGAGGTCTATGGAGGCTAAACAATTGGCCGACGAGATAAAGATTAAGGAGCTTACGTCGTTGGTCGAGGCGTCACAGAAGGCGGAGAACGAGGCGAAGGAGAAGGTGGAGGCAGAGTTCAAGCTTCGTGAAGATCTTTCTGGGCAAGTCAAGGATCTTCAAGCCAAGATTGGTGCTTTGGAGATTGAGAAGGCCTGGGTGGAGTTGAGGTTGGCTTCCGACCTCAAGAATGTTGCAGAGTATTGGTCTTGGTTATCTCGCGTGGAGGTCATCGAGGAGTATGCTGCTGGTCGTACTCATGGATGGGACCCGGTGAAGGAGCGAAGGGAATTCAACAACGCGTACTCGGAGAGTCCCGAGGGCGTTGAAGTGGGACCTACGCCGATGAAGCCTCTGGCTGAGCCCCATATTGAAGAAGATGTTGCTCCTCATCTCAACGAGGTTGATCCCAACGACGGCGTCGAGGACGATGAAGGCAACGACGAGGATGTCGTCGCGGAGGATTCTGAGGAGGAGAAGGATGCTTGTGAATATGAAGACGGCGATCCTTCTTCTAGCGATGAATCTTCTTGATTTACTTTCTTTGAATCTTCTTTTGTACATGTACGTGTAGCTTTTTCTCTCTCTTTCTTTTGTAAAAAGAATTTTGCCTTTTTATGATGGGCTATTTATCAAAGCCTCCGATCTCTGTTACTCTCCAAATTCTGACGTAACAGGCTTTCGCTCCTAGCTCTCTTGCGATGGCATGTATCAACGCGTCGTCGGTTTCTTATGACGTTTATACGTTCCTTTGGGAAGTTCTTTTCCGTTCTTACGAATCTCTACCCCTTTTGGTAGGTTTGATCTGAGCTTCTTGTAGGCTTAGTTTAAAGCTACCAAAGAAGTCTTGTATACTTTAACTTGATATACCTTGTTGTTCCCTTTTTTTTTTACTAATCTCGCGAACGCGTAGAGCTTTCTTTCGGCTTTCTGATCTTTTTGTATGGTACTTCATGTCCGTGACTTGGGTGCTTGATATGTGCTTATTGGCTTTGATTGAGAGACGTGGTCAATGTGACTTACTTTAGCTTATTTGCCGACTTACATGAGGTTTGGGTCCAACATTTCCTCCGAACCCAGAAGCGAGCGGCGGACGTAGGTCAGCGTGTGATTTTGATCAGCTTGTGACGTTACCCCTTACTTTAAAGGTGGATCCGTTGCCTCACGCTAGCGTTTAGGTCGACGTCGAACTCTTTTAATCGACGGGCCTATTCATCGTGTATGTCGTCCGTTCTCTTGAGTATTAGGACTTACGATGCCGGTGGACGCGTCCCTGCCGGTTTGGCGAATTGCCCGTGGATTCATGACTCTCAGAGGGGCCGTGGAAGGCGTGAATACGCGTTCCGGGAGATGGGTGGTGGCGATAGGTTTCCCTTCTTCCCCAGAGCACCATGCCGGTTTCGTGAGGTACCGGGCTTCAATTCCTATGACCATTGCCACACGTCGCTAATGATCATAGGAAGCTTCGACTCGGGGTCGGCGGTTCGGCTAACGTTGCCTACGCGTAGATGGAGCCTTGAACGCGTAGACTAACGAAATTCGCCCCCGACGCGGATTTTTGCCGCGGCCTTTTGAGCTTGGGTGTTACATCAGAGACAGAGAGCAAGTACTTTGAAAATAAAACATCTCTTATCATGCTTGAACACATCGGGGAAGAAAAAAAAAGGTATACTCATATATTGAAAAGATGCATCATGAAGACAAGACTACTACGTAGACGTCGACCCTTTTGTCGCCACGACCCCTTGTCGTTTTGACGCTAAGACAACTATTCTACCTTATTATAAATAAAAACTTCAGGAAAGGGAAAAAAGGACTGTTCCTACTCATGCAAATGAAAGGGAAAAAGGTCGAGAAGGATCTCGGAAGACTCTTGTTCTTTCTTTAAGATTACGGAGGGTGATGCTTTAGGAACATGTTCCTTAGATCTTCTTGTTACTTGGATCTTTTGATGCTTGGTATCTTGGTGAAAGACTTTAGATCGTCGCACTTCATATTTTGATTGCTACACTTTCTTTTCTTTCCTCGGCGACGCTTTGGTTGCTTTCTTCATTCCGATATCGTAGCATTCTCTAGCAACTTGAGTTTCTCCCATGATTTCTTGTGTCCCCCATGGCGATGGGAATTTCAGGGACTGATGGTATGTTGACGGGACTGCTCTCATGCCGTGCAGCCATGGTCTTCCCAGGATCACGTTGTATGGCGATTCAAGCTCCACTACGGAGAATTTAGCCCGCATATTAATACCCCTGGCGTAGGTTGATAGCGTAATTTCCCCTCTCATCTTTGTCACTTCGCCGCTGAAACCTACTAGTGGTGCGCATCTCCTGGTCACGTTGCTAAGGGATAATCCTAATTCTTTCAGGGCGGCCGTAGTGATGATGTTGGCCGAGCTACCATTGTCCACGAGGATTCTCTTAACGAGGTGGTTACTAATAGTGAGAGAGATTACTAACCCGTCGTGATGCTCCATCGTCGCGTTCGAATCTTCGAACGTGATAAGCTGCTTGTTTTGGGTAGGGCGTACTTGATAGACTTTCGTCGCGTTACTCTCGTCTCCTAGAATTTTGATACTTTTCTTTGCCGTCGTAGACGCGTATTTGCTTGCTGAAGGTCCTCCGATGATGGAATGAATGGTACGAGCGTGGTGAGCTGGAGGTGGAGGAGGAGTGGGAGACTTTCTTTCTTTCTTTATCCCTTCGAGGGCGTTCTTTCCTTCTTTGGAGAGTAAATCTTTCAGGCCTCCTCTCTTTAGCAGCCTCATCACTTCTTTTCTTAAGGTGTAGCATCCATCCGTCGTGTGACCTGTATCATTGTGGAAATCGCAATACCCCTTGCCCGTTCCAGGTCTCCTTCCAGGGTTTTGCTTTCTTGGCCATTGCACGTCGCGTAATCCTTGCATTGCGCTCATGACGCGTAGGGCGTCGGTCTTCATGGAAATTCCTCTCTCTACGACGTAGTTTCTTTCTACCTCGCTCACAGTATGTACCGCTTGGGATTCTCTTTGGAAAGGTTTGTTTCTTTTATCATTGCGTCCTCCCTGTTCCTGGTGCCTATCGGTATATCGACGTTGGGGAGAATTCCTTCGCGGAGGGGTCCGCCTACGTGGAGATCTGGTGATGAAGGATCATCTGGACAACAACCGACACCTCCGGTCCCTGAATTCAAAGGTGCATTGACGCGCTCGAGAGCTAAGGAAGTCCAACAAGAGCTAGATAAGTTAGTAGCGTTCTTCAGTTCCAAGGAGTTGAATACAGACGAAGAACCACCATTGAAGACTGTTCTGATGATCGAGGTTCGAGAACGAGCAGAGGACGACAGCGAAGAACCGCGACCGCGGCTGGAAACCGCGCCCGCGGCTCCATAACCGCACCCGCGGCCAGGAGGCAAGAACCGCACCCGCGGCTCCATAACCGCACCCGCGGCCAGGAGGCAAGAACCGCACCCGCGGCTCTATAACCGCACCCGCGGCCAGGACCTCGGCGAAGAGTTTCAGAAACATTATTTTCGGATATTATTTGTTTTCGGATTATTATTTTAGGATATACTTTTTATTGTTTATTTCTTTAGTTGGCACCCTTATGAACCCTATATAAGGCTGCCTTAGTTGTTGTTTTACCCCCCCCCAGACTTTGATATTGAATACAACGTTTATCGTTTTTCCTTCCAAAAGAGAGAGCTTTTGTGAGAAGAGTGCCCCGTGTGCATTGTCGTTCAGTTGGCCCTAGTTGTGCTTGTGTGTGTCAATCTCCTCCATAAGGTTGGTGCTATCGGGACTCCATAGAGCAACCTCCAGGTGCCTTGACCCACCAAAGTCATTGTGTTTGGTTGTAATCATCCGTTGGGGTTTCTTCATCATTCGGTAAGGTTCTTGTTCTTAAGTTCAAGGGTTTTATCGTTGTTTGATTTGGTTCCAATTGGCCTATCATTCGACTTATCCTTCTTTCATCTCATTCTAATTCCGCCTATCTTCTCTGTTCGAGTTCCTATTCGAGTTTGGTGTCTAGGTCGGCAACTGCGGCTTATCCCCGCATCAAATTGGTATCAGAGCCAGGTTGACACCATTCGTCTTCACAAGAACATCAAGAGACCCCCTATCCAGAAAATCACAAAAAGAGTAAGCTTTTATTTTCTTGTTTGTCAGTTTCTTTCAGAAATTGATTTTTGAGTCTTCCATTGCTTTGATATTTCTTGTTGAGTCATTACAGGTTGTGTGCAAGAAGCTTGGATCGATTAGTGTTGGTGGAGATCGAAAGATTGGAGTTTGGAGCACCCTTGTTCCCAAAATCCATTCAACCCTTCATCCATCACAAAATCTATCCATCCCTACCAAAACGCAGCCATCAGAAACCCAAAAGAATTGCTGGAATTTCTTTCCTTGAAGCCCAAACAAGATCTTCAAAGAAGGAAATCTTATCTTTCTACAAGGAAATCTTATCTTTCTACAAGGGAAATCAAGTTAGTTGTTATTTTTTTTTATTTTCAATTTTGCTGAGATTAATATCTCACATCGAGTCTGTAATTTCGTTTTGTTTAGTTGAGACAAAAAAAATCAAAAAAAAATTCAAAATTCAAAAAAAAAAATTCAAAAAAAATTCAAAAAAAAAAAGAATCGAAAAAGTCTCAAAGTCAGTAGTTTTATTTTACGTTTTGTCGAGTCAAGTCTAGTGATTGGTATTGTTTAAATCGGATCTCAAGAACTCAAAGGAAATCGGGTTGAACAAGCCCGAACGGAAGTGAGAAACCACAGGACGCGCCAGAAACCGCACCCGCGGCCCCTTAGCCGCACCCGCGGTTCAAACCGCACCCGCGGGGTTCAGGCCGCGCCCGCGGCTTATCCTCAACAGCCACAGTTCGAAAAAAAATCTTCAGCTACGAGCCTCAATTGTTACCTAACCCTCCCGACTCCGTCTTCGATCCTTCAATCGACATCAGTCGGAACAAGTTAAGGTACGCTGCCTATTGGTTTTTCTTGAAATTCGAAGCTTAATCATATCTCTGTTTTGCATTCTCATTCTTGCAAACGCCTTCGAGTTTTATTTTTCTTTCTTTCATTGAGTCAGTCTCTTGTTTGAGTCAGAACCTTACAGTCGAAACCCCGCACTACACTAGCCATCTCCATCTCTACCATCATTCATATATTGCTAGGAGCTCGGTAGTTTCAACTTAGTGGGTTATTGATCCATACAAGCCAATTCATCAAAGAAAAGCTGATTGCAACGACAATTGAGAGAGAGTGAAGAGGAAAACATACGAGAGTAAACACTAGCGAGTTGTTTTCAGTTACACTTACCTTAATATTGTTCTGTGTTAGTCTTTTCTTTAGTGATGAGCAGGTCAGTTTCTCCCCATGGGAGGCAAGAAGCCCCGGAGACCCGCGCCCTTACCCCGGAATTTATGACCAACATGTTTCGGGAGATGACGTCGGCCATTACCACCGCCATAGAGCGGCAGCAGCGAACCACCCCGTCCCCAAGGGGTCGAGAGCACATCGGAACCTCCTATGATGCTCCAGTCGACAATCGGAGGCCCCTGCCTCCTCAGCAAGAAGTCTATGAGGCTGCCCGCATGGGTCGGGAACCCAGACGCAGGCCTACACCCCGGGACGATTTTCCACAAGACCGGAGAGGACGTTTTCGTAACTCTCCTATACCTCACTTTAATAGATACAATGCTGCTAACCGTTTTGATGATGCATTTCAGGACCTAGGTGATAATGATAACGAAGAGGAGCCTGAAGAAGAAGATGAGGCGGGATGGCGACCACACCGTCCCCAAGGAGGTTACCAAGGAAGGCGAAGAGAGCCTGAGCAAGATGGAGTGGGAAAGATAAAGGTTAAGATCCCGAGTTTTGAGGGAAAGTGTGATCCGGACGTATATATGGAGTGGGAGACCAAGATTGAACAAGTCTGGAATTGTCACAACTTTCCTGAAGCCAAAAAGGTGCAGCTGGCATCTTTGGAGTTCAGTGGCTACGCGTTAGTTTGGTGGGATAGCTTGATCAGAGGAAGAGTTGCCAATGGAGATTATCCTGTCACTACTTGGGAACTTATGAAGAGGATGATGAGAGCTCGATTTATTCCCCGACATTACACTAGGGAACTTATTCAGCGGCTCGAGAATTTGAAGCAAGGATCAATGGGAGTCGAAGAGACTTACAATGCTATGCAAATAGCGATGGTTCGAGCTAATTTGGTGGAGGATGAGGAGACAACCATGGCTAGATATCTTCGAATCCTTCACCCATATGTGTCTAGTGAGATTGAGATGTTCCCTTACAACTCAATGACTGAGTTGCTACATTTGGCTATCAAGGTGGAAAGAAAGACCAAAATTAGGAGCCAAGGGAGCAAAAACGCAGGTGGCTGGAAAAATCAGCAAGGAAGGAACTCCTATCCTTCAGCCCGAGATGCCCCTAACAAGGAAGACAGTGGCTCTCGAAGGAATCCGCCATCCACTACTCAAGTGCCCTCCAAGACAACACTTGGCCCTTCTAATCCACCCCGAGGGAGTACTTCTAACCCTACTTCTAGAGCTAGGGATATTGAATGTTTTAAATGTAGAGGAAAGGGTCATATGATGAAAGATTGTCCTAATTCTAGAGTATTAATTGTTAATCAACTAGGCGAACTTGAAAGTGAAAGTGAAAAAGAAGAAAACCTAGGTGATATGCATGATGAGGATGATCTTAGTGATGAAATTGGTTATGAACATGGTGATTCTTTGATTTGTAAAAGAAATTTACATGTACAACCCGCCCCTTGTGAAGATAATCAAAGAGAAAATTTATTTCACACTAGGTGTTTAGTTCAAGGAAAGGTCTGTAATATGATTATCGATGGTGGAAGTTGTTGCAATATTGTTAGTACTGAATTGATCACTAAATTGCAGTTTACTACTATTTTCCACCCTAGACCTTATAAATTGCATTGGATGAATGAATGTGGAGAATTAAAAGTTCTAAAACAAGCTGAAGTAACATTCACCTTAGGAAAATATACGGATACGGTTTTATGTGATGTAGTTCCTATGCAAGCTTGTCATATATTGTTAGGAAGACCATGGCAATACGATCGAAAGGTTACTCATGATGGTCATACTAACCGTCATACATTCATCTTTAATGGTAAGCCTATTACTCTTAAACCCATGACTCCAGCGCAGATAGCAGAAGCTTACGAAAGGAGCAAAGGCAAGGAAAAGGTTCCTGACAGAAACGAAGGAACAACAGCAGCGACCAAAAACCGCACCCGCGGTTCAGATGCCGCACCCGCGGCCAGCGATAGCTCGCGACAGAAGGAGCGGCACGAGAACCGCACCCGCGGCCCAGAGGCCGCACCCGCGGCCCAGAGGCCGCACCCGCGGCCCATTCGCCAAACCGCGCCCGCGGTGATTCAGCCGCGCCCGCGGGTCATTCTTCTGGCGCACTGGTTCCTGCAGTGACGAATCGAGCCCTATTGTCGTCCAAAGCCGAGCTGGAAGGTGAGTATTTACCCTTCGATACTACTTTAATGATGCTGTGCAAGAGATTTGTGTTGGCAGGTACCGATTCTCGACTTGATCTACCCCTTAGCATTCAAGCTATTCTTGATGAGTTCGCTGAGGTGTTTCCGGATGAGATTCCACCGGGCTTACCGCCCTTTAGGGGCATTGAGCATCAGATTGATCTTATTCCAGGAGCGTCGTTACCTAACCGACCCGCTTACAGAATGAACCCTCAGGAGTGTCAAGAGATTCAGAAGCAGGTGCAGGAGCTTGTAGATAAAGGGTATGTTCGAGAGAGTCTTAGTCCTTGTGCAGTTCCGGTCTTACTTGTGCCTAAGAAAGACAATTCTTGGCGGATGTGTGTTGATTGCCGAGCTATCAACAACATAACTGTCAAGTATCGTCATCCTATACCAAGGCTGGATGACATGTTGGATGAGCTTCACGGTGCAACAAACTTCACCAAGATTGATCTGAGGAGTGGCTACCATCAAATCCGAATGAGGGAAGGCGATGAGTGGAAGACCGCCTTCAAGACCAAATTTGGTCTATATGAGTGGCTTGTTATGCCATTTGGACTTACTAATGCCCCCTCTACTTTTATGAGGCTTATGAACCATGTCTTGAGGAAGTTTATAGGGAAGTTTGTTGTAGTTTATTTCGATGACATTCTGGTTTACAGCAGGTCCCTAGAGGAGCATGAGCAACATCTCAGGGAAGTGCTCGTTACTCTTAGTCTACAACGACTATATGCTAATTTGAAGAAGTGTGATTTTTGCACTGATAGAGTTATATTTCTTGGTTTTGTAGTGAGCTCCCAGGGATTACAGGTGGACGAGGAGAAGATCAAAGCCATACAGGAATGGCCGACACCCATGACCAGCAGCCAGGTACGCAGTTTCCACGGGTTAGCAAGCTTCTATCGGCGCTTTGTGAAGGATTTCAGCACCATTGCTGCACCGCTGACTGAGGTAACTAAGAAGCATTCAGCGTTTGTTTGGGAGGAGGCTCAAGAAAGGGCGTTTGAGGAGCTAAAACGCAGATTGACCGAGGCACCTTTGCTTGTGCTTCCCGACTTCACTAGACCGTTCGAAGTGGAATGCGATGCTTCCGGAGTTGGCATTGGAGGAGTCCTCATGCAAGAAGGTAAGCCTATTGCCTTCTTTTCTGAAAAGTTGAAAGGTGCAAGTCTAAATTACTCTACTTATGATAAGGAACTGTATGCGTTATATAGAGTACTTAAGACTTGGCAACACTACCTATGGCCTAGAGAGTTTGTTTTGCATACCGATCATGAATCTTTGAAACATTTTAGGAGCCAAGACAAACTTGATAGGAGGCATGGTAGGTGGATGGAATTTATTGAGACTTTCCCTTATATTATCAAATACAAGAAGGGAAAGGACAATGTTGTTGCTGATGCACTATCTAGGAGGCATGCTTTAATTGTTCAACTTGACTCTAAGGTGTTAGGCTTTGTTTACATCAAGGAGTTATATCGTAATGATGCTGATTTTGGTGCTATTTATAAGCAATGTTTAGATAAAGGGACTTTGGATAAGTTTTACTTGTTTGATGGTTTCTTGTTTAAGGCTAGTAAAGTGTGCATACCTAAGTGTTCTTTGAGATTATTGCTTGTTGAAGAAGCCCATAAGGGTGGATTAATGGGACACTTTGGTAGAGACAAGACATATCATATGTTGCATACTCATTTTTATTGGCCTCATATGCTTAGGGATGTTGAGCATTGTTTGAAAAGATGTTTGGAGTGTCTTAAGGCTAAGTCTAGAGTTAAACCACATGGATTGTATACTCCTTTGCCTATTCCTACGACCCCCTGGGTAGACATTAGTATGGATTTTATTGTAGGGTTGCCTAGGACTAAGAAGGGGAGAGATTCTATTTTTGTGGTTGTTGATAGATTTTCTAAAATGGCTCATTTTATTGCTTGCAACAAGACTGATGATGCTCATCATGTGGCTGACTTGTTCTTTACCGGAGTTGTTAGGTTACATGGAGTACCAAAGACTATTGTGAGTGATAGGGATGTGAAGTTTCTAAGTTACTTTTGGAAAACTCTTTGGGGAAAACTAGGGACTAAACTTCTATTCTCTACATCTAGTCATCCTCAAACTGATGGTCAAACTGAAGTAACCAATAGGACCTTAGGAACCCTTTTGAGAGCCATTCTTAAGAAGAATTTGAAAGCTTGGGAAGAAGCCTTACCCCATGTTGAGTTTGCCTACAATAGGGCCATCCATTCCTCAACCTCGATGAGCCCCTTTGAATGTGTGTATGGTTTGAATCCACTAACCCCTTTTGATCTTATGCCGTTACCTACGAAGGAGCGAGTGGATTTCAATGCAGGAAAACAGGTTGATCACATCAAGGAAATTCATGAGAGGACAAGAGCTAAATTGCTAGAAGTAGCTGCTACAAATGCTAGCAAGGCAAACAGGAATAGGAAGAAGGTCATCTTCAAGGAGGGAGACCTCGTGTGGGTCCACTTTAGGAGAGAGCGTTTCCCCAGCAAACGCCACTCAAAGCTGTCCCCAAGAGGCGATGGACCATTCAAGGTACTTAGGAGGATTGGAGATAATGCCTATGTCTTAGAGCTTCCCGGCGACTATCAAGTGAGTGCTACCTTCAATGTGCAAGATCTGACTTTATTCGAGGGTGAAGAAGAAGAGGAGCTGGATGATTCGAGGTCGAATCCTTTTCAAGAAGGGGAGGATGATGAAGGATCATCTGGACAACAACCGACACCTCCGGTCCCTGAATTCAAAGGTGCATTGACGCGCTCGAGAGCTAAGGAAGTCCAACAAGAGCTAGATAAGTTAGTAGCGTTCTTCAGTTCCAAGGAGTTGAATACAGACGAAGAACCACCATTGAAGACTGTTCTGATGATCGAGGTTCGAGAACGAGCAGAGGACGACAGCGAAGAACCGCGACCGCGGCTGGAAACCGCGCCCGCGGCTCCATAACCGCACCCGCGGCCAGGAGGCAAGAACCGCACCCGCGGCTCCATAACCGCACCCGCGGCTAGGAGGCAAGAACCGCACCCGCGGCTCTATAACCGCACCCGCGGCCAGGACCTCGGCGAAGAGTTTCAGAAACATTATTTTCGGATATTATTTGTTTTCGGATTATTATTTTAGGATATACTTTTTATTGTTTATTTCTTTAGTTGGCACCCTTATGAACCCTATATAAGGCTGCCTTAGTTGTTGTTTTACCCCCCCCCCCCAGACTTTGATATTGAATACAACGTTTATCGTTTTTCCTTCCAAAAGAGAGAGCTTTTGTGAGAAGAGTGCCCCGTGTGCATTGTCGTTCAGTTGGCCCTAGTTGTGCTTGTGTGTGTCAATCTCCTCCATAAGGTTGGTGCTATCGGGACTCCATAGAGCAACCTCCAGGTGCCTTGACCCACCAAAGTCATTGTGTTTGGTTGTAATCATCCGTTGGGGTTTCTTCATCATTCGGTAAGGTTCTTGTTCTTAAGTTCAAGGGTTTTATCGTTGTTTGATTTGGTTCCAATTGGCCTATCATTCGACTTATCCTTCTTTCATCTCATTCTAATTCCGCCTATCTTCTCTGTTCGAGTTCCTATTCGAGTTTGGTGTCTAGGTCGGCAACTGCGGCTTATCCCCGCATCATCTGGCAACCTCTTCAAGTATTGCTTCAAGTCCTCTTCCAATCTTATGGCTTGCATGGCCCTTTCCCTCGTTATTTCGAACGATTCGGTGCACATCTTTGTCAGTCCTTTATACAAGTCGCTATCTTTGGGGAGGGCGCGTCGGAGGTGGTAGCTTCCGTGCAACTTGGGATTGTGACTTTCTCATCGTTGAAACGTTTGAGGAATTCTCTTGTGGTTTCGCCTTTGCTCATGCGCATGTTATGGAGGTCTGATGGCTGCTTTGGAAAGAGCTTGCTACGGGCGAATTGTAACCTGAATTGGTTGGAGAACTCGGCGTAGGACGAGATGCACCCTTGTGGTAGATGAATGAACCATGCCAAGGCGGGGTCTTTCAGTGTTGAGCTAAAGAATTTGCACATCATTGCCTCTTTGAATTGCGGATCAATGGGGCTCGTGGAAAGTTTAGCTTTGTAGAGCAAGATGTGTTTTTCAGGATCACCTGATCCGTCGTAGACTGGAAGATCCGCGACGGTGAATTTCTTGGCGATCTTTTGGATGGCTATACTCTTGATGAACGGGCTATCTTCGAACTCGTGTTCTTCTTCCGGCACTATGGATTTAGGGGCTCCCGACATCGACATCATCTCTTTTCTGAAGGCCCCAATTTGTTGTTTCACGATAGCGGCGATAGTATCCGGAGTTAGGGTTTCTTCGGACTTCTTCTTCCACGTGGAATCCTTGGGTAAGGTGAACCCATGGTGTTCTCTGGGGTGGTAGGCTTCGTCCTCTTCAAGAACTTCATCCATATCTAAGCGTCGAGCGACGCTCTGGTTGTGGACGTAAGCGTATTGTCCGGATTGGTTTGCCTTGAGTTCTAGGATGGTGGAGTTTAACCTTTCGTTTTCTCTGGCGAGTTCCGACGCCGTCTTCTCACTTGCTTGCAAGGCTTCGGCTTGGGCCTTCTCGAAGGAGTCGATTTGTGCTCGGATAACGGCTACGTTGGTAACTTCTCCGTCTACCCCTTTCTTTTCAGCGGGATCGTTATCTGTTGAAGTGTTGGGGGTGACTTCAAGGTTCTTCTCAGCGTTCTCATCCCTGGGAGTGAGGGAATCCTTCGCACGTTCTTCGGCCTCTGAATCCCTTTTGTTGTGAGGGCTATTGGTTGGAGACGTCATGGCTTCCTACAAAAAAGAAGTTCCCTTTGTGTGGAAAGATGACACATTTTTTATCAAGCCCCATGGTGGGCACCAATTGTTTGTAGCGAAATTATCAACGAGATGATAACTAAGCAATTGTAGGGCAAAGATCAAAGAAAACGGTATAATCTTAACACTGAGAGAACGAGACGAGAGAATAAGGTTGAAACTTGAACTTTCTTGTGGTATTGATATTACTGCGTAGTACCATCTTCTTACAAAAGGCTGGCGTTAACCTTTATATAGGTTAACCCTAGGATCTTACTAAGGAAATAATATCTTTCCCTCTTCCTTCTAACGATATAATAAATATGGTAAAAGATATTCTTTCATCTTATCCTTTACCATTTACACGAATATAATATAGAACAAGGTAACTAAGTGGCGGCTGACCTAATTTCCATAGCTTAACGACAAGTTCTTCTTTATAACGTCACGTCGATGCCATCTTCCGTTTCATACGTCGCGTCGCCTCTATCCTTCTACGCGTAGCTCCTTAGCGTTCCATAGTCATCGTATTTTTAGGCACAAACAAAGACCGCGCTCTTTATTGATTTGAATCGAAAGATTACAAGCCGACGAGTTTGAATATACCCGAGGACCTTCACAAACCTTCGGCCTTAAGTCGATATTTCAGAGACGGGCCGAAGATCTCTCAAATAAATGCTATACATGCCTATTTATAGAAGAAGCAAACCCACTAGATTAAGTTTCATCCACCTGCTTGTCAGCTACCTGGTTGCATTAGTATGCTACTTGTATCACCTGTCTGCATCCGCTGCTTGTATCAGCAACTTGATTGTCGTGCTCTAATCAAATTCCATGCTTTCGTTATATACGCGATGATTGAAGATGACGCGTTCCATTTTGTAAGCGTTAACGCGTTCGTTAAAGTCTTGATGTATCGGGGTCGCCATCATCTCGTACTTGGACGTTTAGAACTTGGTTTCATGCCTCAATGATTTGGTCTGATTCGAGGTTAAGCCCTTGGCTATTTGTCGAGGGATGCGGCCTCTATCGCGATGACTATGGTTGATCATTAGCTTGTGTCTCGACCTCGAGCTCTTTAACCGCTCTTTGTAGGTTGGTGAACGCCTTAATGCATTGCGTCGCTGCTTCCTCGACTCCTTTGATTAGAGCGCAGTTGAGGTTCAGAAGCAAGCGTGTCGAACGAGGTACCATCACAGCCCCATGGTCCACCCGTGAATGTTCATGGGTGGACTATTCAGAATGGAGACCGAGATTCAATGCATGCTTGCTTCTTCTATCGTTCTCGGTCTTTATTTCTTTTTTCCTGCAAAAATTCGAAGAAAGTGTTTCCAAGTGTTGGTTAAGTACTTCGATCGCGAGCTCGAAGTACTCAACCAATGCTTGTTAACGCGCTACAACATAAACGTGGTGACAGGTCTTTACTTACGTTTCACATGAAGGAATGAGCGTCCAAAATAGCGCGCTGAAGCTTGTAGCAAGCACGACGGCATCCCCAAGGCATATGCTTGAGGGACATTGTCAGTACGGAGTTAGCGCAACGACAACCCAGGGACGTCACCCGCTTGAAGTAGCACGACGGCTGCCCCAAGAGTAGTCTCGGGGGTCAACGCCCACTTGATGTAGCGCGGTGGGATTCTGGGAACATCGTTTGCTGTGAAATAGAGACCAACAACACGATGGCAGCCCCAAGCCGAGCTTGGGGGTTCCCACATCTGTTGTGAGCCCCTGATGCGAGATGAACAACGCGGTGGCAATTCTAAGTGAAGGCTTAGAAGTCTCACACCGGCCTTTTGTAGATAACGCGGTGGCAATTCTAAGCGAAAGCTTAGAAGTCTCACACCCGTCTTCAAAATACGCGATGACACCTCCAATCCCGTCGCCCGCTAAACTTGAACGCAAACGAAAACAAAACGAGATGGGTTGAGATTTGTACCTTTAGAAGCGTGACGAACTCATGCACGTTGAGTACGCGTTCCCTTATGAAAGGCCTAACCCGTTTTGTTTGTTTCAGATGCCAGCCCACTTTCCTTCTAATGGACCGCAGGATGGAGGGTTTCGTCCAACTTTTCTTTTCTCTTTGCTCTTCTGTTTATCCTCCTAAACCTTATCTTCCAACTCTATTTCTCCCAATTTGATTCTAGATTTGGATTCCTTGCATCCAAATTAGTAAAAATAGACTCTTGAATCGTCTAAATCCGTTACCCAACGACATCGATTCGACTCCGAAGATTGTAAGTCGTCCTCCCTATGCCACTTCAGGAACGCGCTGTTTGATGCAATTTCTGCTGAATTAAGCATCTTTTACTGCGATTCTTGAACCTAAATTGTAGAGCTCTTCGATACGAAGCTGTAGCCGCAAACGGGGATCAATTCCGACTCTTGGCGAATCCGTACGAGTCCTCCGAAGTCGACGGCGATCTTCACCGCGTTAACTTGTTTTTGCAATGTTTCACATGTTGTGCAGCGCGTTAAACTTCCCTCCATGAATTTCTTACTCTGCCAGCAGTGTGTTGAATTGCCTCCATGAATGTCTTTCCCTTGCTAACTTGATTTCATCGCGATAAATTCATGTCTCATGTTGAAACTTGAAAGTCCTCCTCCCGGTGTTGGTTCAGCATCGTACTGTTTGATGTAAATTCCCGATGAATTAAGCCATCATTTTCCGCGATTCTTGATTCCATATTGTAGGGATTTTTTGTACGAATCCAATGCCATCGATTTCATCCTATTTCGTCTCTGTTTGACCCCTGAAAGAAGCATTTGAAACAAGGTATGCTGCTCGGTACCTGCTTTTCCGCTGCAGTCTGCTTCTGTGCTCTTCCCAGAGTTATAAGCCATATGTTTCTATGCTTCTCGATCTTAAAATGAAGTTCTGTACGACACGGATCCGTAGCCGCTGACGGTGCTTGATTCCGATTCCGAACGAGCCCAGACAATCCCTCCGAAGTTGACGTCGTCAATGTCAACTAATTGTCTGCGTTGCTGTTGTGTTGTTGTTGCTGCAGCGCGTTCCATTCCTTCCATTCATGTTTTAATCTTCTGTTAGCTTGATTCCAGCGCGTTAATTTCTCCGGAATGCCTCTCGTGCTAGCTTGATTCATCGCGTTAAACCTGGTCTTCATCACACAAAAACAATCTGCAGTCCCAGCCCCACTGCTTCAGCAACGCGTTGTTTGATGTGATTTTCTGCTGAATTAGCATTTGAAACGTGGTCTGCAGTTTGCTCTCTGGTTTTCTGACGGATTCCGTTCCTGTGGTCTACCCGGAGCTATGAGCCGTACTTTTCTAAACTTCTTGATCTTAAAATTAAGCTCTTGACGATACGAAGCCGTAGTCGCTGACGGTGCTCGATTCCGAGTCCGAACGAGCCTAGACGAGCCTTTCGAAGTCGACGTCGTCAACACCAACTGATTTGTCCGCGTTGCTGCTGTTCTGGAAAACTTTTCCTGCTTACTCCTTCTGATGTTTTATCCCTTAGCCTCAACGCGTTAAATTGCTTTTGCCTTGCTCTCCTCCATAGCTCCGTCTTCAAACAAACAAGTGCTTCTTGGTTGTCACCTCGTCTTTTTTTGAACAAGCTCCTCTCCGCTCATGAACAAGCTCCTCTCCGCTCTTGAATAAGCTCTTCTCCGTTCTTTACATGATGCTAATTTCCGCCCCAAACGATAACCAAGCCATCTAAGTGTGAGAAATTTCCCACAGACGGCGCCAGTGTTGGAACCCGGGTTAAACAGGCTGGTCGAGTTGAATCTAATTAGCCTTGGTTATCGACAAGACCGCGCTCTTTATTGATTTGAATCGAAAGATTACAAGCCGACGAGTTTGAATATACCCGAGGACCTTCACAAACCTCCGGCCTTAAGTCGACATTTCAGAGTTGGGCCGAAGATCTCTCAAATAAACGCTATACATGCCTATTTATAGAAGAAGCAAACCCACTAGATTAAGTTTCGTCCAGCTGCTTGTCAGCTACCTGGTTGCATTAGTATGCTGCTTGTATCACCTGTCTGCATCAGCTGCTTGTATCAGCAACTTGATTGTAGTGCTCTAATCAAATTCCATGCTTTCGTTATATACGCGATGATTGAAGATGACGCGTTCCATTTTGTAAGCGTTAACGCGTTCGTTAAAGTCTTGATGTATCGGGGTCGCCATCATCTCGTACTTGGACGTTTAGAACTTGGTTTCATGCCTCAATGATTTGGTCTGATTCGAGGTTAAGCCCTTGGCTATTTGTCGAGGGATGCGGCCTCTATCGCGATGACTATGGTTGATCATTAGCTTGTGTCTCGACCTCGAGATCTTTAACCGCTCTTTGGAATAAGTAAAGTTTGTGAATTCAATAGCTTACCTAAAGCGGCATAAGAAAATGCATACAGTGATGTCTCACATAAACTATACAAACCGCGTTCAATTTGAAAACATAAGGAAGTGCAAACCGGTATTTCTAAACCGGGTTTAACATTAGTATAAGGAAGTGCAAACCGGTATTTCTAAATCGGGTTTCACATTAGTAAAACATAAAGAGTAAATATGACGATCTTAATAACCTATAAAGCTGACCTTTTTTTTCAGCATTCATGTAGTTTAGGATGGAAATTAAAGGAGGGTTTGATTCTCACAAATTGGGGCTTTCATTGCCAAACCCTTCGTGTGCTCATTCGCCATTCTATTCCGCTGGAAGTTCGCTTCGTTTCTCCTTCCCCATCGTCGGTTACCAGTTTAACATCCTCTGGTTTTCTCATTGATTTGGTACTTAAGAATTTCTTCTCCCGCATATGAAGGCATCATATTCTTCCGCCCCCTTTCAATCTCGAGTTTCCATCTGCTATGGCACCTGCGAAGCGCAAGCAAGCCGCCATGATGTCATCTGCCCAAGACAAGGCCGACCCATCCTCAATGGTTTCCTCGAAACGGAGGCTGGCCGTTGTGCCTAAGGTGCCTGCGAAGGCGCTCGAACCCCCGGCTTATGTTGCTCTGGCTGATTTGGCGATCGGTGTTGACGCTGAGGTTTGTGTCCTCATCTGCCGCCAATGGGATGCGACGTATTTGCAAGGCAAATACATCGGTGCAGCCTTCATTGTCTCGAATTCAATGGTCTGTCTCCTAATTTACCTTGATTCCGTTGTCTAATTTCTCGCCTTTTATATTGGAATTGGGTGCTTACTGGTGTGTTTTACGCACTGGGATGGTTTGTTGTTGTCCCCTCGCATTGTTAGGATAGGGGTCGAGGCAATATGTTTGAACGTGATTTCCAAATTTATTTGTAAGGCCCTGTGTTGTGTTCGTTCCAGCCAAATGTTGAGCCCTTCATTTGTTCAGTATGTATGCAAAATGTTTGTTCTTGCATAGTTTAGTTTGTTTTCCTGTTGTTGTGTTTGTTACCCCTCTAATTTTGTCTATGCCTTCAGTCTCTGACATTTGGTTTGATCTTTACTACTTTGGTAGGTTTCCTATCAATTAACTGTTCATAATGTAGCAAATGCATCAATTCAGCAATGAGATAGTCTATATATTACGTACAACACAAAATTGGAAACTTAATCATTATGATACATTCGTTGAATTGTATACTACTGTGTACTTCAGTAGTTTCAAACATTTTGTTTTGTTATACAGTGAAATTCCAAATGCATCAATTCAGCAATGTGATAGTCTATATATTACAGCACAAAAATGGAAACTTAATCATTGTGATCCATTCGTTGAATTGTATACTACTGTGTACTTCAATAGTTTGAAACTTTTTGTTTTGTTATACAGGGAAATTCCATGCTGTGTACTGCTAGAGCGGCTGTTGCTCAGCGTTTTGTGAGTCGTTTATACCCAGGGAAGATCTATGCGCTGAAGAACTTTACTGTCTCGCCAAATAGAGACACCTACTGTGTGCGCAACACCGATCCCCATATACTAACGCTTGAAGGGAACACTATCGTGAAGGATGTTGTTGTTTCGGATGAGGGGTTTGTCTGATACCCGTTCCAACTGGTTGAATTTGAAGAGATCGTCCCCAACGGCTCAAAGGTTCTCATAGGTTTGCTAGTGTTCTCTCGAACTCCTTTTTCCATTCACCGTTGTATGCTTTCTAACTGAACTATTGTGTTGTAGACGTTATCGGATGCCTCACCAGTACAGCCAGCCCCAAGGTGACCCTGAGTGGTGTGCAGTTCATGGATTGCCACATAATGAATGAGAGGTACTTCCAGATACCAAAAATCTATATTGCATTGTTGTCGCCCATATTCCTAATACTCTGGTATTTATAGGGGTGTCACGGTGCGGATTACTCTATGGGGTCAGGCTTGCACTGACCTCATTGCGGCACAAGCTCACGCTCAGCCAACGAACGTTATTATTTTCCCCGGAATGAACATACGGAAATACCGAGGTGAAATCTGACCCTATACTGAGGCTCCCTAATACAAGTATGAATTCTTTTTGACCACCGCTCTGCTTTCTTACTAGGTGAGGCGTTCCTTTCGAGCACGTCGGTCACCCAAATTTTCAGTCATCGTAGTATTCCTCAAATCAAGGCGTTCAAGGCCAAATTGATGTTCGTATTTTTTTTTTGGGTACCTACTATTTACCTCACCCTACGTGTTTTGACATTGATCCCGCAATTTATTTCAGGGGGCGTGACGACGGTGTTCCTGTGAGGCCGCACAGTGCATTAGCAACTCGCCGTGTGACCATTTCTGAGCTGTTAGAACTGGGCCGACAATACAAGGCTATTGGCAATAAGGTATTCGTGAATTGGTTTCTTTGTTTGTCCCTTTCCATTCTCCGTTCACTGCCCCTGACCTTTCGGCCGTGTCTGCCAGATCACGCACATTGGTAATTGATGTGTCCGGATCATAGACATGCGCACCAAGAATGGCTGGTATTACGATTCCTGCACAAATGGTTGGTGCAAAAAAAGGATCACTAAGGTTGGCGGGAATTTTTGGTGCAACGCGTGCGTACAATCATGTGACTTCCCCCACATCAGGTGACCGGTTTGGGTTTCGTATGCATTTCCAATGACTGCCATCGCTCCCCCATATTCTAAATTGTTTCGTGTTCCATTTACTATTCGTGGAATGCCAGGTATAGGCTCGAGGTTGATGTTGCGGATGCCACAGGGACAGATGTGGTTACACTGTTCGACGACGTGGCTGAAAAGATCGTGAAGGACAAAGCTGCCACCTTGCTGAAGTCATCCGGAGTATGTTTATTTGTCCTGAATTTTCACCTTCCCGTGTTTTTTTATCTTTGTTTTTTTGACACCTTGGCGTTTGTTTTTTGTTGGCAGTGGGATGATGATGAGGTTGTCCTACCCCGTGCTCTGATGAAACTGATCAACACCGAGCATACTTTAGAGTTGCGAGCACAGAGTTATTACGACCACATATCCTACGAAAGTTTCACTTGCTCCAATGTCGTCGAGGCTGTGTCGTTGCCCGTGGATGATTCAACCATTGCCCTCTCGGACGAGGGGGTGCATTCTAAGCACCCGTGGCCCGACGCAACTGGACAAACGGAAGATGGTCTGCTGCATCAAGTCTCTCCCCTCGCTGTGTAGTTTGTAATCGCTCCTACCATTACTGCTATATGGTGTCCCTAATCCTCCTTCTGTGTTCTCCTGCAGTGATTTGACGGAGTCTGATTCAACCCCTGCTATGAAACAAGACCCCGACAAAGGTCCAGTGTGCATGTCTACAGATCGAATTGTCGATGGGCAGGTGAGCCCCGTGGTGAATGACAGGTCAGGACACGATTCTTCATTCAAAGTAATGTGTTTCTTCATGGTTAGCCCCGTTAAGTTGCTTGTGTAATACGGTTTGTGTTTGTGTGCCCGACCATTGTGTGTGTATGCAGTGACAACAATGAAGAGGAGATTGAGCCTGGGAGCGGTACTCATCCGGGACCTGCCCTCCTCGATGATGTATCTGATGCTGAAGTGGCGGAGTGAATGGCGCTACTCCTGTACGGGACGCAGCGTTCGGTTGATGGGTGGTAGCAGCATGCGGCAATGCGAAGAATAATGAGTTCGCCTGGTTTCAGCGACTCCGTTGTCATGTGGTTTTGTGCTATGAACATTTTCTTTTGTTGAACACGTTAGTGTGGTTCTATGGGTTTTGCCTATTGTATCTTGCACAATGTTGTGTTGTTGAACACGTTTGTCTTTCTGTATGGGTTTTGGAGCCCTTTCTCCTAATTTCAATATTACGAGATCGTTTGTTTCACTATGTATTATGCCCTTCATATTAGACCCCGTGTCTCAGGCGATGTATTCATATATGCATACTCGGTGCTCACAAACAACCACCGCCCTGCCAAATTATTTATGCACATCCCTTAAAGTCTGCGAAGTTATTGGTTTGTTTCTAGAGATTAAGCTACCTGAGTTGTTTGCTGGAATCGCACTTCTTGCGGATTGATTCGTTGTTCGTCAAGTCAATGTGAGTGATTTGGATAATTGCTAATCAGATGCCTTGAAAAATACTTATGCACGCAAGGTGTTCGCTGAAATGTCTTCAAGGATTTTGGGTGCATATGTGATGATGGACCATGTTACGATGTTTGGTTGAATGTAAAGTGCTCCAACATGCCCTAAGTGGTGATTGATCGCACCATAGGAACAATATTCAACAAATATGGTCAGAGAGTTAGTTATAGATTCTTATTGTGTGTTCCGCCATCTCTGCAGGTACCGTATTTGGTTGACGAGTTATACATGGACCTGTGCACACAATCAAACAACATTATTTTGTGTACAATGCGTGTATGTGTTACAGGAGATGATCACTCTGGAAAAGTGTGGAGCTTAACAGGTAACCCATTGTGTAGTGTTAGTATTTGTTCATGTCATAGTCATGAGTACTATGTAGGCTCCCCGCGCCTACTAGCCGGTTCACGGCGGCCCGTATGTGAATAGCATCCGACTGGTTCCACACACCCCCACAGTTGTACACAGGTGATGTATTATACGGTATTATATATCTAATTTAATATGCTAATTCAGGTTGACACATATATACATTTACACATGTTTACTAGGGTGTCTTTACTTGGGGTGTTTTGGGTTTTGATAGGTCAGTATAATCCAAGAGTCTGAAATTAAGTGAGGGGGTGCATTTGAAATTATTGAACTATGGGAATTTGCAGGGTCAATAAGAAATGCTTCAGTTCTCCATTAATTTCGTACCCATTGGTGAAATCTGTCTTTCTTCCTCCCATCCTATATAAATGGGGTATAGCTAGCATAGTTTGATCATTCTAAATCATTTCTGCCTACACCACTGCCCACTTCAGATTCCAAAGACAACTATGGCCCCAGTTAGTCGTGAGTTCCTCCTGACTTCTTCCACACATCCCTCTGTCGTCGACAGCAAGACGTACGCCAACTTTTATCACCTTCATGCTTTGGAAAACGCTGCATTCAACATCCTCATCTGCCGCCAGTGGGTTGATGTGATAGATGAGGTTTATTTTTCGACATGTTGTTATGTCGTATCTGACGACAAGGTAATGATATTCCTTCTACGTGTCCCTTGTAGTTTTGTATGTAATACCTGCCTAACACATTGTTATTGATTTCCTTTTGCTTGAATTAGGGGAACTCCTTGGTGGTGAAAGTTGCTAAGGAGGCTGTTGATAGGTTCTTTTCGAAGCTCGGGGACGGCCAGGTATACAGTGTCCACGGATTCACCATCGCCCCTAACAACGAGTACCCATGTGTGCGCAAGGACGACAAGGTTGTATTGAAATTCCATAGCGATACTATCTTCGAACTTAATGTTGACTCCCCGGGCAGGTTTTGCCGATATCCCTTCGTTTTGACTCAATTTGAAGATATAGCTCCCAATGGTTCGCGCTTCCTCATCGGTATTACCTCCCATACTTTTGTTGCATCCCCATTAATCCCTTACAAAGACTTACCTAATTAGAGGCTCTCTTATATGATGCAGATATAGTAGGTGCCATTTCTACGGTGGGTGAGGTCAACCTCACTCCTACTGGTAGGGACTACGTTGAATGTTGGCTGATTAACGAGAGGGGAAGGACCATTCGGGCTAAGATGGTTGGGCCTGCCTATGATGAATTCATCTGTCAGACCAAGGGAACCCGCCCTATCTTCGCCGTGCTGCTAGCTTCTATGGATGTAAAAGTGATGAATGGTATGCAGGGGCCCCCTTAATTCCACAACCATATAATTGTTACGGTGTGTTGCCCCAGTTCTACTCATCGTGTCTATTTCTATAACGTTGCAGGGCATACGTACTTGGAAAGAACCTCATCTACGACCATCTACACAAAGCCTGACGTCCCTCAGATTGATAAGCTCCATGATGTGATCAAGTACGGGTTTTCCGTTTGTTTTTTATTTGCGCGTGTCTATTTTACCAGCCATCTCACCAAGGCATTCTCCATCATTGCACGAATCGTCCCTGAAGCCCCTTTGTCTTATGCAGGTTTGGCTACATCCAAGACGCCTACAGTGGCCAATTGAACTGTGTAGGAAGGAATGGTACACTCTTTCAGCTGCTCGAGATGGGTAGGAAGGCTAAGGCCTCTGGAGGCGAGGTAAGGCCGCAGGGATATATTGGCTTCCAGACCATTTCAGTTGCCTTGCCCATCCTGCTATAACATTTTGTTTTCCCTTTGCCCAACAGCACTGTCACTTTGCACTGCGTCGTGCAAGTTGAGAAGGTGCATCTGAAAGGAAGTTGGTTCTATCATTCGTGTCCAGACGGCGGCGGCATGAAAGGAATGGTGAGGGCAAGGAATGGTGAAGGGTATTGGTGCACGGCATGTGAAAGAGGTTGTGAAATTCCTTTGATAAAGTACTGGCGTCTTGCATGATCGTGAAACATTGCTTTATATCCTGAACATTTGCTGATGTTTGTTTGTACACATACAGGTACAGGCTGCACCTCGGTGTATTTGACAAGACTGCCCATACGGAAGTGGCTCTTTTTGATTCAGTGGCCGAGAAATTGGTCAAGACAAGCGCTCAGTCGTTGGTTGCTATTACTGGGGTGCACACTACCATCTTTTACCTACACCATTCCATTCTTTTCATGGTTTAACGTCACTAAATTTGTTCGTTTCGTAGCAGCAATTTGAGGGTGGTGTTTCTCTGCCCCGTACCCTGCTAAACCTTGCTAACACGTATCACAAACTCGAGCTTCGATCCAATACGTATTACGACCACGGGTCGTATGAAACCTTTGCTTGCAGTGATGTCTTAGAAGATGCGATAGTTTGGGAGGTATGTAGTACGATAATCTATATATTGTTAGTCTTCAATTCGTTTTTGAACATTGTCCTTACCGTTGTTTGGCATACTCATTGAAGGATGGAATGCACCCGATGTATGACTCCTACGTAGCCCCGGCTACTCCTTCTGTGGACGACTTGCTCAACGCTGGGAGTGATGAGGACACAGAGGATAGCTGTAAAGGCTCTGCTACCCTCAGTATAAGGATTGACCCCGAGTACGATACGAACGAAGCTGCACAGTTGGGTGCCCTTACCCGAAAGAGGCACAGGAACGTGGTCTATTCTGACGACTATGCATAGCTTTGCATTATGGTACCACTTTTTGCCAAACGAAGTGCCTGCTTTGTTTGTGGATTTGCAACCACTGGCAAGCCTACTGCAGTCTCATCCTCTCAGTTTTTTTGCCAATTTTGTTCATTCTGAAGTGTAATGGTTGGTTTTGTTATATAAATAAATGAAGTGTTGGTTCCTTGATGTTTTTTTCCCCGTTACCGAATTCTGTCAATGAAACGTACAACACCATGTCCTGGATGAGACTGCGAATTGCTTAGTGAAACTGAGAACAATGGCTACCAAAGATTATTGAATGATCATTCGCCAGCCCTTCAACTGTGCTGGAATCAAGTATCTGAAATGATGCGGGGATAAGCCGCAGTTGCCGACCTAGACACCAAACTCGAATAGGAACTCGAACAGAGAAGAAAGGCGGAATTAGAATGTGATGAAAGAAGGATAAGTCGAATGATAGGCCAATTGGAACCAAATCAAACAACGATAAAACCCTTGAACTTAAGAACAAGAACCTTACCGAATGATGAAGAAACCCCAACGGATGATTACAACCAAACACAATGACTTTGGTGGGTCAAGGCACCTGGAGGTTGCTCTATGGAGTCCCGATAGCACCAACCTTATGGAGGAGATTGACACACACAAGCACAACTAGGGCCAACTGAACGACAATGCACACGGGGCACTCTTCTCACAAAAGCTCTCTTTTGGAAGGAAAAACGATAAACGTTGTATTCAATATCAAAGTCTGGGGGGGGGCAAAACAATAACTAAGGCAGCCTTATATAGGGTTCATAAGGATGCCGACTAAAGAAATAAACAATAAAAGTAAATCCTAAAATAATAATCCGAAAACAAATAATATCCGAAAATAATGTTTCTGAGACACTTCGCCGAGGTCCTGGCCGCGGGTGCGGTTATAGAGCCGCGGGCGCGGTTCTTGCCTCCTGGCCGTGGGTGCGGTTATGGAGCCGCGGGCGCGGTTCTTGCCTCCTGGCCGCGGACGCTGTTATGGAGCCGCGGGCGCGGTTTCCAGCCGCGGTCGCGGTTCTTCGCTGTCGTCCTCTGCTCGTTCTCGAACCTCGATCATTAGAACAGTCTTCAATGGTGGTTCTTCGTCTGTATTCAACTCCTTGGAACTGAAGAACGCTACTAACTTGTCTAGCTCTTGTTGGACTTCCTTAGCTCTCGAGCGCGTCAATGCACCTTTAAATTCAGGGACCGGAGGTGTCGGTTGTTGTCCAGATGATCCTTCATCATCCTCCCCTTCTTGAAAAGGATTCGACCTCGAATCATCCAGCTCCTCTTCTTCTTCACCCTCGAATAAAGTCAGATCTTGCACATTGAAGGTAGCACTCACTTGATAGTCGCCGGGAAGCTCTAAGACATAAGCATTATCTCCAATCCTCCTAAGCACCTTGAATGGTCCATCGCCTCTTGGGGACAGCTTTGAGTGGCGTTTGCTGGGGAAACGCTCTCTCCTAAAGTGGACCCACACGAGGTCTCCCTCCTTGAAGATGACCTTCTTCCTATTCCTGTTTGCCTTGCTAGCATTTGTAGCAGCTACTTCTAGCAATTTAGCTCTTGTCCTCTCATGAATTTCCTTGATGTGATCAACCTGTTTTCCTGCATTGAAATCCACTCGCTCCTTCGTAGGTAACGGCATAAGATCAAAAGGGGTTAGTGGATTCAAACCATACACACATTCAAAGGGGCTCATCGAGGTTGAGGAATGGATGGCCCTATTGTAGGCAAACTCAACATGGGGTAAGGCTTCTTCCCAAGCTTTCAAATTCTTCTTAAGAATGGCTCTCAAAAGGGTTCCTAAGGTCCTATTGGTTACTTCAGTTTGACCATCAGTTTGAGGATGACTAGATGTAGAGAATAGAAGTTTAGTCCCTAGTTTTCCCCAAAGAGTTTTCCAAAAGTAACTTAGAAACTTCACATCCCTATAACTCCCAATAGTCTTTGGTACTCCATGTAACCTAACAACTCCGGTAAAGAACAAGTCAGTCACATGATGAGCATCATCAGTCTTGTTGCAAGCAATAAAATGAGCCATTTTAGAAAATCTATCAACAACCACAAAAATAGAATCTCTCCCCTTCTTAGTCCTAGGCAACCCTACAATAAAATCCATACTAATGTCTACCCAGGGGGTCGTAGGAATAGGCAAAGGAGTATACAATCCATGTGGTTTAACTCTAGACTTAGCCTTAAGACACTTCAAACATCTTTTCAAACAATGCTCAACATCCCTAAGCATATGAGGCCAATAAAAATGAGTATGCAACATATGATATGTCTTGTCTCTACCAAAATGTCCCATTAATCCACCCTTATGGGCTTCTTCAACAAGCAATAATCTCAAAGAACACTTAGGTATGCACACTTTACTAGCCTTAAACAAGAAACCATCAAACAAGTAAAACTTATCCAAAGTCCCTTTATCTAAACATTGCTTATAAATAGCACCAAAATCAGCATCATTACGATATAACTCCTTGATGTAAACAAAGCCTAACACCTTAGAGTCAAGTTGAACAATTAAAGCATGCCTCCTAGATAGTGCATCAGCAACAACATTGTCCTTTCCCTTCTTGTATTTGATAATATAAGGGAAAGTCTCAATAAATTCCATCCACCTACCATGCCTCCTATCAAGTTTGTCTTGGCTCCTAAAATGTTTCAAAGATTCATGATCGGTATGCAAAACAAACTCTCTAGGCCATAGGTAGTGTTGCCAAGTCTTAAGTACTCTATATAATGCATACAGTTCCTTATCATAAGTAGAGTAATTTAGACTTGCACCTTTCAACTTTTCAGAAAAGAAGGCAATAGGCTTACCTTCTTGCATGAGGACTCCTCCAATGCCAACTCCGGAGGCATCGCATTCCACTTCGAACGGTCTAGTGAAGTCGGGAAGCACAAGCAAAGGTGCCTCGGTCAATCTGCGTTTTAGCTCCTCAAACGCCCTTTCTTGAGCCTCCTTCCAAACAAACGCTGAATGCTTCTTAGTTACCTCAGTCAGCGGTGCAGCAATGGTGCTGAAATCCTTCACAAAGCGCCGATAGAAGCTTGCTAACCCGTGGAAACTGCGTACCTGGCTGCTGGTCATGGGTGTCGGCCATTCCTGAATGGCTTTGATCTTTTCCTCGTCCACCTGTAATCCCTGGGAGCTCACTACAAAACCAAGAAATATAACTCTATCAGTGCAAAAATCACACTTCTTCAAATTAGCATATAGTCGTTGTATACTAAGAGTAACGAGTACTTCCCTGAGATGTTGCTCATGCTCCTCTAGGGACCTGCTGTAAACCAGAATGTCATCGAAATAAACTACAACAAACTTCCCTATAAACTTCCTCAAGACATGGTTCATAAGCCTCATAAAAGTAGAGGGGGCATTAGTAAGTCCAAATGGCATAACAAGCCACTCGTAGAGGCCAAATTTGGTCTTGAAGGCGGTCTTCCACTCATCGCCTTCTCTCATTCGGATTTGATGGTAGCCACTCCTCAGATCAATCTTGGTGAAGTTTGTGGCACCGTGAAGCTCATCCAACATGTCATCCAGCCTGGGTATAGGATGACGATACTTGACAGTTATGTTGTTGATAGCTCGGCAATCAACACACATCCGCCAAGAATTGTCTTTCTTAGGCACAAGTAAGACCGGAACTGCACAAGGACTAAGACTCTCTCGAACATACCCTTTATCTACAAGCTCCTGCACCTGCTTCTGAATCTCTTGACACTCCTGAGGGTTCATTCTGTAAGCTGGCCGGTTAGGTAACGACGCTCCTGGAATAAGATCAATTTGATGCTCAATGCCCCTAAAGGGCGGTAAGCCCGGTGGAATCTCATCCGGAAACACCTCAGCAAACTCATCAAGAATAGCTTGAATGCTAAGGGGTAGGTCAAGTCGAGAATCGGTACCTGTCAACACAAATTTCTTGCAAAGCATCATTAAGGTAGTATCGAAGGGTAAGTACTCACCTTCCAGCTCGGCTTTGGACGACAATAGGGCTCGATTCGTTACTGCAGGAACCAGTGCGCCAGAAGGGTGACCCGCGGGTGCGGCTGTATCACCGCGGGCGCGGTTTGGCGAATGAGCCGCGGGTGCGGCCTCTGGGCCGCGGGTGCGGTTCTCGTGCCGCTCCTTCTGTCGCGAGCTATCGTGAGCCGCGGGTGCGGCATCTGAACCGCGGGTGCGGTTTTTGGTCGCTGCTGTTGTTCCTTCGTTTCTGTCAGAAACCTTTTCCTTGCCTTTGCTCCTTTCGTAAGCTTCTGCTATCTGCGCTGGAGTCATGGGTTTAAGAGTAATAGGCTTACCATTAAAGATGAATGTATGACGGTTAGTATGACCATCATGAGTAACCCTTCGATCGTATTGCCATGGTCTTCCTAACAATATATGACAAGCTTGCATAGGAACTACATCACATAAAACCGTATCCGTATATTTTCCTAAAGTGAATGTTACTTCAGCTTGTTTTAGAACTTTTAATTCTCCACATTCATTCATCCAATGCAATTTATAAGGTCTAGGGTGGAAAATAGTAGTAAACTGCAATTTAGTGATCAATTCAGTGCTAACAATATTGCAACAACTTCCACCATCGATAATCATATTACAGACCTTTCCTTGAACTAAACACCTAGTGTGAAATAAATTTTCTCTTTGATTATCTTCACAAGGGGCGGGTTGTACATGTAAATTTCTTTTACAAATCAAAGAATCACCATGCTCATAACCAATTTCATCACTAAGATCATCCTCATCATGCATATCACCTAGGTTCTCTTCTTTTTCACTTTCACTTTCAAGTTCTCCTAGTTGATTAACAATTAATACTCTAGAATTAGGACAATCTTTCATCATATGACCATTTCCTCTACATTTAAAACATTCAATATCCCTAGCTCTAGAAGTAGGGTTAGAAGTACTCCCTCGGGGTGGATTAGAAGGGCCAAGTGTTGTCTTGGAGGGCACTTGAGTAGTGGATGGCGGATTCCTTCGAGAGCCACTGTCTTCCTTGTTAGGGGCATCTCGGGTTGAAGGATAGGAGTTCCTTCCTTGTTGATTTTTCCAGCCACCTGCGTTTTTGCTCCCTTGGCTCCTAATTTTGGTCTTTCTTTCCACCTTGATAGCCAAATGTAGCAACTCAGTCATTGAGTTGTAAGGGAACATCTCAATCTCACTAGACACATATGGGTGAAGGATACGAAGATATCTAGCCATGGTTGTCTCCTCATCCTCCACCAAATTAGCTCGAACCATCGCTATTTGCATAGCATTGTAAGTCTCTTCGACTCCCATTGATCCTTGCTTCAAATTCTCGAGCCGCTGAATAAGTTCCCTGGTGTAATGTCGGGGAATAAATCGAGCTCTCATCATCCTCTTCATAAGTTCCCAAGTAGTGACAGGATAATCTCCATTGGCAATTCTTCCTCTGATCAAGCTATCCCACCAAACTAACGCGTAGCCACTAAACTCCAAAGATGCCAGCTGCACCTTTTTGGCTTCAGGAAAGTTGTGACAATTCCAGACTTGTTCAATCTTGGTCTCCCACTCCATATATACGTCTGGATCACACTTTCCCTCAAAACTCGGGATCTTAACCTTTATCTTTCCCACTCCATCTTGCTCAGGCTCTCTTCGCCTTCCTTGGTAACCTCCTTGGGGACGGTGTGGTCGCCATCCCGCCTCATCTTCTTCTTCAGGCTCCTCTTCGTTATCATTATCACCTAGGTCCTGAAATGCATCATCAAAACGGTTAGCAGCATTGTATCTATTAAAGTGAGGTATAGGAGAGTTACGAAAGCGTCCTCTCCGGTCTTGTGGCAAATCGTCCCGGGGTGTAGGCCTGCGTCTGGGTTCCCGACCCATGCGGGCAGCCTCATAGGCTTCTTGCTGAGGAGGCAGGGGCCTCCGATTGTCGACTGGGGCATCATAGGAGGTTCCGATGTGCTCTCGAACCCTTGGGGACGGGGTGGATCGCTGCTGCCGCTCTATGGCGGTGGTAATGGCCGACGTCATCTCCCGAAACATGTTGGTCATAAATTCCGGGGTAAGGGCGCGGGTCTCCGGGGCTTCTTGCCTCCCATGGGGAGAAACTGACCTGCTCATCACTAAAGAAAAGACTAACACAGAACAATATTAAGGTAAGTGTAAATGAAAACAACTCGCTAGTGTTTACTCTCGTATGTTTTCCTCTGCACTCTCTCTCAATTGTCGTTGCAATCAGCTTTTCTTTGATGAATTGGCTTGTATGGATCAATAACCCACTAAGTTGAAACTACCGAACGCCTAGCAATATATGAATGATGGTAGAGATGGAGATGGCTAGCGTAGTGCGGGGTTTCGACTGTAAGGTTCTGACTCAAACAAGAGACTGACTCAATGAAAGAAAGAAAATAAAACTCGAAGGTGTTTGCAAGAATGAGAATGCAAAACAGAGATATGATTAAGCTTCGAATTTCAAGAAAAGCCAATAGGAAGCGTACCTTAACTTGTTCCGACTGATGTCGATTGAAGGATCGAAGACGGAGTCAGGAGGGTTAGGTAATAATTGAGGCTCGTATCTGAAAATTTTTCGAACTGTGGTTTTTTTGGAGACTAAGCCGCGGGTGCGGCTAAGGTACCGCGGGCGCGGTTTCTGAGGATAAGCCGCGGGTGCGGCTAAGGTACCGCGGGCGCGGTTTCTGGCGCGTCCTGTGGTTTCTCACTTCCGTTCGGGCTTGTTCAACCCGATTTCCTTTGAGTTCTTGAGACCCGATTTAAACAATATCAATGAAACTAGACTTGACTCAACAAAACGTAAAACAAACTACTAACTTTGAGACTTTTCGATTCTTTTTTTTTTTGTATTTTTTTTTTTGTATTCTTTTTTTTTTTGATTTTTTTTTTTTTGTCTCAACTAAACAAAACGAAATTACAGACTTGATGTGAGATATTAATCTCAGCAAAATTGAAAATAAATAAAAATAACAACTATGATTTCCCTTGTAGAAAGATAAGATTCCCTTGTAGAAAGATAAGATTTCCTTCTTTGAAGATCTTGTTTGGGCTTCAAGGAAAGAAATTCCAGCAATTCTTTTGGGTTTCTGATGGCTGCGTTTTGGTAGGGATGGATAGATTTTGAGATGGATGAAGGGCTGAATGGATTTTGGGAACAAGGGTGCTCCAAACTCCAATCTTTCGATCTCCACCAACACTAATCGATCCAAGCTTCTTGCACACAACCTGTAATGACTCAACAAGAAATATCAAAGCAATGGAAGACTCAAAATCAATTTCTGAAAGAAACTGACAAACAAGAAAATAAAAGCTGACTCTTTTTGTGATTTTCTGGATAGGGGGTCTCTTGATGTTCTTGTGAAGACGAATGGTGTCAACACAGCTCTGATACCAATTTGATGCGGGGATAAGCCGCAGTTGCCGACCTAGACACCAAACTCGAATAGGAACTCGAACAGAGAAGAAAGGCGGAATTAGAATGTGATGAAAGAAGGATAAGTCGAATGATAGGCCAATTGGAACCAAATCAAACAACGATAAAACCCTTGAACTTAAGAACAAGAACCTTACCGAATGATGAAGAAACCCCAACGGATGATTACAACCAAACACAATGACTTTGGTGGGTCAAGGCACCTGGAGGTTGCTCTATGGAGTCCCGATAGCACCAACCTTATGGAGGAGATTGACACACACAAGCACAACTAGGGCCAACTGAACGACAATGCACACGGGGCACTCTTCTCACAAAAGCTCTCTTTTGGAAGGAAAAACGATAAACGTTGTATTCAATATCAAAGTCTGGGGGGGGGCAAAACAATAACTAAGGCAGCCTTATATAGGGTTCATAAGGATGCCGACTAAAGAAATAAACAATAAAAGTAAATCCTAAAATAATAATCCGAAAACAAATAATATCCGAAAATAATGTTTCTGAGACACTTCGCCGAGGTCCTGGCCGCGGGTGCGGTTATAGAGCCGCGGGCGCGGTTCTTGCCTCCTGGCCGCGGGTGCGGTTATGGAGCCGCGGGCGCGGTTCTTGCCTCCTGGCCGCGGACGCTGTTATGGAGCCGCGGGCGCGGTTTCCAGCCGCGGTCGCGGTTCTTCGCTGTCGTCCTCTGCTCGTTCTCGAACCTCGATCATTAGAACAGTCTTCAATGGTGGTTCTTCGTCTGTATTCAACTCCTTGGAACTGAAGAACGCTACTAACTTGTCTAGCTCTTGTTGGACTTCCTTAGCTCTCGAGCGCGTCAATGCACCTTTAAATTCAGGGACCGGAGGTGTCGGTTGTTGTCCAGATGATCCTTCATCATGAAACCTAGGCTCAATCATAGAATCATGACACCATGAAAACTAAAGTTAATCATCGTGTAATGAAGAAGGGGCGCAATGCCTGGTTTAGAGCTATCGATATGTTGGTGCAGCGTGCTGAGGAGATGGTGGGATGCAGTTTTCTGGGGCTCCAAGCTATCTTGACCTCAAATTAACATTGCCATGAGATTTATAAGCAAAGCACCTTTACATGTATGTAATTCAGTCAAATACTTCAAAGATCATGGAAAGCTATCTACTATATATTATTGCTCTGTCGTCCAGAATTATATCACGTAATATCTTCTTTCTTCTCTTTTGAGCATTTGTATGGTGACCATGGTCTTGATGTCATGGATGTGTTGAAGAAGAATACAACCCTCTCTTTGCCAATAATATTAATCACTTTATCATCACAGCTTTTATTTTAAGCAACATGATACAAAGAGCTGGAGTACAAAAGGTAATGCCAAGACTGGATGCAATTGAGGATATCAAGTTATGAATTGGTGAGGAGTTTGGTGAAGATTATATCCTCAACCGCTGCATTTCAGACCAACTGTTGATGCCTTATAAAACATGATTTGCCATTGAGTGACTTAGCATTGAAATATTCAGTTACAGGCAAATTGTTGAAATTGAAATATAGATAACCCTGTTTCGTCTTTTCGTCATACAATAAACATAGCCGAAATCATAACACCACACCTGCATAGTAATATGAAATCCCTCAAACTAACAAGCCTTAAACATTACTTATATAATATAACGGTCTTATATAATTGCAGCATAAAATGTTGATCACGATGAAATCCACGACAGAGAAACAAGCGTCCAGTCATTGTTTAATCCTCAAAGCCTGGAGGAGCAGTCGACATCTTGAATCAGAGTTCGCTTTCGTCTTCCAGGATGAATGTGCAGACCTCCCTCAGTCCAAGTGGAACTTTAGCCACCACCGTACCCCATCCATTGTATAGATAGACGCCAACATCTGTTTTCGACAGGGCAACTGATGAGGCTTAAGTCGTAGTGCCAAATCAAAGAAATAAACTCTAAACACTAACTAGAGTATAGCAAGTAAGTAGAGGTCGAACCCAAGGGAATCAAATCACCAAATCAATGCAGTCAAGTGAAATATCAACTAGTGAACAAGTAACAAGTAACCAGGGGGGGTTTTGATTGAATGGAACACAAAAGTAACAAGTATCAAGCAAAGAAGGTTTGGTTGTGAATATGATGAGAAGGGGTTTCACCTAGCAAGTATCCACACAACAATCAATCAAGTTGATCATAGATTTATCTCAAGTTCTTATCAATCCTAGGGAATGTTCCTATTCCAATCTTTAATATATTAGCAGGCCAACCGGTCCTGATAATACTTACTATTCAGTAATCAGGGAAACCTCTCAAGATTAGATGAAATAGCAGCAAAGGGCACAGGAATCATAAGGATGCATGCAATAACTTACAACCGTCAAGTATTAACATGCAATCAATTCTCTTTCATAAAAGCAATCAACTACCAGATCATGCAGATATGAGCGCTACAATTACAAGGAATTCCACCGTATATTCCTAGTCTAGCAATAGAAAACTATCAATCAAACTAGGTGATCAAGCTAGCAAAACTAATAGAAATCAATAGATGAAGAACAAGAGAATTAATACAAACCCATAGGAAAAGAATAAGAGTTTAGAAATCTCACAACTTAATAACTGAAGGTTTCAACCGCTAAGTAAAACAATGAAGATTAGTTCCTGCTCATGGTTGCATAACTAAATTGTCTGATGGAAAAGATGATGATCAAAGATGAAAGAACTAGGGTTCTTAAATAGAGATTAAGCCTAAAAATATATGGTAAACGAAAGATACTAAACAAAATAATAAGGAAATAATAAAAGAGAAAGGAAATAAAACAAAAGGAAAATAAAACAAAGTCTCGGTGGAACATTGTGAATTGATGATCAATTTGAGGTGCCTGCTTCCTTCATGTGCACGGCCCTCCTGATGAAACAAAGTCAGCCCAACATATCTCCCAAGCAGCACAGCCCAGCACGCACGAATCGGCCCAGCTGCTTGCTTCTCCGCGATCGCCACATATCACCCGCGATCGCGGTCTTCATTTAAATCCCTGTCGTGTCTCTGTCGCCCCATGGCGATCGCCATAGAGGCATGGCGATCGCCATAGAGGCATGGCGATCGCCATGCTCTCTCGAACTCCTGAATGCTCCTGTTGTAGAATGGTGATCGCCATAGTGATGGTGGCGATCGCCGCTGCTCCGCAGAATGCCTTTGTCTTCATGTCTTGAATCTTGAATCCTCTTCTTCTTCGGTTCTGTTCTTCGGTTCTGGTCTTCGTTTCTTCACTTCTTCATAAACAACTCAGAATATAACAATAGCTCCAAATACTTGTGATAACACTCCTAAACTAATGTAATAACCCCTAGTTACGCCATACAAAGTGTAGCGTATCAGCAACATTCCACTTTTTCTCCCCCATACGAACAACGATCCCATTCAGCGGGCTGTTCCTTAGAAATTCTTGCACCTTCTCCCCTTTTATGTACTGTTCGACATTGCACAACCAAAGTGGTACATTCAATTAAAATAATGGGGGTTACAATTCTGTAGTATATATATGAATGAATAAAACAGGCTTACCACGCGGTACGAAGGGTTAACATACGACTTCGAAAGGTTAATTTTGAACTTCACAAATGGAACCACTGTTGGGACTATGTTGCCTACTGGAGGACCTACATTGTTTCACACACACACACATACAGTTTATTCATATGATTTTGCTGCAAATCAACGCACGCTGTAGTGGCCGATCTCATATAATCAAGTAGGAGGTATAAGATGTTACCATGTCTTAGGCGGGCATGCATATGTCGCTGCAGACAATTTATCTCAAATGAGGCCAAATTATATATCCGGACTCGATAATGTGATATAGCATCCTTATCGAACAATAGCATATGTCCTTCGTCAACAGCATAGTATGCCAGAAACTCCGCCCATCCGGCCTTCAGAACCAATGCTTCATTCTCTCGCTGAATACGGACCACGAAGGAATTACCATCGGATATCCTGATATTCATGCACCACTCCATTGCTTTTCCCATTTGGACACAAAAAGCTTCGGGCAGCGGCTGTACAGGGGAAAAACATGCATCAATATGGTGTATTGCAAACCATAAGCACAACAATTTATTTTGGCCTACCATTTTCTCCAAGGCATCAGCATCTGAAATCAAGCGGAAGAAGGAACGGGTGGTGTTACGCCTCATGGTAATTCCTTCACAAACGACTGCAGGATGAGTTTTCAAACCATGGTTAATGATGGGATGACAGAAAGTATTACTCATTTGAACCATGGCAAATAAACAAATGAGTTTTCAAAGTCAGTGAAAGGAACAGACAGTATTACTCATTTGAACCATGGTTAATGATGGGATGACAGAAAGGTCTGGTTACCACAATCACTGAAATGGATCATGAAAAAAAACGCATGCAATGTTACAGATATCAATCATCTGCACTTCCACCCCACATTCAGAATCGGATAGGACTGAAACAACCCATCAAATTGATGAATGATGAACACATAACCTGCCCTAGATTAATCTATGCGTATCTACGACCAGAAACAAGATAAAAAAACTGACCAAGGTACTTACCTGTTGAGTTCGTAGGAGAAGATGACCCCGACGAGGAGGAGAGGAGGATAGGAGACAAAGGATGTGAAGAGTCAGGTTGATGAAGACATAGAGTTCAGTCCCTTTAAATAGTGGTTGTAGGGCCATCCAACTGCCGGTTAGAATTAAAGGAATTTATACTGTTAATTAAAAAAATGGGAAACTGCCATATGTAGGTTACTAAACGGTTACCTCTACATTCATATACCAAATTGAATGTTTGCTCCATAACAGCCATTTCAATTACAACAACATTACCGGATATTAAAACCATGGTTCTGTTATTACAAATTGCATAACCACCGCATAGAGTACTTCGCAATTGACTATACCTGAGCTTCGTTCTCAGTGGAATTCCCCTCAGGAGGGAAATATCACATGTTGCAACGATCTACATTTACACCCGGACCATTCAAAGGTTTGGATGGCATGGATGATGTACTATATTATACTGATAATCATCTATACACCGTCCAATTACCCGTCTGAGATAGTTATGCCGACGTTCTGCAGACGGGTTCGTTATTTGCTATGTGACATGTACCGATACGGATAGTGCACACAAGGTGTTTGATGAAAATTCAAAACAAAAAATATGCAACTATAATGCTCTATTTGGGCTCTTTCCCGGCTGCGCCATGCCAAGGATACGTCGCATTTATTTGTGATTAGTACAACAACCCGAGCTACACCGAATGGTGCAATGGTGGTGAGTGCAATTTGTGGTTGTTGATTCCATTCGGAGTTAGGTGATGCATCCTTCTGTGCCTATGCATGATAAAGAAAGAGACGTAGCCCAGCATATGCCATTATCCCGGGGACACATTTCAAACACATTGTGGCTTATCCCGACCCAAAGTTATGATATGTGGAACAAATACAGGAACATCCTATAATAAGTCTCAGTGTTGCAATGAGGCACGTCAATTCCTCCGTCCGATAACATAATGATTTGTGCTTACTTTCATAGGGCTTTGCCTAATTCAGCTTGGCTGCTTGAATGGACCTGCTGATCGATGAATTTTGTGACTCTGCAATCAAGGAAGTGTTCTCGAGTTTATGCAAGGTATTTGTGCCTTCGAATTTACCCAATCCTCTGATCTTCTTATCAATCTAACTCTGCTATTTGCAAATTTGTTGTTGAAAGGGATCCTAAGACTATTAAATAATCTGGAAGTTATTTGCTGTGTGTAGTTCAAAAATTGCACAGTTTCCAAATGAGACACTGTGACAGATTCATTTGTGCACTGCCTTATCAGGAGTACACAGATCCCAGATCCGGATTGCTCAATCTTGCAGTAAAGTTGCCATCAAATATTTTGAAGCTAGACATGGGTCCAAAAACATACATAGCATATGGAGTTCGTAAGGAGCTTTGCCGAGAGGATTCAGTCACTAAACTTCACTGTGACATGGCGGATGCGGTATATACTCTATACACCCCCTTTTATTTTTCCAGCTGAGAAGGAGAAATATTTGTAAGCTTTTGATTATGTCTACGGCAGCAAATTGTTTTATCTTAATCTTCAGATCCGTATTTGTGATTGTTGAAGTGATTGTCGCCTTAAATGCTCTGAAATCAAGTGACCCTAAATCCATTGCTATGCCATAACTCTGTTTACATGACCTATGGCTTTCCACCCCCCTTGCAATGCATTCCCATCCATCTTCTATAAACCATACTTCCTCCCCTTCCATCCATACACCATCCGACCTACAGAACGACCTACCGTGAGCAAGGTACCTACTCAAGGCAAGACTCTAATACATACACACCAGCGTTTCCCGCCGCATCTGCATCATGGGCCAAAAATAGAAAGCTACAGCTCCAGGTAATGGATGCTTTATCTTCACACACCCAACGCCTATTTACTTTACATAACTAACCATATACGGGCTAGGAAAAATAAAAGGCCATATCCACATGGTGGTGCAGATTTGTTGCCACCATTTGGCAGTCTAGAGTCGCGAATGCAGGTGTATTCAAATCGTATAACAACCCATGAAGGCAGGCAACAGGTATATTACGGGTTAAGGATCATTGAGCCCATACAACGTCCACCCCACAAGAGAGGTACAATGTTGTGAATTAAAATTGGCCAGGCAGATATAGTCACATATTCAAATAATTGCGCTAGTTTCATGGTATTTTGTTCTTCAGGGGCCACCGCATTCAGGGCGCGCAACAAACCCCCAAAGCCGCCTGCAGCCTGGAAGTCCACAAGTAAGTCCCCGGTTGCATAATATGCTGCCATATTTTGAGTAGACTGTTGCAAAAACATTTATAGTCGTCTCGGTTATGTACGCAGATGCAAAAGTTGTGTACAATGATTTGGGCCCCCCAGATCACATGTGCCCGTTCTGCCATGCATATGTCTGGGTTGAGGAGAAAAGCAAATTTTTTAAGCTAGAAAACACAACTTTCTCCCTATGTTGTCAAGAAGGCAAAGTCAAGTTGCCTAAATTCAAAGATGCACCCCAACCATTACAACAGATGTTAAATGATCAAAGCCAAAGGGGGGAAGATTTCAGGAAGAACATCAGGGTGTATAACAGCCTTTTCGCATTTACTTCGTTCGGGGCGAGTATCGATGAGCAGATCAACAAGACAAAGGGGCCATATACTTTCCGTATTTCAGGCCATAACTACCACAGCTTCGGCTCCCTTATTCCCAACGAAGGGGCTACCCCCGAAATACGCACAGTTGTATATATATGATACTGCAAACGAGCTACGCAACCGAATGGGGTGCATGAATCTAACAGCAAACGATGTTGACCCCCTGATCGTGCAGCAACTAACAACCATGCTTGACTTGCATAGCTCCTTGACGCCTGCATTTCGGCGAGCAAGGGACTGGTGTGACGCCCAACCTGGCAAACAGTTTCATATCAAAATGGTTGGTGAACGGCACCCGGCTATCAAAGAATACAATCTTCCCAGTGCTGACGAGGTGGTCGGGTTGGTTGCTGGCGACTTTGGGCAGAGTGAAGGGAAGAAGGATGTGGTCATCAATATCAAGACAAGTGGTCTGATGCGAATATCTGAAATACACCCCCTATATATGTCTCTACAATACCCCATGTTGTTCCCTTATGGTGAAGATGGGTATCATCTTAAAATTTCGTACAACAGCAATAGTGGTAGACGGGCGACAAAGAGGGGCAGGGTTACAATGAAAGAATACTACAGCTATATACTTCAGCAACGACCAAGCGAAGGGACGACCGTGACACGAGGAGGGAGGTTATATCAACAGTATATGGTCGACGCATACACGGCTATAGAGGGGCAACGGTTAAATTGGGTTAGGTTTAGCCAAGACGACCTGCGTGTTGAATTGTACAAGAATATTTGTAATACCGTGTCAAGAGGTGATACTGATGCACGCGAGCTTGGCAAGAGAATTGTTCTCCCAGCAACGTTCACAGGAAGCCCGCGCTACATGATCCAAAACTACCAAGACGCAATGGCTTTGTGTCGTGCATTTGGCAACCCATCTTTGTTCATAACATTCACCGCAAATCCAAAATGGCCAGCAATCTTGAAGATGCTTGCCAAACTTCCCGGGCAGACGGCTAATGATCGGGCAGACATAACAGTACGGGTATTCAAGTTGATGCTAGGAAAACTCATCAGAGATATCCGGGAGAAAAAAATATTTGGGAGAGCAACCGCAGGTGCGCTACCTTCTGTACCATCCCAAAAATATTATGATTCCATTCTAAACTTAGTCATTATTTCACCAAAATTCTGAATGCTGCAGTCATATACACCATAGAATTCCAAAAAAGAGGACTACCCCATGCACATATCTTAGTGTGGATAGCGGACGAGCACAAAGCGACAACTGGATCGCAGCTTGATGATATCATATCAGCATAGATACCATGCAAGGATAAAGACCCTGTGGCGCACAAATTGGTGGTAGATCACATGATACATGGCCCATGTGGCAAGGTACAAAAGAAGGCTCTGTGTACGTCAAATGGAGAGTGCTTGAAGCATTATCCTAAACCATTCTACGCAGAAACAACCTTTGATGAAGACGGCTTCCCTGTGTACAGGAGGAGGAATACAGGTGTCCACGTAATGAAGGGAAAACACAAGTTCGACAACAGCCATGTCGTGCCGTATAACCGGTACCTCCTAATTCGATACGGGTCCCACATAAATGTGGAATGGTGTAACCGGTCACGCGCCATAAAATACCTGTTCAAGTACATTCTGAAGGGACCAGACCGAGCTACTGCCATGATTGTTGATAGCAATAACACGGACCAGCTGCTAACGAATGCTCCAGAAATCCAAATCTATGAAATTCGCCAGTTCTTGGATTGCCGATACATTTCAGCGTGTGAGGCTGCTTGGAGGATTTATGCCTACAATATCCATTACTCCCGACCTTCAGTAATAAGGCTGTCATTCCATCTTCCTGACGAACATGCTGTTACAGTCAGGGACGCACAGAGCCTCCCCGGACTTTTGAAACGTTCAACCATAAAAGACACCATGTTCACGGAGTTGTTCAATCTTAATATCATGGATGAACATGAAAGGGGATACACATATGCTGAAATACAAAGGAATATGTGTGGCATGCAGACGCACATGAATGGAAGGTGCGTGACATCAGGGGCGCTATAGGAAGAATAGTATATTGTCATCCAGCATCAGGGGAGCGGTATTACGTGCGTATGTTGTTAAATGTTGTGAAAGGGCCCAAATCCTTTACAGATATCAGAACCGTCAATGGAGTATTGTATGCTACTTTCAAACAGGCGTGGTTTGCTCGGGGGATGTTGAACGATGATAAAGAATGGGCAGATGTAATACAAGAATGCAAAATATGGGCAACGGGACCACAGCTTAGGGAGTTGTTTGTGACTATCCTACTGTTTTGTGAAGTGACCAGCCCAAGGCAACTATGGGAGCAATCCTGGCAGGTCTTATCGGAAGGCATTGAAAGGGACAAACGCAAGCAATACCAATACCTAAAGCTCACCGAGACGCAGATTAAAAACTACTGTCTGCTTGCCATTGAGGATTCGCTGACAAAAAATGACAAATCACTAGGAGATTACCCAGATATGTCGATGCCTGACAAGTCGCTACTGACCACTATTGATAACAGGCCAATTCAGGAAGAGCGGAACTATAACCGGGAAGAGCTCGCTGTCGAGCATTCAATCCTATATGCAGCCCTGAACATCGGTCAAAGGGTTGTTTACTCCAAAATCCTTGATTCTGTCCAAAAACAGGAAGGTGCATTTTTTTTCGTCTATGGGGCAGGAGGGACTGGGAAGACATTCATGTACAAAACTATAATGTCTCGCATTCGGTCTGAAGGAAAAATTGTCTTAGTCGTGGCTTCTTTAGGTATGTGTTCTTATAACTACATCAAGACAATAACATGAGCACACAGTTGTGACTCAAGTTTAACCACAGACCAAAACGCAAAATACTGACACCGGTTACCATCTCAGGTATTGCATCTCTATTGTTGTCGGGTGGACGAACAACCCATAGCAGGTTCCTTATTCTGATAGAGCTGTTGGACACCAGTACATGTGGGATTACACAAAACTCACATCTTGCAAAACTCATGAACGAGACTGAGCTGATCATTTGGGATGAGGCGCCAATGACACACAGAAACGCCTTTGAAGCTCTTGACAGGACGTTGAAGGATATATGCGGCTTAAAGGATGAAGCAAACCGCACAAAGTTATTTGGTGGGATCACTGTTCTGTTAGGAGGAGACTTCCGCCAAATATTATCGGTCATTCCAAAGGGCAAGCGCCAAGACGTAGTTCAGGCTTCCATCAACAACTCACCTCTTTGGGAGCAATGCGAAGTTCTAATCCTAACAGAAAACATGCGTGTCAATGAGAAGGGCAGTGATGGCCAGATCGACATGCAAAGACGCGCATTCAATCGATGGATCTTACGGGTCGGTGAAGGTATTGTCCCAACAATCGGCATGCAGGAGGATGATGAGAAGACTTGGATTGAGATCCCTCCAGAACTCATGGTCCACCCCCAATACGACCCTATAAGAACTATTGTGGCTGAGATATTCCCGAACTTTGACCCCGCGAGTGTAGACTGCCAGTATCTCCAAGAAAGGGCTATTCTAACACCCTTAAATGAAGATGCAGACAAGATCAACAGTTACATGTTTGATGCTCTTACAGGAGATGTGCATACGTACAAAAGCTCCGATGAAATCTGCCTAGCGTCAACAGACACCGGTGAGCAAGAGCACATGTACCCACCAGAATTCCTGAATAGTTTGGATTTCCTAGGTACAAGCCTTTCATTTAGAGAGTATTTGTATGCCCTTACATAAACACTATAGTAATTTACTCCGGTTCATTTACAGGAATGCCGCCCCACGCCCTCACCTTGAGACGTGGGTTACCGGTAATGCTATTGCGAAATGTTAATCCCACCCAAGGTTTATGCAATGGCACAAGAATGATAATCACACATTTGGGTAACTGGATCATCGAGGCAGAGATAATAACGGGGAGCCATGCCGGGATGAAGGTCCTCATACCCAGGATTACAATGTCATCAACCAAGACCAAATGGCCCTTCGTCATGAAGAGAAGACAGTACTCGGTCAAGCCATGCTTTGCAATGACAATAAATAAGAGTCAGGGCCAATCCTTACGCTACGTGGGGTTATATCTACCGAACCCCGTGTTTTGCCATGGTCAACTGTACGTAGCAATATCTAGAGTCACGGATCCGGGAGGGTTGAAGATGGTTGTAACCAGAAAGCAAAACGAGCCTGAGTCACGGACCAAAAATATTGAATACAAAGAGGCATTCAACACTTTACCAATATCTTCACTTACCGAGGTGCGTTGTTCTGCGTATACATACTGCAATTTTAACTGGTATGTTGTCAACCTTTTCGATCGTTCTGAATTGCAGGATTCCAGCACATACGCGAACACCCCAGTCTAACAAACTTGATTTGTAGAGCTTCATTGGTGTTGTGCACGCCAACAGCAGGTAACTTTCAGCTCCTAAGGCCGAATGCTCTGGATTACAAGAGGTTTGTGACAGTTACAACAATGTAGTGCTCTGCTCCTTAGGCCTTACCGACACCGTAGCATACCATCCCGACTACAATTTGGATCATCGGTTCGAGCATCAGGGGACAATACCATCACCGACTTGACGACCAACCGCTTTACAGAAGTTGTTCATTCAGCCATTAACAATTGATTCATACGAAGTTTTTTTCAGTATTATGTAACGGATAAGCATGTTTTACAATCAATGTGAACCCAAATTGGTTGTGTTCCTATGTGTATGCAGACCAATATACCGATGAGCACAAAACCTGTTGACAAAAGTATAACGAAACATGCCATTCGCCTTCATAAACTATATCACAGATGATCCATCTAGAACAACTACAAAGTCTTAAGAAAACGACCATTCACACGCAAAACAAAACACACCCGGCCATTATCCCCCCCCCCCCCCCCGAAAAAAAACAAGTGTCCATAACCATACCCTATTTCAAACCCGTACAATTTCAACGACATACACCAGCCCTACGGGGTCGACTAGCTTGAATGTGCATGTATCCCCACACGCCAGTCCATTGCTAACAACGAAGGCTCCCCACCCACCGGAAAAAACATACTTCTTCTTGCCCTCCCCAAGCTTCACATGCCACTTCTCCTCATCAACTGACAACACAACCTCCGTAAGGCCTGAACCAGCTATATGCGCATAGTAGTGCGGCTTCGGAATCCACTGCACCAGAGTATACACACACACCAAAAAATATGACCCCCCAAACGTGAATAAGACAACACACCGAGATATATCAACAACACAAACATACCAGGCGGAAAGGATGGACAAGGAATGACGACTTCATCACTTTTGTAAACGACGGAGCGTTGCGACACACTGTCCCATTAGTGTCACGACCAAGCACAGGAACGACACGTGTGACGCCTCCACCATAATCATATTCAGTGAGATGTTTTGTAGAAATTCTAATGTCGAACGAGCACCCACCTTTCGGGAACATAACAAAGAAGTTGCACCGCCCCCACTCCATTGGCTGATACAACTGCATCCCACCCTCCCCTGATCCAACGAACACCATCCTCCTCCTGCACAATTTCGACATCAAACACCTTCTCTCTGGGAGTACGCAGTTTCATACGCCAACCAATACGGTCAACCATGGCCGTTGTGATCTTCGCAGATAGACGCTACACCCAAAACAACAACAAAAAAACACCGTAAAGTAACCCCCACACACCACACAAAATCAACTGCAAAAGAATTGCACAATACCAAACCAGACTGCGGTGGGTGGAAACCGAACAGAAACATAGCGGGCAGTCTAACAGATTTTGAGTCGCACGGTTTACCCCGCCCAGATGCTCTTCTACCAGCTCGACGCCCGGCCCTTTCATCATAATCCGCTTCAATCAATCCACAGGTGAACACTCTTACTTCGTACCATCCCCCTCTTGGGATGAACATGAGAATATCCGATTGTCGTATCCCATTGTCTGCTGCGAACCCAGGCCACCCACCTTCGAGCCAGCACTCCCCATCCCCCTCAGTGATAATCGTAACTGCGTGACGCCGGCCCCCGAGAGTTGCCATACGCATGACCCACCCGATGCTACAGGCCATTGACGTTGTAAACTTGTCGGGGAGACGCTACGACAACGGTGCCACTAAAATAAAAAATCCACCAGGAAAAAACTAACAGAGAAATCAGAATATATCAACAGTGACGTACCACGTCAATCAAGCCCGGGCTGAGAGCCATGAAACGGATATAAGCATCTAAGGCAACGTTCGACGATGACGACCCTTCAGATGCACCCATCCCATTAGAATATCGAACAGACTTAGACACGTTCATCCTGCATATTCAATACACAAATGCATACGCGACATCACAACCAAAGCAAGGTCGCACATACATTCTGCCAACGAATGCACCCTCAAAACATGTAGGGTATGTGAAGCACACAGTGGGACATATATAGTCCATTGTGATATTTAAATACCAACAGCTAAAAACAAAGGCAGCCAAGAAGATCACATCGGACACGAAACATACGAATGGTCACATAATGGTAAAACAGCCATCAATACGCCTTAAGATAATTTTGTACATCATACGTCTTTACCCACAACTAATCACCCCTATTCTTTATATCGACCTAAGCAATGGAAAGTCACAACAACATAGGTCAACAAATCCAGATGTCTTCTCCCCAAACAAGTACATTTGGAACTTCATAACATGTACCAATTTACATAACAGATCTATTCCTACTTACTACTTCGTTCATTCTGTCTCAACATCCCGCTACTACCAAAACATGTAACCCTACGCCGCAGTACAAAAAAAACAACAACAGGAACTTGAGGCAATGCTGGCACATGTAAAAACAAACGGAAATTTCAACCAAGAAACAGTGAACATTCCATCACCTTAAACTGTTCAACCATCATGGGGCTTGACGAAATAACAGTCGAAATAACACATACCTATCATACCAACCAAATGAAGCAAACCACCTAAACGAAATCTAAACCACACTGTTACACCATCCGACCATGACAACCCAACGCCAATTTGGCTAAAAGGAAGAAAAAAAACAACAAACCCCACATCAGTAACCAGGCAAACAACAGAGCATCGACAGATTGAGGAAATTACAAGCTCCCTCATACCAGCGCCAACAACAAACATGCAATCGGAACCAACGATATTCCAACCCGAAGCAATCATAGTCATCGGATTTGAATAGAATCAAATTACTACATTCTAAGGTTACACAATCACAACCCGGAAATACACATTAGGGGAACATGAAATACACGGACAACAGCGAGGCAATATCCACGGAATATCAGAAAGAATGGAACCCATACCTGGCGAGCTCCGACTGCAAACTTGGGGGCAAGAAATCTACCGCGAACCACCACTGTCATTGATATGAGAAACATGGTCGACCTGCGAGAATGTAGGAGAGTGAGGAATACCGGATGAAATAAATGAGTACTCCAACGAACAATAATATACCGACCTCCATATACCAGGCCGGCCCAATAAGGCCCAATATAACTCATATGCCCAACAACAACACAACTACCTAGTGTCCACACATCACATACTCATTACCATCGCATATTTGTAATCCAAATCGTCTTCCATACAAAGGAACATGAAATAATTACAACCTAAAACAATAATAACCACAATATTGTGTATACCGGAAAAAAATCTAATACAATATATTTGAAACACGTCTACATGACCTTCATTGTGTGTTAACAAAAATTAAAATCAACCACATTATTGCACATAAATGAAACATCCAGCGTAACACGAGAATATGGATAACCAAAATTGGCAACTGTTGAACATAAAAAAAAAATGAAATGTACGCTCAAGAAACTTACAACTCCATCCAGGCACCTACTCATTGACAACAAACGTCTCACATGCACATTTACGCATAGGGTCGTGCATCGCACGGGCGCCGCAGTACTAGTTCTTGTAACAATAGACAGTCGTGCTCTGCTTAACTCTTCCATAGAACGTTATCTGATCGATCTTCTATCTCTGAAATTTCAAACCCCTCTTCTACTCTTCCAAAAAAAAGTTAGGGTTAGGGGACGACGCCTTTTGGTTTCTAATTTCTGTTTCATTCCAAGGACCGAAAAACTAAGAAAATAGACCTATTTTCCGACCTGAGGTGTTATAGGAATTTGTAGGCTCATCTTTAATCGCGAAATATATTCGCCTTTACTCCGTAGTTCTTTAGATTGTAGGTATTAGGTTAGAATTGTAGAACATCATTCGGAAAAGTTTCGGTTGAAAACATGGAAAAGAAGAAGGCAGCTGTTCCTCTCGTCTGCCATGGCCATTCCCGCCCAGTGGTCGATTTGTTTTACAGTCCGATTACACCTGACGGGTTCTTTCTTCTCAGCGCTAGCAAAGGTATGATTAATAACAAAGCCTTGCCGATTCTTGTTTGACATTATGGGGTTTGATTGTCATTTCTGTGAAAGTACTGTAGTTTATAAATGTTATATTGAATTTGATATTTGTTTTGTATGGCTAGAATGTGATTCCTAGTTGTCGCTTGTGTCATCAGTCTATCACAGATGTATTGCCTTCCGATCATGAAACTGCAACACACTTTTCCTAATCTCTACTTACTGAAAATGCTTCATCAATCTCTTTCCTCGAAATGTATTATGATGAACGGGGTGAAAGAAAGTTTGATCGCTTCTTGTTACCCAAACCATAAATAAAATATCCCTTTTCCCCCAAAGGACTCAACTTTTGATATATCAATTTGACTGATTGGTGTGTGAAATGGCCAATGGAGACCCAGGAAAAGCAGTAATGATTTTTTCTTCTGTATTTTAGATTCTAATCCTATGCTAAGAAATGGAGAGACTGGAGACTGGATTGGAACCTTTGAAGGACATAAAGGGGCAGTGTGGAGCTGCTGCTTGGATACTAATGCTCTGCGTGCTGCCACAGCCTCTGCAGATTTTTCAGCGTATGTTGTCAACTCCTATTTACTTGTTCTCTCTCGACACACTGTCACAATGAAAGACATACAACCTTTCATGTCATGGTATGCTGTATGCATGTGAAATTCACATGCTTTCTAGTTTCTACTTCAATGTCGAAGGCAAGAGTAAGAGGGAACATAATTTTAATGATTCGGAGAACTGTAGGAAATTAGTGGATTTTGTAATGATCTGAAGTCATGTAGCTTAGTATCTGAATTTTTTTTGTACATGTTCATTCAAGGCAACTTTTAAAGTATCTAACTCCAGTGATAAGCTTACTACTATACATATCAACCCTAATTTACATACAAATTCCATACATGAAAGATTTCCACAATTTGTTTCTGTTAACAGAGATAAATGGATGATCATCTTTTTTCTGTCCATTCTGCTGGAAGTGTCTTCCCTTTCAATACCTTTCATTCAGGATAGTATGAGTGAGCATTGAACGTGTAAACACTCCACATTTGTACTTATGATCTATCTTGAATAGATTGTTCCTTAAGAAATTCCTAGTCCAGTACACTGTAAAGGAAAGCTTAATATTTTGCACTTCGGATGTCATGCTCTGTTGTATGTCCAAAAGGCATTTACTGTTGGTAATTGGTCATACAGTTGGCACTGGCCAAATGCTTATGAGCAGTGTAATTGTCTTGCAGGAGAGTTTGGGATGCCGTTTCTGGGAAGGAGTTACACTCTTTTGAGCACAAGCACATTGTTCGAGCATGCTCTTTTTCAGAGGTAGTGTTTAGATTTGGTTCTTGTGTTTGTTCTTTTACAAGTACTGTTTATAGTGACAAAGTACTCATAGAGTAAGTTGGCTTTTACTCGAAGCACCTCTTATTTTATTCCAAAAAATAAGTTGAATTATCAGATAGAGTACTAACATGTTAGTGTACGCTTTTGGTAAACTAAGTCAAGTGTTCAGAAGAATATGTTGCAAAACTTATCATCATCTCATGTGTGATTTTCATCCGTTGAAACTCTATACCTCAAACTAGATTAAAAATTCCCTTTTGAAATATGTTTTTGACTGCATCTTACTATTTTCTTTTGTAAGTGCCCATTTCTTTATTTATCAGCAATTTTCAGGTTTTTGATATTAAATCACATCATAAATTGTTATTATATTTAAACTCATTATACACAACAGTGATTGGTTTAACATTTTTTAAACACGACGCTCTTATGAGATCAGTGCTGATAGCAGTACTTAACCCAATTATATATGTTTCATATCATTGCTCAACCATTGACAAATAATGCAGGATTCTCATCGCCTTTTGACTGGTGGGTATGAGAAAGTTCTTCGAATTTATGATCTGCATCGTCCTGATGCTCCCCCAAGTGAAGTGGACAAGCTACCAGACGCAGTCAGGGTTCTTTCGTGGCTTCATAGCGATCAGACCATATTAAGTACCTGCACTGACACTGGTGGAGTCAGGTATAGGGGCCGAATGTTATAAAATATCAAAGCTGCTGTTAGTTTTTCTTGCACTTGTCTTTAGGAGCATTAAGTTTTTCTAACGTGAATGGAATGGAATGGAATAGTGATAAATTGAAAAAATTTGATGATTAAGTAGCTTGCCTTTGTTATTTTGATCATCTCAATTTTTTTGGATAATTTTTGTGTCCTTATTTGGGGATCATAAGCATCATGCGTTTGATCTATCCCATCCTGATGAGCTGATGTCCAATCTTATGTTCGATTTCTTATGTTTTGACATGGTAGGCTATGGGATATTAGAAGTGGCCAAATTGTTCGAACACTTGAGACCAAATCTCCAGTGACCAGTGCGGAAGTAAGTCAAGATGGTCGCTACATCACTACAACTGATGGCACCAGTGTCAAATTCTGGGATGCCAATCAGTAAGTTCCAGTCTTTTATTTCTCGTGGATTTTATATGTTTTCCATTGAACATAGTAATAAAATATGCTTTTATTTCTATCCAGCTTTGGGTTGGTGAAGAGCTATGATATGTCATGGACTGTAGAATCAGCTTCACTGGAACCAAAATACGGGAACAAGTTCGTTACTGGTGGAGAAGATATGTGGGTTCATGTATTTGATTTCCACACCGGTGAAGAAATAGGTAAGCAAGTGATAAAGTTGACCAATAGAATTATGAGACCAGTTACTCTTCCCTCTTTTTGCTATTTTGCTTCTATTTGTGCTTATCAAATAGTACCTGTTATCCTATAGCAAAGGACCAAACAACTAAACAAAATCTCAATGCAACTCCTTTTATCATGTAATTGGGATTAGATTATAAACCCCTTTGAAATACCTTGATGTAATGTAGCAATAAAAACATTCAAATACTATTTATCTTAGTACCACTCGTAATAGCTTTATTTGCATAAAACCACTCTTGTTAAGAACAAATTGATTTAACCACCCTGTATGCACTTATCCTTAACAAAAATGATATGAACTTTGGTAGGCTTGAATGAGGCTTGTTTTTGTTATTTCTTTGTATTTTTAACGTTTTATAGTTCCACTTAATCGACTTTCATCTTTGATAGCTACTGCAGTAGGTTTAAAGAGAAGTTCAGTGCAATTTTTATTAAGAAGGGTGACCTATATTATACTAACTTATTTTTCCACAGCATGTAATAAGGGTCACCATGGTGCTGTCCACTGCGTGCGCTTCTCTCCCGGAGGAGAGTCCTACGCCTCTGGCTCTGAGGACGGAACCATCAGAATATGGCAAACAGGTGCTCTAACTAATGAAGTCAACGGGAAATCTGCTCCTCTAACAACCGATATAAACGGAATTGCAAATTCAGAACCAGTCGTAAAAAATGTCTCTCTTAAGATGGAAGGTTTTCATATTGCTGATGACAAAAATGACAAGGCAATTGAAGATGCTATCAATGCTTGAATGCGAGACAAGGAAGAGATTTGCTTATTTTGCTCTCTTTCCCTTATTCAGTGTGGTGTAATTTGCAATGGTAACTTCCGCATAGAGAAACCTAGACAGGTATGTACTGATTGTTGTTACGGAATGGCTGCTTCATATTGCTCCCTTTGACTAGTGCCATTGACATGCTACGTCGGTCCCATTCGCCCTCTCCCACCTTTTTGGTTAAGCCATGTTTTTTGTGTATACCCATGAGTTCGGTATAGTGTTGGAAGTTTGGAACTCAAAAAGAATTCAGAGTTTTTGTTGTCTGTTGCACTTGAAAGTGTGGCTGGTTATGATGGTTCTATAAAGACTGATTAACATCATTTCTCTCTAATGTTGATTCTGAAACTTTGCATCTATAAAAGAAAAACCAATTTGAGTTTGTCTGAATAACTTGGTAAAATTTATTTGGCCTCTTGGTATATAAGAGTGTGTGGCACAGAATTTGTTTCCTTATAATGATATAAATAAAAGGGTACTATGTATGTTATAGAGGCTGAAAATTGTTTGAAGTAAAGATGATATTATGTGGATGAAGTGGGAGATGTGATTGGTAGATTATCCATTACATAATCTGCATCGGATATCAGTTGTCCTACCTGGCTCCTCTCATCCCTCTTGTTCTGATATTCCTGAGCCCCCACAATCCCAAACCCATCACAATCCTCCAACACCATAAGATTTCCATTTCCTTCAATATATATTTATTTTTCCATTCTCCTCAAAGCATCCATACGAAGAGAAGTTAATTTATTACTACTAACTGCCTCCAAGGTGATCCCATCTTGTTGAGGAGCAAATCTAAGCTATATCAATGGCGACTGCATCTGCTGCTAGTGCTTTAGCAAATGGGTTGACTTCAACCTTCCTCTCCGGCAGCTCTAAGAAGATTCCTCAGTCTTTGGTGGCCGGAGCTAACAAACTCGCCGGCCCAAATGTCGCCGGAAAGAGGCTTGCGGTGGTTGCTGCAGCTGCCACCAAGAAATCGTGGATCCCCGCCATTAAAGGCGGAGGCAACCTCCTTGACCCCGAGTGGCTCGATGGCTCGTAAGTCACAACTAAATCGATTCATAATACGGTTTTTCTTAAGGCATAGGTTAAAAGGCTTATAAGAAAAATATTTGTTGAGGTTTTACTAATTTTGCTCTGATGTTTGTCTTGATATCATAGTAAGTTTTGTTTTCTGGATCTAATATGCCATATCATATATGACTCATTATAAGTTTTTCAGTCAGCATAGTCTCTGACTATAACCATGTTTATAACAAATATTCAAGTGCTGTGTGCAATGTTGCCTAGTTTGTTGATGCAGATGGCCTACTAATCTGATATGCCATTAACAAAATATGCACTACTTGACTATAGTGTGTAATGTTGCATTAAGTGACACAGTTTGGATTTTAACCACAAGAAGAACTATGACTGAAGCCCATACAAATTATTGTTATAGCTTGCAAGAATGATCAATACCATGATTCTAGTTCAAAAACTGATCTATATCATTGGCTCATAAGCTAACAATAGTTTGCATCATGCCCTTTGTTTGATGACAGTCTCCCAGGAGACTTCGGATTCGACCCATTGGGCCTAGGCAAGGACCCAGCTTTCCTGAAGTGGTACAGAGAAGCCGAGCTCATCCACGGTCGGTGGGCCATGGCAGCCGTACTCGGTATCTTCGTGGGCCAGGCCTGGAGCGGCGTGGCCTGGTTTGAGGCAGGGGCCCAGCCCGGTGCAATCGCCCCATTCTCATTTCCGACCCTTTTGGGCACCCAACTTCTACTAATGGGCTGGGTTGAGAGCAAGAGGTGGGTCGACTTCTTCAACCCGGACTCACAATCCGTTGAGTGGGCCACTCCTTGGTCCCGTACCGCTAACAACTTTGCCAACTCGACCGGAGAACAGGGATACCCGGGTGGCAAGTTCTTTGACCCGTTGGGGTTAGCCGGAACCATTGTCGATGGGACGTATGTGGCCGATACCGATAAGTTGGAGAGATTGAAGTTGGCTGAGATCAAGCATGCTAGGCTTGCTATGTTGGCTATGCTCATCTTTTACTTTGAGGCTGGACAGGGCAAAACTCCTCTTGGTGCTTTGGGTCTCTAAAGTGGGAATGTGTTGATTTGGTTTAAGTAGAGATGTTAATCAAGGGAGAATGCATTGTGTTTTGTAAAAACAAATTTAATTAATGGCCCTTTTTAATCATGTTGTTCCATCTTGTTTACCTAAACCTATGGACAACAATTGACCCATGATTTTCGCACAAGCGGAGTCTGTGCTCGAGATGTACACAGTGATTGTCTGGTTCAAACTCGAAACTTATGAACAATTGACTCATGATTTTCGCACTAGGATAGAACGTTTAGGAAAATGTAGTGTCAAAACATTAGACCAACTAAATGTTCTTGTTGGTTCCACTTTCATTCGAAATTTGTGAATTCTTTGAAACTACCCTCAACCGAAAAAGTCTGAGAGGATTTCAACCCTATAGATATGAAAGGAGGAAAAGAGAAACAACAGTCATGTGAATTCAACATCCAAAGTAACCTTACATTTGGAAAAACAATCATACAAGAGCTTCAATCATGAATGTGGAAACAAATGAAAAGAAGACTTAACAGCTTATATACACGTACATCAATGATCAACTGATATAAACTACGAGCAGAATCGCTAATAATCAACTAATATAAGTTGAGTGGTAAGTTTGCAGTTTACCTTAGCAAAACAGAAACAATAACAGTACATGAAACACAAGTGTCAACTTTAAACACAGAAAATCCATGGTATTGTACATGTATGAATTCAGGTCAAGTGTGTACAGGTATAGATGACGAGCTGCTCAGTGAAATGCAGCCTTTGAATCGATGAAGAAGGAGGTTACCGTTAACCTGCAACCTCTTATGAGATGGCAGAGGTAGTCCTTCCTTAACACATTCATCATACTCTTCCAATGCCGAGACTATGTAGCTGAAATCAGGTCGCTTTGACGGATTTGCAGCCCAGCATCGTTTTATCAGGTGGGCCAATGCCGGTTGACAACTTGCGGGCAATGGAGGCCTCTCGTTCTGTTCATTCCCCAAAAAAAATCAATCAGATCATGAAACTTCCAAAAATAGTTTTCTGACCCTAATCAGAAAATTATCTAACAACTAACCTTTTCAGCAACAGCAAAAGCAGCCTGAACAGGGGTCATTCCCTGAAAGGGAAGCAAGGCAGTGGTCAGTTCCCAAAGCACAATCCCAAAGCTATAAACGTCGACTTTTCGAGTGTACGGCTTTTCTTTGATCATTTCAGGCGCCATCCAACGGTAAGTCCCCATATTTCCTTTTGACTCCCTCAATTGTGTTTCGAGACATGATGTACCGAAATCTGCTACCTTGACCCGCATTTCGTCGTTTAGAAGCAAGTTGTTAGATTTGAGGTCTCTGTGGATTACCCCTTGTGAATGTAGGTAATTCATCCCCCGGGATATGTCGAGGGCTAACCTCAAGATTGTTTCCGTTGACAGTGAGTATGGCTCTTTTTTGTTTAGGTACATTCTTAGTGTTCCTTGTGACATGTATTCTGTTATTATACAGTATACTGGTGGCTTCTGGCATGCTGCAATAAACTGAGAACAAAAAGAAACATTTTACATCTTATAAGAACAATTCCAGGAAAAAATATTAGATAGATGTAAGAAAAAACGATTATTCTAGTGTGTGCTGTACACACTAGAATCAAAGAATCCATAACAATATCTAATTAGGAAATTAAGTATTACTTCCAAGAATAATTCAGTAAATGATATTTCACCAATTAGGAAACTCAATCATTGTTATTGTGTGCAAGACAAAGTGACAAACTGAAGAAAAAAATCCACAAAAAAAAAAAAACAATTTACCTGAACAATATTGGGGTGATAGAGGCGGGAAAGGAAGGCCACTTCGGACCTAAATTGCTGCTGCAAACGAGCTCTTGTCTCCTCTTCATGGGTTGGGATTCTGACCATTTTGACAGCAACAGCTCTCTGCTTGTAAATTCCTCGGTAAATTCGGCTATGAGCGCCTGAAGCAAATTTGTTACCGATAAACAGCTGAGAGAGATCAGCTGTCCATTCTTCCTCATCTTGATCCTCTCTTGAGCACGCCTCCCATGCCTCAACATTTTCAGATTCCAAGATCATTGACCATGACTCCAAACTGTCAAACCTCTTTTTTTCCATGTTGTTGTTGTTGCTGTTACTCGTTGTACCATGATCATGATGAGTGTCTAAATTAGACCTTGATGATGAAAACGGCGACTGGATTGGTGGAGGCTTTCTCCTTGACTTTCGTAGCCGAAATGCACGGAAACAGGAAACCGATCCCATTTTTTTTGGAAGACTAACAGAAACTCAAACAACTAGGAAGAAGAAGAATTTTTCCTTCTGAATGTGTGAATTGATTTCAGAAACCTCATGAAATGATTCAAATGCATGATTTGATGCCCACATAAAACTGATCACACAGAACAGATTCATATCACAGATACAATAAAAAGACATGCATGTTAGGATATAAGAAAACAGTTCATGGCTGAGGAGACAGTGTTTCAGATAAGGAGAAGTTAGGAAAAAATAGATAAAGGGCTTCTCCATTTTCATGACTATTTTTCAAGTTTTAATACAAAAACAGTTCTCTTCATAGGTGTCCCGTGAATCCATACTTGAATCATACTCAGCCACATGAACATAGAAGCAGCTTCTTTCCAGTATAGGTTCTAACTGTTAGTCAGACTATATATATATATAGAATCTAACAACTACTCAACTTACAGTAAACGTTATCCATCCACTCTTTGCATCAACAGACCAATTAGAAGAATGATGTTGACAAATGAAAAGTCTTAACTGTTAATCCAATGAAGGAAAGAGTAGAAAAAAAAAACTTATGGCTTAAGTAGCAACCCTTTTGTGAGGTCTCTCCTTTACTTTGTGGAATGAGAAATGCCGTGACCAACACTTGTAAAGTTGCAGCTATTTCTCCATAGCCAAAAGAAAAGAACTTTATCGCTTTAACGCTTGCTCTCACATTTATTCCATCCATTCTCCAAAAAACATTTATGCAATGCACAATCTACAACCACTAAAATTAGGTTTCTTGCGTCCTGTTCTATGCAGTTGGCTTCAATTGCGCAGAAACCCCTAGGAGTAACGAGAGAAGACGAAGATGACAGTGCTTCGAATTCCGCGGCGGAGGAGACCTGAGAATTCGGCGGTGGCTCTTCTAATTCGAATTGCTCTGTTGAGCGAGCGCGAAACATTTCCCCCTTTTTAGAATCCCTTATTAGCAAGCTTGTGAAATTCGTCGGAAGCTGATAATGCAGTGGAATTGGGGAAGAAATCACATACGCCTTCAGAGAATTGATGAGAAATTTGAAATCTTTCATCTGTAGAATGCGCGAAAGAGTGATTGAGAGAGCGATTAGGTCATCATCGAGTGATGATATCTTTTGACCAATCCAGTCGTGATAGACCTTGCAAACGGAACGAGTCAGATTTGAGTTCGGGTGAATCGAGTTCGGGTGAATTGGATTGACCAAATTTTCTGGTTGAACGGGTTCGGCTCGAGTCGATCCAGTGGGTTTTAAATTTTCGATAAAATAAAATTTTAGAAATATTTTTATAATAAAATATTTTTATAATATTATTATTTAATAAAATATATTGTTATTTTTTAATTTGAATAAAATAAAATATGTGAAAAGTTTATGTCCGAGACGGATCCGACCCGACCGACTAATTCCAAAACCCAAAAATATCCCGAATGGATTATCCCGTTTTCTGTCCAGAATCCGAAATTATCCGACCCGAAATCGTCCAATCCAAACTCGTCTGAAACCCGAAGTTGTCTGAATCCCGAATTGTCCGACCCGAATTCGATCCGAACACGACCCAACCCAAAAAGCGAACGAAGCCCAAAACTATCCGGCCCAAAAATTGCCTGACCCAAACATTGTCCAACTGAAATTAGGCGGAAACCTGAATATGAGCCGATAAGTAAGTGTCTGGTCAGATCCCGACCTGACCGGACTTGACCCAAACATTGTAAAAGATAATTTACCTTGTAAAGATAGATTTTATCTTGTTATCCCTATGGATATATACTTGATTCCAATCACTGAAATCCTTCAAGGAAAAATATTTTCCAAATTCTTATTCTCTTTCTAAATTTTATCATGGTATCTGTCTAACTTTCTATCCTACACACCCCCTAATTCCGCCGCCCTCTCGTTCTCTTTCCGGCCAACAGGCTCGCCGATGCTTTTGCCTGTTGTGCGTCACTTCCACATTATCAGACAAGTCGTTTGATGCTTTCTGTTTCAAGTCATCTGATTTTTATCATCATCAACAATGGGAACAAAGGAGAAAGCTACTGAATTTACTTTCGCTTCCTCCTATTATCTTCATCCCTCAGACCATGAGGGTCAATCAATGTGTCTCGTCGCTCTCAAAGGCGATAATTATGATGCTTGGGCGATCGATATTCGCGCCTCTCTTCGTGCCAAACGAAAGCTTGGTTTTTTGGACGGATCCATTCCCCCGTCCACCAGATACTACAACCAAACTTCCTACTCTTGAAGATTGGTTTATGGTAGATTCTATGATTGTGAGTTGGGGTATTACATTCATTGATATTTCTCTTGGACCATCCATCCCTTACTATGACAACGCCCAAGATCTTTGAGATGATTTTCGTCAACGTTTTTGTGTCAGCAATGGTCCTCGCAAGCTTCAAATACGATATGAGATTGCTCTCTGTCGTCAAACCGGAAGATCAGTCTTTGCCTATTACGGATTCTTAAAAAACGATGGGAGGAGTTCTCCACATATGTTCCTTCACGTTACTATTCGTGTGGAAAGTGGGAATGTCAAAAAAACTTGTTCTAGACCAAGGAAGAACAAGAGGAGCGGGTTCATCAAAATCTGGTTGGGCTCGATGACTCTGCATTTGGCTCTCTCCGTTCCAACATCTTGTCTCAAGACCCACTGCCACCCTTAAATCGGGTCTATGCCATTGTTGTTCAAAACGGTTGTCAATTCGCAACCCGAAGGTAGTGCGTTTGCTTCTAATCGCTCAACTAGGCCTCCTGTAGAACATCAATCACAATCCCAAGGTTCTCGCAAGTCGTTGATTTGTACTCATTCGGGAAATCCAACCATGACTAGCCGATATGCTACAAACTTCACGGTCTTCCAGATTGGCTCAAGGAGAAGATCGTTGCTCAGAATCAAGCCTCTGGCTCTAATGCTGGTGCTGCTATGCCGAAATCAACATCAGCAAGTCCTTCTACGATCGGTGTTGCCAACGCTTTGCAGTTGAACCCTTCGTCTGCCTCCCTTCACTCACACAAGCTGATCGTGCTTCTTACTGTCCAGCCCTTAATGACGAGCAATACAAGGTGTGGTTTATTGGTTGAAGGCGCTCTTTGTCTACTCAGCTGTCTTCGGATTCAACTCTCTTATGGAATCGTTGACTTGGTCATTCCTCTTCGACTGCCTTGTCTTCTATTTCTGCATTAAATTTAGCAAAAACATTCTTTCGATAACATTATGCCTTGTGATTCTTAGTATTCTTATGTATATATACTTGATTTCAGTCAATGAAATCCTTTTAGGAAAATATTTTCCAAACTCTTATTCTTTTCTAAAGTTTATCATATCATGTTATGAAATTGTTGAAGTTGTATATATTAAACTTTTTACTTAGAACCTATTTATGTACTTATTTATATATCATTAAATAGAGTTTTCATGTATATTAATTAATTGGATTGATAACAAATTGAATTAAATCATGTATTAATGATAGATTTTCAATTTATTTTAAAAAAGAAAAATTAGTAAAAGGGACACTCTTTTACTCAAATTTTGCAAGTGCTCAATTACTTTGTAAAGACATGACTTCAACTTTAATATTGTATATAGTAGGTCACAATAGGAGTGGTTTAGTATCGATATCAAGGATACGAAATATTATGTATGAGTATCGATATTGGTATGAAAACCCAAGTATGAATGATAGCAAGTATCAGATAAGTACATTTAGATATGAGTGATATTCTTAATATAAGAGAAGATATCAAAATTCCACTTATAGTATCACTCTAATATCAACAATACACATAACTTTGAAATATATTTCTCATACCAAATCGTAAATATTGTGATTATACCAATACTGATATACTATAAGGAGATAGAGAAGCTAGGGCATTGTGAATGTGATGGTGCCGAATGCCTTGATGGCCTCAAAGCGTGGCTCCTTGGGCTGGAACTTGAGTGTTGCATACAATTTCATGTAGTCATCGAACACAAACTTCGGGTACTCCACTTGCCTCGTAGTCGAATTCTCTTCCTCCGCTATTAGCTCGGGTGCAGGGTAGATCAGAGCGTCACCTCCCGGGTTGTAAAAAGACGCTATCGACATCCTATTCCCGCTCGTTTGCGCCATCACTCTATGCTCCACGCTCTTGTACTTGCCGTTCGTTATTACCTAATTGCTCAATCCAAAACATCAATCATACTAATTAGTGTACAAAAGTGGCATCCTTCGTACTAATTACGCACCTAATGCTTTAATAGAGAAAAGTTCTGGTAAGAACAAGGCTTAACGTACGAAAAAAAGATTTAACAACTAATGTTAATAATTTGAGCGTAATGTTTATAATCTAGGCGATAAAAAATTTTGAGGTTATTTTAAAACAAAACCAAAATTCTCATTAATTACAAATATGTCACCGCGTCCTTTACTGAAAACTTTCAAAAAAAATTATGGCCCAAATTATAAACATCATCATTCATAATATGAAAATTGACGTATAATCTATGAACGTGATCCGTTCGTTTTTCCTACTTTAATGGTTATTTGCATCAGAACTTTCCTCTGTTATAATATGTGTTAATATTCTTTGTTAATGTATATACTTGTATATGTGAAATTGATATGATTATAGCATAGAGTATATATTTTCTCAAAAAGAAAGATCATAGTATACATAAAGTTATAAGGTGGACGATAATGTAAACAATATACTCCCTCCGTTAAAAATTACTTGTCCCTGGAGTCCAAATCATTTGTTAAAAATTACTTGTCTTTTAACATAATTTTACACCTTTTTTTCCAAATTTATCTTATTGTTATTGATTCTTTCATTTATTCTCTCACTATTCTTTCTTTTATTCTCTATGTCATTACTTAAACTATGAAGGGTATATTTGTCTAAAATTTTGATGAATAAATTCTCCCTAAGATTGCTCTAGGGACAAGTAATTTTTAACGGAGGGAGTATGAAAGATTAAATTAAGGAAAAGCTCACCTCAAGTTGGTCACCCAAGTTGATGACAATGGAGTGTTTGATAGGGGGAACATCAACCCATTGACCATCCTTGAGCAATTGAAGCCCCGCCACCATGTCATCCTGAAACAACAAGATCACTCCTCCCGCGTCGGTGTGGGCCCGAAGCCCTTTTACGAGCTCGGGCTTCGGGCATGGCGGGTAGTTGCTCACCTTCGTCCCGAATGTGGGGGCCCCATTCGACCCATTGAAGGCCCGTTTCAGATACCCCTTCTCTAGCCCAAGATTTTCACATAGCAACTCCATCACTCGCTCCGCGAGATTCTCCATCTCCTTTGCAAACTCCATCATCACATTCCTAACAACAAAAACATTTGATATTACAGAAAACCACCCGAATTATGTATGTTGTTATAAAAAATGGTATGTGTACCTGTAATCGTCTCCCAGATCAGGGATCTGGGAGATGTTGGAGGAGGGGAGATGACGGATGTAGAAAGTGCTTTCCCAGTCGATATTGGTTATTTCGAGCTGGGTACTGTCGAGGCCCTTGGTGGCGACCATCTCCTTGAACCTCGATTCCATGCACTTGCTGTAGTGTTGCTTTGTCATTTGTTCAACCAAGTCCATCAACTCGTGGGATATTCCATGATTCAACAACTAGATGTATAACATGAGTCATATTTGTTAATAAATTTAACTTACAAGCTATGAACGTAAGAATATGTGAATAAATACCTCAAAAAAACCCCAATTCTCACATGCATCGTTGATGAGCTCCATGGTGTCTTTCCTCTTCTGATCACCACCGTTGAGATTCGCCATGTTAATGATGGGGAAGTTCTCCATATCTCTCCAACTAATTAGCTCTTCTGATTTTCTCGCTCTCAATAAAAATATATGATACTATGATTAGCTTAGTGTTAATTGTGTTTGTACATTGGTGGTTAGGGATGATATGTATTTTATAGGCGGGCAAGTGATATCTTCACACGCTTTGTATTTGTGTGTATCTGCTAATTATTGTGTGTTTAATTTATAGTATTTGTTATACGGAGTAGCATATATTCATATGCTCTTAAGTGCTATTCAAGTGTATACGCGCAATCCAAAAAATTAACAATATATTCTTTGTATATCATTCTATATATAAAAAGGAAAACAGTATAACACTATAGGATCGATCTAAAGGCAATAGAAGATCGATATAAAGCAATATGATTCTCTAAAAAAAGAATAAGAGACTAGAAACCTACAAAAATAATCAGATTATTTATGGAAAGATGAGTTAATGGTTTATTCCTTACTAGCTCGTAGACCTTGCAAACGGGTCCAACGGGTCGGGTTCGGATTCGGGTCAATCAGGTTCGAGTTGAAAACAGATTCGGGTTAAACGGGTCGATAAAATTTTCGGGTTGTTCGGTTTGGGTTCGGATCAACCCAGCGGATTTCAAATGTTCGATTTTTTATTGTAATAAAGAAAATAAAATTTTAACAATTTTTTTATAATAAATTATTATTATATTATTATTCAATAAAATAAATTGTTATTTTTTAATTTAAATGAAATAAAAGTGGGTCCCTCAATGAGTTTCGAGAAGTCCGAGTTAGTCTGAATTTGACCCAAGGAGTCTCGGGTCGAGTCAGGTTTGAACCCAACAGGTTTCATGAGTTTTCGGATCGGACTGAGTCGAGTTTTCTTCGGATTGAATCAACTTTTGAGAGGTGTAGTAGCTCGTATTCCATGTCCATGACCCAACGAGTTGAATCAACTTTTGAGAGGTCTGGTGGCTCGTATTCCATGTCCATGAATGAAATACTTTAAAATTGGGCCATGGATCTTGAGGGAGCCTGTTGCTGTAAATGTAATGACATGTGCGCATTGACCCGCACTTACTTTCCGGGTTGGTCTTCAATCTTACTCCATCATCATACACTATCTATCTAGCAGCCAACTAGCCACCCACTCATTATAACACTTCAAAACTACACTTATGACTTCTTTTTAGGGTTGATCACCATATGAAGACATAACCAATATTGCTGCTCCATCCTTTTAACAATATAAACAACAACATTTCTCAAAGGGAATTTAATCAAAGCCGCCCGAGGAGAATATATGCGGTGCCCGGTGGCGTCGCATAATCCATCGATAACTAATTAACTACATCTATATAGATTGATGTAGGAGCCCATGGTTTACATAAATTAAATTTTATATACATACACATATGCGCCCACATGGCCACTATCATATCATATACCGTTATGTACATATGTACGTATTCCTAACATCTTTATTTATATTTCTTTGGAAAAAAGTAGGATGAGAGATTGTATCTTAGGCTTTGTTCGGTACGTTGAGCTGGAATCGGAGCTCAATAAGTAGCTGAAACTGAAGCTGAAGTTAAATGAATAGCTGAAGCTGAAGACAAAAATATTGTTTAAAAAACTACTTCAATATTCGGTACTTCTAGCTGAATTTATAATAATGATAGTAAAATTACGAAAAAGGATATAATGAATTATTTAATTTTTTTTTTTTGAGTAGAATATTTAAATCTTTATTGATAAAGAGTAATAGTGGATTAAAAATTAAATTAAGCTTGTTAAGCTCTATTAATCTAGGGAGTGTAACATAAACAAATTAAGCTACTTTAATCTACATTAAGCTTGTTAAGCTAGATGAAAGTTTTTTTACCAAACACTTAATAACTAGATGTAATATTAAATTAAGCTCTGTAATGTGCAAAAAAAGCTTTGCCGAACGGAGCCTAAGATTTTCTTCTCAAAAAACAAACTCCATGTCTCCTCTTTATATATCTGTGTTTTAAATGTACACATTTGTCGAGACACGTAATACAGTAAAAATCGTAAAATTTTTAATATTGTTAAAGTACTCATTAATATGAATCAATCAAGATCACTCATGACTAAATTTTACATTATACAATGGTTAGAAATAAAAAGATTTTCTTCGATCGAGAATAATATCAAAAAAGTATATGCCTCTTATATTTAGAGACGGGTGGAGTAATTTTTTTATATGGTCTACATAATCCTAATTATTATTTATGTAACGTTTTTAATTATTTATAAACAACATCTATTAAATTTATTGGACCCCTCAAGAAAATGTCTTATAACCATCAACAGTGCTAAGGAACTTATCACGCATCAAGGAACTTATCACGTATCGAAAGTTAGAATTAAAGAGTCTAATTATATTAGTGTTATTTGTTATCTTTTAGATTCTAAATTGATTGATTTTAGAATAGAACTAGTGTGTGTTTCTATACATGGCACGGGTACGGGATCGCATGTATAGAAATATTTTAATAATATATTTATATTTTCTATTATTAATCTGTTTTTAGATTTTAGTTTATACTTTATGGTTTATAATTTATAGATTATAATTTATAGCTTACGATTTATGTTTTATAGTTTAAGTTCATTAATAAGTCAATTTAATTAGATTGATAACATAATAATAGATAAATATATATATATACAAGATAAAGATATAATATGATAAAAGATAAAAATCCAAATTTCTTTTTGTAATATAACCTATTAGATATCTTTTTGATTTTTTTAACTTTTTTAATTCAAAGATATATATCAAAATATAAAGTCAGATGATGTGGATGATGACATGGTAGATGATATAGCATAGCTTAGAGGTCGACACATAGGCGAATTGAATATAAGGGCGACATGTGGCAAAACAACGTTGTATATGTATAGATTCTATTGAAATTAGAATGAAATTCTATTGAAACTAACCGTCTCTCAGACAATTAGTTTTTTTTTTTTTTTCCACTCTAATTCAACGGTTAGAGGACTCTCCTATTACCCTTACATCTAGAGTTCGAGCTGCGTGGGTGGCTCTCCCAACAAATATTTTTAACCTTCACAAACTCGAGACCTTGTGTTGGGTGGTTGTCTCAAATTAATTGTATATGTGTTACGCTCGCTAAGGTGTGTTGAGTTAGAACTATTACATATCGAAAAATTGAGATATAAATATAGGATATAAGCTAATGCGTTGGACTAATTATGCAGGTGCGCTAATGTGTGCACGACCCAACCCATCAATTCTCACAGACGTGGATTATGGACATTCACAAATAATAAGCACCCGATTGGATTAATTATGGAAATTTACTATTGATTTGATCATCTCTTCAACTAGTTAGGTTTCAGTAACAATCATGTCATATGTAGCAACGTAACGATCCATGAGTATAATTATTCTTGACCATGAAAGTAAGAGCATGACTTTTGATATCAATGATGAGAAATTTATATTAAAAAAATAAATGTAATGAAAACGATTTACATTGTTGTTTATGACAGTGAGCATCAATGTTCATGGCTTTGACATCAATGTTCATGACTGAATATAAAATACTCATGACATGTTCACAACTAAAATTCAATTAAGAAAAAATAAGATTAATAAAAATGCATGTTTAAAAAAATTATGAACATTTTAAAACAAATGAGTGAACATTTTATCAAGACAACAGTGAACCTTCGAAGATAAATGTTATAAAATAAAAGGTTGTTACGTTGTGAATGTTTTTCTGGAATGGGAATTTTCTTGGAATAAATTATCGTTGTAGGCGTAGTTTGAAACAAATTCCCAATATAGGCACTTTTATCAAGTTTGGGAATTTCTAATCGGCCAAGGAGAGGCGTTGTTATGGACACCGCCTCATACAAAGGAAAAAAAATTCAGCTAGAAAGACGTTGTCATGGACAGTTCTTTTTGTTTTTCTTAACATTTGACATACTTACGCGGGTTCGGGTGACTCGTCAGGGCTCGTTCGGAATCGGAATCGAGTCAGAGACATATCTGGTTAAAGATGAGATCTATACGGACCCAACGAAACTGGTCTCGCTCAATTCCGATTGCAAAAGATCCCAAACGAGCCACTCAAATCGGAAATGAAACTGGGATCGGTACGCACGAGACTTATGCGGATTCGGGTGGCTCGTTTGGGATCGTTTGGAATCGAGCGAGAACAGTTTCATTGGGTCTGTATCGATCCCAACTTTCCCAGATATGTGTCTCGTCGTCTGATATTGAGGCACAAATGTGTAAAACTCCATTTAAAGTAGCGAGACTTACACGGGTTCGGGTGGCTTGTCAGAGCTCGTTTGGAATCCGAATCGAGTGAGAGATATATCTGGTGAAAGATGGGACCGGTACCGACCCAACGAAACTGGTCTTCTTCAATTCCGATTCCGAACAATCCCAAACAAGCCACCCGAACTCCACTACCTTAAGAAGCTTTATTAAGTTGACGATGTCAGATTCCGAGGGATCGTTAGGGCTCGTTCAGAATCGAAATCGAGTGAGAGACATATCTGGTGAAAGATGAGATCGATACAGACCCAACGAAAGTGGTCTTTCTCGATTCCGATTCCGAACGATCCCAAACGAGCCACCCGAACCCGCGTAAGTCTCGTGCGTACCGATCTCAGCTTCGTTTCCGATTTGGGTTGTTTGTTTGGGATCGTTCGGAATCAGAATCGAGCGAGACCAGTTTCGTTTGGTCCGTATCGATCCCAACTTTCACAAGATATATATCTCACTCGATTCCGATTCCGAATGAGCCATGACGAATCACCCGAACCCGCATAAGTATGTCGAATGTTAAAAAAAACAAAAGAACAAAAGACGTTGTCATGGACAACGCCTTTCTATCTGAATTTATTTTCCTTTGTACGAGGCGTTATCCATATTTGAATTTTGTATAGGCAAACTTGGTTCGCTCCTTCGTTACAAATTCTCAAACCTTATAAAAATGACTGTATTGAGAATTTGTTTCAAACTACGCCTATACCAGGAATTTGTTCTAAAAAATTGCTCATTTTAGGAAAAAATTCGTTACGCTGTAACATAAGAGATGGTTCTTATATGATTATTATCTTTTTTCACCACCATAGACAGGGCTTGGGATGTTGATATATGTATCATTCTACTATTCAATTAAATTGAATTGGACGTTATTCAAAATTAGTAAATCGATTACGATTTCTTCTGGAATAATAACAAGCCAGGATATAGAGCAATCACATATTGGGACAAAATATGTAAACCCAAAGATATGGGTGGTTTAGGATTACACAAAGCAGAAAATTTAAATAAAGCACTACAACAAAAACTGTTATGGAAAATAGTCACTGATAGAAATAATATTTGGGTACGATTAATTTACCAAAAATATCTTCAAAATTCCACTATTTTTGGTTTCAAGAAAAAGAAAAAACAATCTTGGCAATTTTCAAGATTATTACATTTAAGAGAACAATTCCAGAAAGGTATTGGATGACAATTAGATAATGGTAATACGATCAATTTTTGGACAGATAACTGGGTACAAAATACAAATTTAAGGCAATATCACGATCAGAACATAAGTGATATTAACACAAAGGTATCTTACTTTATTAAAAATAATAAAGAATGGGACACTTTTAAATTAAATGTCATTTTACCAAGTGAAATTGTATTACAAATAACTAGTATATATATATCTACAAATAACGAAGAGGACAAGGTTATATGGCTTCCGGACAAATCAGGTATCTTTTCTACAGCTTCAGCCAAAAACTTTAACATCAAATGTGATCCAATAGATTGTAATAACTTGTATACTTGGTTATGGAATAAAAAAATACCCCCGCGTTATCAAAATTTTCTATGGAAAGCAATTTCAAATAATTTGCCAACTACTCATAGACTTAACAAATATTATAATAGAGTGTCTTCCTATTGTTCCAGATGTAATAACTTAACGGAAACTACAAAACACTTTTTCTTTGAATGTCCGCACACAGTGGATCAAATACAGAAATTTGAGTCATTAATTGGTTTTAAGTTCAATATCCACACAGATCGTCCATTTCAGGAAAATTTAAAATGTATTATTAACAGTCTACAGAATAATAATACAATGATAGTAGCCTTGATTCATATATGGTACTCACTATGGATCTATAGAAATTCCTTAGTTTTTGGAAGAACTAATAACAATACCAAAGAACCTTACACGAACGCATTTGAACAGTTCAAATTTTGGGAAAACAACACAATGAACTCCACAAGAACAAAAATGAAGAATAGGCGTAATAGAAATAAAATTTGAAACAAATGTTGGACAAAACCACCAGATCAATGGACTAAAATTAATTTTGATGGATCGTTTGGATCTATACAAGAGGCGTTGATAGGTTGTATAGCACGCGACAATGAAGGGAAAATAATTGATTTGTTCAATAAAAAGGTGATTTCAAATTCACCTCTTCATACAGAGGCACTAAGCGCTCTCTCAGCTGTCAAACTAGCAAAGAAGATCAATTGTAAAAACATCATTTTAGAAGGAGATAATCTCACTGTTATTAATTCCATAAAAAATATTTGGAAGATACCATGGGAAATTCGTAATATTATCATTGATATACAAACTATTTTGGCAACATTTGACAATGTTAAAGTATTTCATTGCTTCAGAGAAGCAAATCAGACTGCAGACCTATTGGCAACCTCGGCTGCCAATATACACTTTCTTAAAATTGTCCTTAATTGTCATAAGAACAATGTAATATTTGATGATTATATCAGAATTATGAAACCAATGTTTCTTCAGTCGAGCATGATGGCTTCTCATGCAAATTTCTTTAGGGTCATTCGTCGGGATGGTCAAGGACAATCACCTTATGGATGAGGCTCTGGTTTTAACCTCTTTCAAACAAAACAAAAAAAAAAGAGTAAATCGATTACGATTAGTTGTCAATGAATCTATATTGACCATATGGAACTCTAAGTCGAACTAATCAACGAAAATAGCCTAAAGAAAGTGGTAATAGTAATAATTAATTATTTAAACCAGTACTGATCAATGTTCATTGTCAATTCATCTTTCCTATTAGAGACTACAAAGGAAGACTTTGAGGTTTGTTTAGAGTGCATGATTACCATACTCTATTGACTATAGCTCTCTTTTATCAAACTTGTGTTTAATGTATCACCGGTAGTTGTGTTGTAAATTTCATCGATCTCTAAACTAGGTTAAGGGAATAGTAGTGTTTCGTAGTCTTAGATCATTACTCATTTCAACGTACATACTCCTATTCAACTCCCTATTCAACTCATACCTCGCACTCGCACGGATTTTATAAAAGAATAATTTTTAATTTAAATACAGAAATAACTTATATTAAAATATTTTATCAAATAGATTTAATTCATTCACCTCACGCAGATTTAGTATAATTTTTAAAAATAATTGCTTAATTTAAATTATTATCGAAATAGCTAAAGTAAAAAAGATATCAATTCTTTAATATAAATTTTGAATAAGTATGATAAATACTTTAAATAATGAGAGTGTTAATTGAGCATTTTTTTAAAATATTTAAATATATTTCAGTTTAAAGTTTTTAAAATTTATAAATTATGAAATTAAGTTTTTCTATATAATTATTAATTAACTCTTTGTATATTAAAACACATAAAATATGGGTTTGATAAGGTTAAAAGTATAAATAAATAAATAAGAATAATATCTTGTAAGCTATAAATTATCCTAAAATAAACATACACATATATTTTAAAATTTTCTATTATATGATTTTGTTTATCAAAAAGAAAAATGATTAAAAAATGACATGTGGCAAAATAAATAATGAGATGATAGTTTTAGTAAGGAGGTGATATGTGGCGAAAATGAAGGATTGATTTAATATCAATATATATAGTAGATTAACTAGCTTTATCCCACGCGCCATGTGCAGAATTTGCACAATAATTTTTATAACTATGTATATAAACACATAGAAATAACATTAATATAAATAAAGTATGCATTATATAATTATATTTATTTTAATTGATTTTTAAACAAATATAATATAAATGAAAGGAATTTCAATTTATATATAATTTTTTATATTGATAATTTGATATGCATTTAAATAAAAGTATGCGCGTAAGTCTCGTGCATACCCGTGTAAGATTTACGCGCGTTCGGGTTGTCCGTTTAGGCTCGTTTGGAATCAGAATTAAGCGAGAGACAAATCTGGTGAAAGCTGGGATCGATACGGACCCAAATAAACTGATCTCACTCGATTCTAATTTCGAACGAGCACAAACGAGTCATCCGAAGCCGCGTAAGTCCTAGTATATATATATATATATTAAGGATTTTGAAAAACAAAAAAAAGAAGGTCATGCCTAAATTTCTTTTTAATTTTTTTTTAATATATTGAAAAATGTATAAGAGAAGCTGGTTTCGCCAGCGTCTCTTATACGAGGGAATTTTTTTTAAACATTTGTGTATAAGAGACGTTGGCAGTCTCTTATACATAAGTATTTTTAAAACCAGCGACTCTCTGACGTGAAATTACCACATGAGAGCGCCTATGTTGGGAATAAGTTTCAAAACGAGCCCAAATCGAGATTTGTTTTTGAAAAAAAACCTACTTCAGGAAAACAATTTCTAAATAAGGAAATGATATCAATAGATTTAGGATAGTGATCTTTGTATATATATTTAAATTGTTTTTTGTGCAAATAAGGAAATGATATCATTAGAATTATGTTAATTATCTTTAAACATATATATTTATTTTTTCATTTAAAAAAATGACATGTGTCTGATGACGTGACATATCTTATTGATGAGTAGATGACGTGACATAACTTATTGATGAATATATAGTGTTTTGCTTTAGTAGTTTTATAGAAATTCTGAATTATGGATAGTACGGGAGAGGAGGTTATGATAGAAAATAAGTTTTGTTGCGAAGTAAAATACTTGTGTTCACACAGGGTCGGTCCTAACGTTTTAGAGACCCTTGGCAAAAGTAAATGAGGTTTTTGCGCCAAATCACCCTTTATCTGACCGAATTTGCGTCAAATCACCCCTTATTACACTTTTTGCAAGGAATCACCCTTTTGTGCTATTCCGTTAACATGGAAGCACCCTCCCTCTAATCCGTTAAGTTTTCCGTTTGTTCATGTGAAATGTCTAATATACCCCTACTTATTTCAAATTTTTAAGAGCAAAACCGTAATTTACCAAAGTAATGTGATTTTACATAATTTGACGAGATATTGACGAGATATGAGACATACATATCTTTGATTATTCTAATTGAAATAAACAAAAGAAGATCGGGTCGTCTTCTCCCTTTGACTGTCTTCACCAAAATCTCTAACCCCATTATCATCTTCAACCTCCTTGAAAGCTATCGAAATTTCGAATCAAAAATCTTATTCAACTCTTTTTTCTCGTCGAGAGGCTACGTACATTGAATGTTGTTGGATCCGAAGAAAATCAACCATGGTTGTTGTTACGCTCACTCCCGATTTCTTCTCCCCGCCTCCTTCGTTCTTGATTTCGATTGAGTTCAACAGATCTGGAACACCAAGAAACCGAAATTTCAGATCTGGAACACAAATAAAGGAAGAACAAAGAAGGAGACAAAGGGGCGATTTCATATGTGCATCTCTTTAATTTTCTGCAATTTCATCTGTTAACTAATTAATTTGAATACGAATTACTGAAGTTGTTTATCTTCAAATCTTTGTTTTGTTCTTTTTGCAAATGGTCATGGTTACAATTTGGTGTAAAATACGGATATCAATTACTATAATCTTGGTTATCATTGATAACCCTAATTTTGAGAACTGAGCAACCTTATGCTAGTTGAGTTTCTATTTTTCTTGCTGTAAGTCTGCAAGAATTGGCCTAAGTTGCATAAAATTTTGGTTGCAACTTGTCTCGTTGGTTCACATAAAAGAGGATATACAAGGCCATAAAAAAGCTTCCAAATTTATATAATTCTTGCTTCACCGCATGAACTTCAAAAACCTCATTTTTGCTTTTCCACCAGCTATGGCCAAATACCCATTAGAAAATAGAAACCTGCAGAAATATTTATGCTTTTTTCTTTTGTTTATTTCAATTAGAAAAATAAAAAATATTTATGTCTCAATATCTTGTTAATATCTCATAGAATTAAGTAAAATCTCATCAATTTGGTAAATCACGTTTTTGCCCTCAAAAATTTGAAATAAGTGGGGGTATATTAGACATTTCACATAAAACTTAACGGATTAGAGGGAAGGGTGGTTCCATGTTAACCGAATAGCACAAAAGGGTGGTTTCTTGCAAAAAGTGTAATAAGGGGTGGTTTGGCGCAAATTCGGTCAAATAAAGGGTGGTTTGGCGCAAAAACCTCAAAGTAAATTAAAGATTTTTTATTAACACACATAAAATATAATATTTTTTAAAATATCAAATGACTCCAATAATTATATAACAAACGACAATAATTATATAACAAACGACGTAAATTTGCATAAAAAATGTTGAATAATACAAGATATGTAAAAAAATAAAAACTGCATAATACTAAGGATTAATAACCAATTAAACATATAACTATAATGAGAACATTAAACTTAATCAAACACAAACACTAGACCTCAAATGTCAAATTAATCCTTGTAAGAATATAGAATCTTTGTTTCGCCATTATAATTATTTGTACAAAATAAACTTGCTTTGCCATTATAATTATCAATGTTCTGATTTTTTTTAGATGATCTAATTGTGAAATTAAGAAAATTGGAAGATATATGACTTGATGAAGTAGGGTACTGAATTATTATCAAGAACTAGGTTATTTCCGAGCGAACCTAACGCGTTTTATTTTTGTCAAAATTTGTATATTTAGATATTATTTTCATATATATATATTTATGTAATAAATTTTTTTTTAAAAATAGATGTTCTTAATTAACTAAATATATAAATTTTAACATATTAACTACTAAGGGTTAAGATTGCTTTCTATAGCCATACATGCAAAAAGATGAATAGGGTGAAAAGGTTTATCTTAGTCGATCATCTCCTCTGATATCCATGAAGTCCCTTCATCAACAAATCACCGAGTTATGGTAATTGTGATCTCCTTTCTCTTTATCTTCTTTCAGAGTTAACTAGCATGTGTTTTCGTGCATCCACGGTATCATATATATTAAATATTTTTAAAAATATAGTTATATTTTATACTAGACTTTTCGGGCCTACGTTACGCGCGAGTTTTACGGCCTATAAAACTTCATAATAAGGCGTTGCGGAATCGAAGAGTAGAAGATGGTGATTTGTTCCATACAAATCCATTATAGACATGTGTTGGTGGGTCAAAATCATCATTTGAGCGACATATTCGTAAACGTAGGAAAGAAATGAGAAAAGATAAAAATTAAAAAAATGATAAATTATAAACAAAACATTAAATGCAGTGTGATTAATAGAATATTAAGATTAAGATTACTATATAGTCTGGATCAGGTGCGATTGGATATTCATACGAATGTACGAATATAGTCATTCGCATGCATATTCTTCAATAATGACATGCACACGCTGGTTTGTGCATGTACATATTATCAATGACATGCAAATTTGTCAAAAGTGCATGTCGTTGGCTTAAATGTGCGTGTCAATGGCTTAAATGCGCATACAAATTTTTTCATTCACACATTCACACGTTAATAATTGATTCGCACGTGAATCTTTTCCTACATTTTGTATTTTATTATTTATAGTTTAGTAGTGTATAGTTTGAGGTTTATAGTTTATAGTTTAAGTTAATTAGATTAATAAAATAATAATAATTAAGATATATAAAAAAAAAAGATATAATGCAGTAAAAAATAAAAACGAATATTTTTGATAATATACTCTTTTAGATAATTGATTAGTTTTTTTGCTTATTTAATATTTTTCAAATATAAGATAGATAAGAAATGTATAGATGCAATTCATCAAGTATATAAAATTATTTTTGGATAGTGTGTATAAAGTAGATAAGAATTGTATGTAAATATAATCATTTAATTAAATTAAGTAACTTTTTTCAAATTTCGTAAATATGTGGCAAATTTTTTTTTTAATTGGATTTTATTTAAGTCATGGCATGTGTCGGATGACGTGGCTAATGAGGTATAATATTCCAGAGGTTGACACATAGGTCAATTGATCATAAGGGCGATATGTGTCAAACAACGCTCTGTTTTAGTATATGTATATATAGATAGATTTTCAAATGTTAATGTCCCTTTCAATGTTTTTATGTTTCAAATCCTTTTATTGGATTTTTGTTCTTTGAACATTGGGCTCTAAAATTGAATTTCGTAAAGCTATATCCGTTTTTATTATGTAGATCTTTCTATAATATATAGATCTATAGATAGTTCTTTAAAATAAAGATATAATAACATGAGCATGAGGTCAATCTTATTAACTATATGATTTATTACCACTCAAAATCAATGGGATGTGATCTTCCTCATTACATTATTACAAAATTATTCAAATTCGAATCCCCTTGACCCATAGGAAAGATAGAATTATTTGGACATCAGCTATTGATGGAGTCTTTTCGGTTAAATCTGCTTACCGCCATATTTTCCCTTGGAATGAACAACTCAATGATATCAAACCTATTTGGAAATCCAACATCCCCCAAAGTTCAAAACTTTATCTGGAAAGTTGTGTCTGATTGCCTTCCAACCACTGAGAGGTTGAACCGTCATTTTCATAGAGTTTACCCCACTTGCAGCCTTTGTGACTCAACTAATGAGGATAAAAATCACTTCTTCTTGGATTTCCCTTTTACTCATTCTGTTTTTGAGGAATTAAACAATATTAGCACTCATTATCTCAATCTCAAGTTCACACAAGATTTTGACACCTCGATTTCTGAATTTTGCAAAGACAATAACTCTTATGAACTAGGTTTATTTTCCCGGTGGAGTATTTGGAACCACAGAAACAAAAAAGTATTTAAGCCAGACACCATCTCCCCTACTTTTCATTATTCTGAATTAGCTAAATCTATTTTGTTCCATTATCTAGAATATACTTCAAGTACGATGTCGCATCAGATGAATAAGAATAAACATAGACACACCATTCCAAAGACATCTTGGCGCTAGCCTCCTATAAAATGTTTTAAGCTAAATTGTGATGGCTACAAGAGAGCCAACTCTGACTGTTTTATTGGTTTTATTATTCGTAATTCTCAAGGGATTCCTTCTTTCGTAGAACATCTTCGTATCCCTGCTTCCTAGGTTATTATTTCGGAGGCAGTGGCAGTTCTTGAGGGCTGCTACTCGCCTTAATATTAGGAATATTATAGTTGAGAGTGATAACTTATCAATTATCAACGCTATTAAAGGTTCTTCCTCTCCCTCGTGGGAAATTAGAATGATCATTTTGGATATCCTTTCTATATCCACCTCTTTTGATTCTTGCAGGTTTTGCCATGTCCGTAGACATTGTAACAAAGCGGCTGACTTCCTGGCTTCCCAAGATCCCGATATTGAAGTTCTGCGCAACTTTCTCATCCAATGGAATAACAGTTCCTCTCCCGCAGAGACTCGTCAGCTACAGACTCTCCTAGTATCTAGGACCTCTTCAATCTTTCACCTGAAAGATTTTGTAAAGATTATCCGCAAAGATGATTTAAGCCTGAATTGTTTGTAAAACAGTTGGCCTTTTGTTTGCTTGTTAAAAAAAAACTATATGATTTATTAATCAAATTACAGTTGAGCCAAGACATAAATAAAATTTATATAACATCACATAATACTTCAAATTCATTCGTTTAAGCGCAGACTACAAACTCTAATTACCTTAATTCTTGTATTATCTCTTTTTTTAAAAATTCAAGTCTTAAAACTTTATTATATCCTTTATTTTTAGGGAATATTTTATAATGCACAAATATTTCTTATAATGTTTTGTTTTCTTATAAAAAAAAAATTAAAATAGAGTTAGGGTTCATATTGTAAATTTTCGTTGAATGAAGCTCGTAGCAGCGACGCATACAATATATACAATCGAACAATACGGTTTAGGCCCAATTGTGATAAGAAGCCCATAGGTTTGAGTCATGGGCTAACCCACAATGACGTGCTGAACCTTACGACAATTTGTCAAAAGTCATCATCCCTCTTATGGACAAAAATACATGTTTGAAATTAACCAATTCAAATGAAGAGCAGTTTTTATATACTGAACCTTCATCCCCGACACTTGTATAGAATCAGCAGGTTTTGTTTGATAATTTAAACGAATCTAACCGCATAAAATCGACTCAAGATAACTACCACAGATTATATGCTTTATTCACTTTCAAGTGGTTTAGAATCACCTTCATGTGTTAAGTTTTGATGTGGACTAATCCGACACCAACTTATCATTGACCCTATTTGCTTACATAATCACAATAAATTTCAAAATTGACTAGCTGGTTACGTGCATACTCCAAACTCTCAACATTTGACGTAAGAAGTTTGGTTGTGCATCGAAAAAGAAATTGCTTGTTGGAAATATTCACAAGTATTTGCAGAAATATAAATATCCGATTTCGGAATGTCAACTACTATGTCTTTTTTAATAGAGAAACAACTCAACGAGTCGAACACACTACATTGTTGTGACACATTATTTTTTTGGTTATTCGAGTTCGTTTTACATTTTACTTTTTGTTTTGCATTATTACATTCTGTTTTGGATTATTTACAGATTAGAGTTTTGTTTCGATAACGATTCTGGAATGTAGGTGACTTATTCATAATCTCTCTTACAGATTAGGATCTTCGCTTGTGATTTCGTTTTAGGTTTGACACTTAATCGATGTGATTCGAGTGTAGGGAATTCATACAATCCACTAATTAAGTCGCATGTATTTACCATAAGTCCATACCACAAGAGATGAAAAGAAACAATAATTTTTTTTCTCGATTTCGGAATGCCAACTATTATGTCTTTCTAAATAGAGGAACAACTCAACGAGTCGAACACGCTACTTTGTTGTAACATATGAGTTTTTTGGGTCATTCGAATTCGTTTTACACTATTTGGGTTATTTTCCATATTAGAGTTTTGTTTTAGTAACACCTCTCGAACATTGACTACTTATTCATAATCTCTCTTTCTAGTGAATTTTAAAGTCTATCGGATTCATTTGCACTAGACCTGGCCAAATTAGGGTTTGGGCCGGGCCAGGGCAGTGCCTAATTCCAAATTCTACCCATTTACTAAGGCCGGGTCAAGCCCTCCCATTTAAAATGGGACAATTCCGCTACCCATATCCACCCATAAGAGCCCTTATATAGGGCGGCCCTCAACTACTTACACATAGAAATTAAATATCAGAAATCGTGTTACTAAAACATTCAAAACCTGTTTAGTGCTTACAAGCAATTCACCATCCAAAAACACATGCTAAAAACTAAAAAAGTCCAAAATGCATGCTTACATAACAATCTTCATAACCGAATTCAACAAAAAAAAAATAATAAAAAAAATTATGCCGTGGTAATAGTACTCGCATCTGATCCATCTTCATCATATATATATATATTATATGGGCCGGGTAAGGCCGGTCCTCAGAGCCCTACTCCGATACCATATTTTCTCACTTTATAAAACCCTTATGTGTAAAATCTCATGCGCGTATCCTCCCAAATTTTATGGCGAGCTGGGAGGCGGGGCCGGCCCTATTTTCGCCACGTCTAATTTACACCAAAAAACAGTCTATCGGATTCATAGTTCATACAATCCACTAATTAATAACCATAGAATATACTACATCATGATACTCACACGTATTTAGCATACCACAAGAGATGAAAAGAAACAATAATATTTTCTAGATTGTTGAGTTCTTCTGGGGCTGTGTTTCCTGGAAAGCAGAAAGCCCTAGAAGATATCGAGGACGTCAAGAATGGAGCGATTGCAGAGAGGACAACGGCCTCGATTAAGGCAAAGCTCTCTGGAACAAACTCTGCAGAAAGTATGTCCACACGGAATGAACGCCGCTCCCTTCTTCCTCTCCATACACACACAACACCACTGGCTCTTCTCTCCTTCCTCCTCGCTTCCTTCCATCGCCGCCTCCGCCATCAACCTCATCAGCGACACCTTCGTCGGCGTCACAGGCAAGCTACTGCTTCCTGCTTCGAATTCCAGTAGCGGCGCCGAATTGGAGGTGTTTAACTGTCGTAATTGCCGCTCCTCTGCTAACGCCGTCGCCAGATTGACCGGAATCGGAGAATCATCTACTGGTAACAAGGCGGAGGAGGAAGAAGAAGAGCGATTCCAGCCGCTTCCGCAGCAGATTATGCGTTTTAATCCGAGCCGTTGCTTGAGTGTGGTCCATCGCGATTCTGCGCCGTCAGATCTTGCTGTTACTGTGGAATCTGAGCCGTCCATTTTGTCTGCAGTTAACAAATCGAGAAGCGTCCGCTGCGCTTCGTCTTCCCTCATCTATTGACGGAAATTAGGGAGTTGGAAAGTGAAAGGAGGAAGTTAAATAGAGGATCGGAATTAAAATAAACCTGGACGGCGGCGAGACAGCGGAGGAGGAAGAACAGCAGGCGAGACGAGACGAGACGTGCTCACCAGGAATTCGAAGAATAGAAATGGTTTTGGGAGGTGGAAGAAGGGATTAGTTAATTTGATGGAGGGGATGAAAATGACATGAATTAATATTCAAATGAGGTTGCAGAGGGGGGAGAAGTTGAAGCGAGCAACACAAAGTTTATAAATTACTATCAGTTGAATAAATAAGATTAATGAAATACTCATGAGAATTGGCGGTCCTCTGCTCGTAAGTCGCGCGCGTAATTCACCAAGCTTTCTTCAGAATTTAACATTTTCCCCTCTTTTCCTAATGATATGTTACCAAGAAGAAGTACACGGTAATTCTTGTTATTAACAAAAAAAATTGCAATCTATAGTTTGTTTCCTTTTGTATCACTAATGTCATTTCACGGTAGATACTTTCAGGATATGATAGCTAAGAGCATTTTAGTTGTGAGCTTGTGATAAATTAAAAATAAATAAGAGTTAGCTTCATGCACAAGCCTAGGGAGAGATTTCAGGTTAACTTTTTGAAATCCAAGGTTAATTAATTATGTTGTACTACGGAGTAAAATAAACCATTGAAGGGGGCAATTCTTTTCTAATTCCAAGGTGAATCCACTCCGAAAGTGAAACCTTGGCTTAGGATACAGCATGCTCTTTTTTTTTCTTTTCTTTTTTTCCACGGTGAGGGGACTCCTATTACGCTTACGTCTAGAGTTCGAGCTGCGTGGGTGGCTCTCCCAACAAATATTTTTTAACCTCCATCAAGTCTCGAATTCGAGACCTCATGTTGGGTGATTGAGGTCCCTTACCACCCGACCACATGCTTGTTGGTAGGATATAGCATGCTCTAATGTCATGTCACGTTAGATACTTTCAAGATATGATTGACGAACCCCGTATTTCAAGTTAGTGGGACATGTTCAGCTAATTTTTTTTTTTGCCACGAGGTAAGAAAATGTATTAGAGAAAATCAGCACCATACAAAAATCACCTAAAGAGCCTTCTAACCATCGCTCTACCCCTTCTAGTATCAGTCTTAATCTTATGGATAATCCGGAATTTACAAGCATTAATGATATCTCTACCCACCTCCACACTATCAATGCTCCTAGCGTTAAAAATTACATCATTACGAAGCCTCCAACAATGATAAACAACACTAGTGAATGCTAAAAGCTTAACACGATAGATGTTGCTGCTGCGCTTGTTGCTATTATTGAACCATGCCCACCATCCCCTTATATTCGGCAATCGAACAGAGATCTCCAGCCAGGAAAAGACCACGTCAAGGATGCTCCTGGTGATCGGACAATCAAAAAGAAGATGCCCAATGGTCTCACTGCTGCTGCTACAGAGGACGCAACAATCCGAATCCACAAGACCCCATCTGAACATACGATCCCTTGTCGGAAGTCTATTGAGAGTCGCCAACCAACAAACAAAAGACCACTTGCGAGGTTGGATACCACACCACACCGGTTCACACCAGGGAACAATTGAAGACGAAGGAGCCAGGTATCTATAAATCATTGCCGCGCTCAAATTCCCAGCTGAGTTCTGAATTCTGCCCAAAGTCGGATAAGATTCCGGAAAGCAGGCGCGTAATTCATCTTTGTCCTTTAAAATTGAATTCCACATTACAGAGTTTCCAGCAGTGGGATTACAATCCCATACACACCTCCCTTTCAACAGATTTTGCTGCGCCCATTCACGCCAAACACTGGTTCTGTTCGTGCAAAGATCACCGGCCAGCTTCACCAAGAGAGATTTATTCCACGAGAGAAGTTCTTTAAAGCCAAGACCCCCACAATCGAGGCCGCGACAAACCACCTTCCATGCTACCAGTGATCGTCGCTTACCAACATCTCCAGACCAAAGATACGAGCGACAAATAGACTCAACTCTTCGAAGGACAGCTTTAGGAAATTGAATGACTTGCATCCAAAATCCAATACTCTCAAGTACCGTCTTGATGATTTGCATTCTTCCAGGATAAGAAAGGTGCTTCGCTTGTCGACAAGAGATAGCACTTTGAAGCTTGGACAAGATAGGGAGATAGTCATTCGGTTTAAGCCTCTTGGAATGCAAAGGCACACCCAAATATTTAACCGGAAAAGTCCCCTGCTGGAAACCCAAAATATCAGCGCAGATATGCTTCTGATCAGCACTGATTCCGCTGAAGAAGATATATGATTTGCGGCAGTTTACAGCAAGACCCGAAGCAGCAGCAAACTCCTTAATAACTCGATCAATAATGCGCAAAGTGGATGGGATAGGCTTACAGAAAAGCAAAAGATCATCCGCAAAACAAAGGGAGGAGAGCTTGAGTTGCTTACATCTAGGGTGGTAGAAGAAACCCCTACTCGTCGCAGCCAATTGAAGCTTCCTTGTGAACATCTCCATGACAAGAACAAAGAGGAAAGGCGACAACGGGTCACCTTGCCTAAGCCCCCTTGCACCTTTGAAAAATCCTTCAACCTCACCATTAAGAAGAATAGAGTACGAAGGAGTAGTCACAATCTCCATTATCCATCCAATCAATTGAACGGGGAAATTAAAGTACTCAAGCGTGGCTCTCAAATAATCCCAGCTGACACAGTCGAAGGCTTTCCGCAAATCGATCTGAATAAAGCACCGAAGAGTAGAGGTCTTGCTGTCATAACCCCTAACATGTTCGGCTAATTTTAATTGCATAGAATTTAATATAATTTTAATCAAACGTATAAACAATCAAAACTAATAATCATTTCAATACTATTCGCATCAAGGAACAAACATATACAAACAAAATATTACATCAGCTCGGCACTGCACACAACACATTTCAATACAATTTTTTCTAGTAAAATCTTCTACAAAAATTCATTCAATAAAAATATTCTTCTATTTTGTGACTATTTAAAATTAAACAACACATGAAAAAATGTAGTTTGTGACACTTTAAAATTAAACAATACATGAAAAACGTGTAAATAACTAAAATGAAGACCTCGTGTTGCGTCTCTGGCCTCGAATAGTTCGGAACACGTCATCTTGATCGTCTAGTCTTGTATTGCAGCGGCGTGATTTGCAATCTACGAGGGTTTCATATTTTGGGGTTTTCAGGGATCAAACGATGTCCAATTTTAATGAATTTTATGCATGAACTCATTTTGAAAATATCTACAATTTCATACATTTTTTAATGTCAGGCCCCCACTGATCTCTATGTAGATCCGCCCCCGCTATGAACATTTAGGTTGGCTTAGTTTTTTTTGGTGAGAATTTAGGTTGGCTTAGTTGTTTTTGGTGAGAATTTAGGTTGGCTTAGTAATAGCATGCTCTAAATAAGAGTTAGCTTCGTGCACAAGGGTAGGGAGAGATTTCAGGTTAACTTTTTGAAATCCAAGGTTAATTAATTACTATGTTGTACTACGGAGTAAAATAAACCATGGAACGGGGCAATTATTTTTCAATTCCAAGGTGACTGTTTTGCTTTACAATCTTGCAATTTACATAAAGCATTTTTTATCCTAATCCTAGCCCTCCTTTTTCCCATGTGATCATGTGCCCTCCCTCTGTACGTTCAAACCTGTACGTATTTCCATACCCTTCACTGTTACTTACGGAGTTTAAGAATGATCGATCAAATATTTACTTTACTTACTTTTATAACCTTATTTATTCAACCATTCATGGACCCTCGCCTATGAAACAAACAGTAGAATCTTACTTGGTATATTATACTCCCTAACTACACTATTTTTTTTTGTATGTTGTCAATGGCATATACCTTTGAAGTCTGAAGTTTTGGAGAATATTTTAATATGAGACTAAACAACCTGGATAGTTTCATTCAACTACCATAATCCATATTGGCTCGGTCCATTTGGTTTCTTTAATTTGTTAACAAGGTTCTCGTCTTGTGTAATGATGCGATACGTTTAATTTGAGAATATTCAACGAAATTTAGTTATCAGTATTGACTTACCAAAAATATTATGAACATTGTATTTTCATAATCTAGCTTATACCGTAAATATGAGAAAGAATGAAAAAAAAAACATGGTGATGCTCTACCCGATACCGGGATTACTATAGTCTATAGCTACATATGGTGTATGTTAGTACGTAATTAGCATAACAAAATATGCATTTATCATATATGAACACGTCGGTAAACTAGAATCAATATATGTTCAAATTTTAATCATTGACTTATATCATCATTACACATTGACTTTTAGTATTACGTGGTCGCAACCACTCTCAGCTTGTCGCCCGTCATTCTTTTTTCAAGTTTGATGAACTTGTTATGTATGCTTACTCTAGTTTATGTTTGTATAGTAATTTTACATGGCTATTAATTCAATAATTGGGTTTATTAGCTATGCAATCATGTACTAATTGTAAAGTCACTCGACGACGACACCACCAAAGTAGACTACCAACTCTAACTATTTTTATGATCAATTCTCAATATTTAATGCATTTTCTATCTATTTGGTACGTACCGTATAGGCACATTTTATAATAAAAATACACATACGTACTATATGCATGAAAGTAAATATGTTGCCACCTGTCTGCAGACTTAGGTCAAACGACATAAACAATCAACAAGTTTGGCACAAAGCAAGTTAAGAAACGTGTTTAATCTGCTAAGTATGATCGACAACTCGAATTTGTCTGGGTCGATCATCTCCAAAATTGACTCATATCAGCATGCATATACTCCAATTTTCAGCGAAACGTAGTATGGATCTTCTCTAAGATTTCAACTATTCTTCGGTTGAAAAATAGTTGAAGCCATCTTACAGTCAATATTTCCCGTAATTAAAGGGATGATTGGAGCATTAATAAGAGTAATCAATGGTGGCCCAGTATGATAATATTCATCATATACACAAGTGTGAAGTTTGTTCCACAATGAGATGTCATGTCAACAGATTTTATCTATGCAGATTGAAATTGTGGAAATATTAGATCTTTTCATGGCTTGTGCATCGTCTTTATTTCGAGTTGTTACTAATTCTATTTATGAATTAAGGCCTAAAGCACATTCAATATCATTATTTTCATTTTTCACTATATCTACCCTTCAGGTACTATCGGTGTCTACTTGAACGGTTGAACCACGGACCATATTGGTCGGCTCATATTGTTTGGCCCATAGTTTTTCGGCCCATATTGACTCGACCTATATTGGCTCGGCCCATATTGGCTCGGCCTTTTAAGTTAACATATTATTTTTTTATTGCATCGGCATGAAGGTTGAAGCACGGCCCATATTGGTTCGGCCCCTATGTGACCATTTGCATTTTTTAGTGCATAGACTCACTAAACAAATGTCGAGATCTAAAGAAAGACTAGATAAGAATTTATACAAACGTTGTAGCATGTAATCCAGGTATACATATTAATGTACATATGTAATATGAAAAGGTTGAGGTGAAAATAAATTTTATTGTGTGAAGTGTTTAGGTTGAGAGATGACATGCTACTTTTTATAATTTGAGCGGTCATGTTCGTAATCGGACGATCATGTCCCTTCAAGTTATTTACAAAAAGAAACCACAAAAACAAAGTTCAAAAAAATGTTGTAGCGCGTATACACATTTGAATGTACATATGTAATATGGAAAGGTTATGGTGAAAACAAATCTTACTGTGTGAAATGTTTAGGTTCAGAGATAACAAGCTATTTTTTTTTTTAATTTGAACGGTCATGTTCGTAATCTGACGATCATGTCCGTTCAGGTCATTTACAAATTGAAACCACAAAAACAAGGTACAAAAAAACAAATGTTACCGCGTGACTTACTTACAAAGTTCAAAATTATCACCGTTTAGGTTATGAACATTACGATTCAGAATATGAACGTTAATGTAATTTGTGTACGCGAGCACTTCACACTTTGTACCGTAACTTATTTCGTCGGAAACTCCCTCTATATAATATAGAGGTTTTTGCGCCAAACCACCTCTTATTTGACCGAATTTGCGCCGAACCACCCCTTATTTAACTTTTTGCAAGGAACCACCCTTTAATGCTATTCCGTTTACATGGAACCACCCCCTCCTTCAATCCGTTAATCCATCTGTTAGTTTATGTGAAATTACTCATTTACCCCCACTTATTTTTAATTTTAGAGGGCAAAATTGACATTATCCAAACTGATAAGATTTTAGCTTGATGTCGTGAGATTTTGAAGAGAAATTGAAACTTAACCCTAATGAGCTTATTTCAACAGATCGAGTTGTGTTAATCCATTACCCTCACTTATTTCAATAGAGAAATCCAAATGATTGTTTCTTTCCCCCAATTTCTTATCTTCATGAGCCTTATACCTTTGTGTTTGGCATCTGAATCTATCTTCCAATTCAATTGAATCATCCAATTGAACTGCTAGTTCAGGCCTGGTGAGGGCAGGGGGTCGTTGGTTCCGGGGTTGAAGATTGGAAGCTCTCTAAAGTTCGTGTCGTTGAGGAGGTTCGATGACGATGGGTTCTAGATAGGTTGCGCGTCCGGGCTAGGGTTGCGACCCAAGCGCTCGCTGCCCCCAAGCTCCCTCCTACCTCCGACTACATGCAACTATCCTTCCAGATCTCATCTCATATTGTTCCTCTTTTTTCAATTTTATTGTGATTTTGGGAAATTTTGTTCTTTTCATTTCAATTGATGTCAATAAGCACACACCAATAATTATAAGGTTGTAAACTTTTTAAATTCAGCATTTGCGTGAAAACATGGCCTGGAGAATTTTGGTTTGGATCTAATTGCAATACAAGGGTGAATGGTGAATGGTGGATACTAGACCTGGCCAAACTAGGGCCGGCCCGCCCGGCCCTCCCAGCCCGCCCTAAAATTTGGGAGGATACGGGTAGAGGATTTTACCCATAAGGGCCGGCACTGCCCGACCCTTTTTTAAAGTGGGAGGATATGGTATCGGAGTAGGGCCCTGAGGGTCGGCCCTACCCGGCCCATATTATATATATATGATGAAGATGGATCAAATGCGAGTACTATTACCACGACATAATTTTTTTATTATGTGTTTTAGGATTTTTTTTGTTGAATTCGGTTATGAGGATTGTTATGTAAGCATGCATTTTGGACCTTTTTAGTTTTTCGCATGCGTTTTTGGATGGTGAATTGCTTGTAAGCACTAAACTGGTTTTGAATGTTTTAGTAACACGGTTTAGCAAGGTTTTTGATATTTAATTTCTCTGTGTAAGTAGTTGAGGGCCGCCCTGAGGGCCCTAATGGGAGGATATGGGTAGCAGAATTGTCCCATTTTAAATGGGAGGGCTTGACCCGACCTTGATAAATGGGTAGAATTTGGAATAAGGCCCTACCCTGGCCCGGCCCAAGCCCTAGTTTGGCCAGGTCTACTAGATACGGATTGAAGGAGGGGGTGGTTCCATGTTAACAGAATAACATTAAAGGGTGGTTCCTTGCAAAAAGTTAAATAAGGGGTGGTTCGGCGCAAATTCGGTCAAATAAGAGGTGATTTGGTGAAAAACCTCTATAATATATCATCATTGTTCACCTAAACCTATAGAATTTGTTTATTTAGTTAAGGCTTTATACTTTCAACTTAAGGAGTACTTTAGGTGTACAAAATTATCTTAAAGTTACATTTTATTTCTGTTTTTGCTATACTTTACTATTCATTGTAGATGATCAAGCTGTACTCTCTTTTGACATTGATATTGATCCATGTTATTATTAGACAATGAACGACTTAGGAACAGTAGTTAAACATATCCTAATTGCGTATTAATTGATCTATATAGAATGTACGTTTATAGTTACATAGATCATTGCTTGTAATTCATTCTTATAACAATCCAAGATCTCTAGACTTAAAAAAGTACCATAAACTAAAAAAACTCCTTGATCAAACTCATCATATACTTAAATCAAATTCATTATTACATAAACCATAAATTTACAAAGAACAAGAGAAGAACATATCACTACAAACCTCATAAAAAGTCTCAAGTATAACAGCCCTATACTCCTCAGAATTCATAGAAATATAACAATTCAACAAATACCTAAGATCCTTAGTCTCCTCAATCCGATTCACCATTATCATCTCCTCCATCGAGCTCCTAAAATCCCGTCTAGGATCAACCGAGCGTTTCTCCATAGCCAACATCACCACAACCGCATTACTACTCATAACATGAGCCGCCTTCTTCCCTTTTCTCCTCCTCTCTTCCCTCCTCTTAACCATATCACGTTTACCTTCGGTTATCATCTGGGTTAGCCTCTCCTGAACCATGGCGTGAGCTAGGCTAGAGATCGAACCGTGGTTATGATGAGTGCTCGACGATGATGAGGTGGACGACTCGATGCAGGTGCAACAAAGAGAGGCGCTGCACCGGATTGTTCCTCCTTTGTTGTTGTGGTTGTTGTTAGTGGTTTTGTAAGGGCCTTGCATTTGTAGACATTGAACTTGGATCTACAAGATTAATTTCAGATGGGAGTTGGGAAAATGTTGCTTAAAGGGTGTTGAGACACTTAAGCAAATTTGGCAAGTGTATCTTCTCATAATGATTGTGTTTTCTTCTTCTTTTTTGAAGGAGTATGGGAGACAATTATCCTCTATTAGTTAATTGGTGTAATTAGCTATTAGTTAATTGGTGTAATTAGTGGTGGTTTAAGCCTTGTGGTTTGATTAATAGATTATTGATTTTCTAAGCATGACTTGCATAAACTCAGACCATCGCATGTTTGATTATTAAATGTCTAGGACAATAAACTAAAGAGTATTCGATCTTCTCTTTCTTTTTGCATGTTAGGACTAGCTTACGCATATTCCTGAATATGACATGTAATAAAGTGTTCAAACTTAAATGTTTCCTTGGCTGTTTAGCTCTTTAACTAATTTCGTGTTGCTATGTTAAGCTTACATTAGACATAACCTAAAATAAAATTGTCAGTAATTCATAAAGAGCAATACTGTATCGAAGAAAAGTTCGAGTGAGAACAAGACTTAAAGTAGATCGTTTGTGTTCACATATAACAAATTAATGTTCATATTCTAGATGATAATATTCATAATCTGGACATTGACAATTTTGAACTTTTTAAGTGAGTCACACGGTGATAATTTTGTAATTTATGGGAACAATGTTTTATTCCTGAAAATGACCGAAACGGGCATGGTCGCCAAATTATGAGCATTATTAATTTATTATCCAGAATTTGATAGAATTGGTACTCGAATCTACTCTAATCTTGGCACAAACAGAAAGTAAAGAACACGATCAAATGTTATCGAGGTTCGGACTCAGCCTATTCCCCGTGGCCTCAAGATTGGAAGTCAAATCCACTAAGCAAGACAAAGCGTTTACAAGAGAGCATTACACAAAGGATCTCAGAACAAGCTCATGCAATACAGAACAAGAGTAAAGCAAAGGTAAATGAAACTCCCTAGGATCTGTCGCCAACAAGAAAGTCTCTCACGAGCCCGATGAGCATCCGGAGATGTCTTACCTTCAGCAAAGCTAGCACCAACAAGACCACCGTCTCCATGGAAACACCAGAAGCAAGGCTTGCTTCTTCAGTGAACAGATCAACGAACCACCGTCGAAGATCTGGCTAACCTCTCGAACCAGAAACCCTAGAGCTCTCTTTCTTTCTCTTTGAAGTGGAGCAGCGGAATAAATAGTACCAGAGGAGAGAGAAGATCATCAGATTATATACCAGCCCGCTGGGTCACACGCGGAGCCCCGGATTCCCTCAAACCGGGTCGGGCAACGCTTCTGGGCATCAGATCACTAATGGGCTAATCCCAGCTATATGGACCAAAGCCCAAACACTAACTTTACCCTTATATTCTATACATGAACTTATTACAGATAGATCCAATAAACTATGGGTTGATCCACAATAGGAAATCACCCATTACACAGAATATGAATATTAACTTGTTATCTGTGATGCGAACGCTTCGTTTTTTCTATGTTAAGTCTTGTTTTCACCCGAACGTTTTTCTCTACTGCATCGGGGATAATCCAATTGTTTTGTATTCCCTAAAATTCCAGTATATGTATGTTCGTCACACTAACAATTTGAAGTAAACAAGACTAGAAACATAACTCTTTAATGCCAAGGTTTAATTTTACATAATTAGTTGCTAAGGCTAGCAATTAGTAAGGTGTAGAATATGTACGTTAGTATCAAGGGAACTGAGACACGGAGTTGTCCAGTTCCTAGGCACAACAGATGTAATAAACAAGTTATCAACACAATTACTTAAGATGAAAACCCTAGATAACCAACTAGTTATCTTTGGATGAAAATCACCCATCTTTCGAGGATTAAAAGTCTACTTGTATATTCAATATGTGAGTTTAGAGACGAACTTAGATTACAAACTTATTCCTAAGTACTAACCTAGTTCCTATCAGAAACTCTCAAATCAAAACACAGTAAGACTTACTTGATGTTCTTAAACACGAACAACTCTTCAATCTCTTCAAATACATAATTTGCTAAGGTCGTCTGAATGAGTATTTATATGCAAGTAAGGTCATGTGTAAAGATATCGGTTGAGATATATTACACAAGAGATCTTCATTCCATATAAATATCTATCCTTACGTGATTGAGTTTACTAAATAAACTCGAGATCTTTTCTGTTTAGTTACAACCGATTACAACTTCAAAAATATTTTAATAAAGGACAAAATCTCCACAAGATATTCGTCTCCTTACTGCCTACGTTAGGTCAATTCTGCGACAGCTTCAGAGACGTTTGTTCCCCTTTCATTTCCCTTGGACTGTAACATCTTGATTTCTACTATCTTTTCAATTGAAACTTAATGATAATACTTACCACAATATATAATGAAGTTGTCATCTTCAAAATTAGAGAAACGGAGAAAGAAAACTCATAGAAAACTGACGTTATTAAAGTTCTGGTTCCAAGAGAGGATTAGATGGATAGATATAGGTGCTAGTTGGGTTATTAAAATAAGTAGGGTGATTTACCCAGCTGGGGATATCATTTGGGTTCACCTTTCACTGTGCGGAATCCGGCTTTATACCTTTGCATGAGGTGTCGTTTCGCCTATCTTCGAGATTAGGGCTTGCTTTTTCAATTATCTCAAGTTCTAGCTTGATTTCCACTTTGTATTATATTATACATTAGTTTATTGACTCCGTTTTCATTGAGAGCAAGACTTAAATAAAGATTGAACAAATGTTATAAATGATATATAGGAGTATAATTGAGATAAGTACACTTGTTAGTTATTAGGGTTTTTTACTGGAAACCACCCGTATGATGTCCTATATTGTTCAAAATCACCCGTATGTTGCAATATTATCGAAAACCACCTTTATGAACCACTCCGTCACTCAACAACCACCCGTCTCTAACTTCCGTTAAAACTTACGCCACGTGGCATATTTTATTATATTGTTTTTTTAAATTACTGAAATCACACCTTTAAAATCTTATAATGGCATTTTTTTCCATTCCTTTAAATGTTGGACAATTTATGTAAATTATGAAAAAGTAATCAAACCCCCTAAATCATCATCTTCTCCCAAACCCCAAAACCCATTCAAAACATCGAATCCTTCGACCCCGATCTCTCTTCCGATCCCTTCCGGAATCTGGGTTGAATTTGAATTGGACAAACCCTAAACGATGTGGGTATAGTTGGCATTTGTAGTTGGTAATGAGATTTATCAGAACTGATGATGACTTAGGGGGTTTTGGGGATAAGCTTTTGTAAATGATTTGATCCGTAATACAATGGGCTGAAATCCACAATCTCGTCGTTTACCTGCCTTCTGCATTCCTCCCACGTTTACTTTGAATCCCTTAATCTCTCTCAACGCAATCCTAATTCAATGAGTTCTTCGTCTCCGGTGCCTCATTCCGAGCTGTGATTGCCCAACAATGGCGACCATTCCGCTGTCCCTGGCAATCCCAACCACATCCTCAAAACCATCTCTCCCGACCTCATTCGCCACTTTCCCCAATTTCATCACTCCGAAACCTCTCTCCTTCCCTCGCCGCCGCCTCTCTCTCTTCCCTCCTCCTCCTTCCGCCGTGGCCATCGAGAAGGAGACAATGGAGACGGAGGCGCCTCCTACATTCCTCCGTGAATCCGACGACTCTTCTTCCTTGGTTCACTCCAGGTTCGAGAACATGATAAGGGAGGCGCATAACACAGTTTGCAAGGCCATCGAGGAGGTTTGATTACTTTACGAGATTGTGGATTTTGATGTAGAATGAGTTTTGGGTTTTTGGGAAGACGATGATTTTGGGGGTTTGATTACTTTTTTATAAATTACATAAAGGGTCTAAAATTTTGAAGGAATGGAAAAAATGCCATTAAAAGATTTTTAAGGGGTGATTTTAGTAATTTCAAATAAAATAATTATAAATTATGCTATGTGACATAAGTATTTAACGAAAGTTAGAGACAGGTGGTTGTTGAGTGACGAAGTGGTTCATAAGAGTGGTTTCCGGTAATATTGCAACATACGGATGATTTTGAGCAATATAGGGCATCATACGGGTGATTTTCGGTAAAAAACCCTAGTTTTTACCCAATGTTTATATCGCTTGTCTGCATAAGTCATGACGTCTATGCCCATCGTACCCAATCTTAATTTTGCGTGATTTTCTTTCTAATTATTTGATGTAAATCTCATATGAGAGGAAATTAATACTTGAGAGCAATATTTTATTATGTTACTGGGGTTATATGATGAGAATTGAGAAGTGAATCACCAATAATTCGTGCAAAACATATTTGTTAAATTATATATGTGACATGTACATACAGTGCATATAGCAATCATATTGAACTTAGAAAAGTGTACGTATATTAATAAAGCTTCGGGGGATCCGAACTATTATTTATTTGCACTCTAAAAATTCACGGTTCTTATATACAGTCCGGTGCTTTATTCAAACAACGCCGGGTCACTCGCGTTCTGCGAGGACCCGTACACTCGCGTTACGCGAGATTAACAAAAAATTAGGTTAATTTCATGCATGCTAATCTCGCAGAACGCGAGATTAACATGTCAGATGGACGTTGTTGTGCGCCATTACTATCTTGTCCCCACCTAACTATAATATCTACCCCTTATTTTAAGTAATCCGTAACACCTATTAACTCTACCCTAACACCTCTTTTTATCATCTTTCACCTCTTTCACCCTCCATTAAAACCCATTTTCAAAACCTTAAAACTTCAAAACACTCTAAAAACACCTAAAATAATGGAAGATGAAGAAGAATTCAACAAAGGAGGGAATGGAGATGGTGGTATCAAGTTACCATGCAAATGAGGTAATGTTCTTACTTAATTTTTGAATTTTAATTTGTTTTGCAGCATTAAGAGCTAAAATGAACTTATTATGTTGTATTTCTTGTTAAATCTAGTAGTAGTAAGTGTTGAAGAGATGACTTTTGCATATAATGTCCAAAACTTAGATGTGTTCATGTTTTTAAGGTTTTTAATGTAGAAACTCAACAATTTCTCATGGTATGTTAAATTATCCCGTTGAATGACTAGTTTCAGGAAATAGCAACTTCCCGCGTTCTGCGAGAGGAAGCCACTCGCGTCACGCGAGCAGTGCCACCATCGCAGAACGCGAGAAGTTGCACATTACAGATTATTAACAGAAGCACTGTGTATAGGTGAATTTTTCTTTGTTCACTGGATTGAATGAAATCCAGTTGAATGACTACAACTACCCCTCCCGGAATACAAGGCCATGTTCGCCACCGTCATTTGATTTAGGGATTGACCACTTTGGATATTATCATCAACCATCTTCATATGAACAACATGTTCCATCTACTTATCAATTTCCTATGCCATCTACATATGAATTTCCCGTACCATCTACTTATGAGTTGCCCGTACCATCTACTTATGAGTTGCCCGTGCCATCTACTTATGAATTGCCATGTACATATGAGGTGCCATCAAGCTATGATGCGTTTGATTCACAATTTGCTAACCCACCTACAAACGTAGGAGAAGAGATGTGTTTTCTTCCCTCTTTACGCACTGCACCAAAGTTTGATAGTCCCGTATGTGAGGAAGAGGTTGTTTCTAGGGATTATTCGGAATATTTCACTACGGAGCAAGTGTTTGCCTCTAAGGAGATTGGTCATTTGTGGGCTTTGAATGTTGCAAAGCAACACAAGTTTATGATCTCTATTGGAAGGAGTGTACCATCTAAACCGGGGCAAAGTGGTAAGGTTCAAATCATTTGTGAGAAAGGGGGAAGCCATAGGCCTAAAGGTGTCGGTGTTAGATCAAACACAAAGAGCAAGAAAATGGAGTGTAAATTTCAGTTGAAGCTCATGGAGAACCGGGTTGAAGAGAATTGGAGATTAGTGGTTGTTTGTGGTTTGCACAACCATCCTATTGGAGATAGTTTGGTCGGGAATGCATTTGCCGAGAGGCCAACCCCGGATCAAAAGAAAAAGGTTCGTGAGATGGTACTTTCACATTGTTCTCCAAATCAGATTTACACTGAGATAAACAAGGATCCCGGAAGTTGCACAAAGAAGAACCAAGTGTACAATTTGGTAAGACATATAAGGGAAGAGGAAATGGAAGGTAGAACCGTGGTTCAAGAATTCTTTCACCAATGCAAAGAGAGCAACTACTTCATGGAGTATAAGCCAAGTGCAAAGAATCCTTCGATAATAGGCGACTTGTTCTTTGCTAGCCCCGAATCAATGAAACTCTTAAAGGCGTTTCCATATGTCCTTTTGATGGACTCGACTTATAGCACGAACAAGTAAGTATTTATCATTCTGTTTTTATGTTGTATTTATCTTACTGTATTTTGGTATAAGGTACAATGTTCCCTTCCTGGAGATAGTCGGTTTGACTTCTACATGGAAGAATTTTGTTGTGTGCGGGGTATGGTTAGAGGCTGAGAGCGAGGATAGTTATTTATGGGCGTTGCAGCAGCTGCAGACGATGTATTTGAGAATAGGAGCATCGCCTACTTTCTTCGTCACTGACCGTGAGATGGATCTTATGAATGCAACAGACAAGTTATGGCCAAATGCAAAGTTTCTCTTATGTAGACGACATGTAAGGAAGAACATAGAGGCGAGAGCCAAGATAGCTATGGGCACACAAGCATTGGGGGTTCATATTTCAAATGATTATTATAACGTGTTCGAACAAACCACTGAAGAAGATTACAAGAGTACTTTGAAGAAACTTGAGGACGAATGACGAGCTTATCCAACCGTATTGAACTAAGTGAGAAAGAATTGGCTAAACCGTTACAAAGAAAGACTTGTTTCAGCATGGACGGATAATGTCTTCACTCTCGGGAATAACACGACAAACAGGTATGTTCTCTAATTTATGTCTACCTTCTACATATGATAAAAAGAGCTTCTGTAATGCACAACTCGCAGAACGCGAGGTGTACACACCACGCAGAACGCGAGATTTTGCACATTACAGAAGGATCCACATGTTCTGATTTGTATTTGCATATTATTGTTTTACGAACATTTTAGAGTTGAAGGAGCACATTCGTGTCTTAAGTCATACTTGTCAAGTGGAAATGCTAGGCTAGACACAATGTTCAAAGAATACAAAACAATGGCGGAGAACCAACTTAAGGAGATTAATGTGTCTTTCACCGAGAGTTTGAATAAGAGCTTCACAGTTGTTGAAGGGGCCGACTTGTTTAAAGTCTTGAAGTTCAAAGTCTCTTACAAATGCATAGAATTTTTGCTTAAGGAATACACGAAGGGGGAGAGATTAGGTGCGCACTTTAATATGTTTTGTAGCTGTGAGATCAAGATTAGAGATGGGTTGATGTGTGTTCATTAGATTGTAAGACATTGGAAGGAGCAAAGACCACTAAGAGTATCAGAGTTGCACCCTTTCTGGAGTACTTTGAGTTTGGAAGAAGTTGATGTTCCCGGCATACTCGAAGTTAAGAGTAAGGTGGCAATGCGTCTTTTTCAGACTTTCTATGAGGAAACGTTTACGAAGTTGTGCCCCCATGATCAAGAAAAGTGTGCACAAACTGTTTTAGACATTGGGAGAGTAAATACTCCTCTAAAAGAGCCGGCTATTTCAAAGCACACCGGGGGTCGTCCAGTCGGAGCTCCTAACAAACAACCAAGGTCAACGAAAAGAAGACCGTCTGCATGGGAGCACACTAATGCTGAGATGGATGCTAGAGATTTGGAAGAAACACCCCCAAAGAAGCAAAGAAATGCTTCTAATTCTGAAACATTCAAGAAACCAAAGATTAAGGTGATTGGCAAGTACAAGTCTCAGATACCCGCGTCAATGTGCACCCATGTGAATGGTTGGTTTGAGGTAAATGGAGATGGAAATTGTGGATTTAGAGCAATAGCTCATGAATTGCATGACAACAAACACTTATGGAGGGAAGTAAGAGATTTGATGATAGCTAAGGTCAAAGAGATTTGACACCTAGTTGAAGGAACTTGGATTGGACCTCCACAACAAGCAACTTTGGAGAGCGCTGTATACCAACTTACATGGGAAGGAATAGGAAGGGCTCCAGAAGATCACTGGTTAGCTACCCCGGAAATGGGATGCCTTGTGGCATCCACATTCAACATAGTGTTCGTAACGGTGGGAAAAAATGCTAACTACACTTACCTTCCTCTACAACGTCCTACTTGGTTAGAATATGGCGACACACTTCCGACGTTCTGCTTATTATATATTGAGAGTGAGAGACATTTTGTTCCGGTAAGTTTTTGGATCTTCTTATGAATTACTATCTAATATGCAACTTCCTAACGTTGTTGTTTTCTTGTAGTTGCGTCTTGAAGAAAACTGTCCATTACCTCATGTGTTTACTCCTTGGTGGCGAAACGCTGAAAGAGATGCTTTTTCTTTGCACAATCTTGTGTCACATCGATGTGCCGCCTTTGAAATGTAATGTTGAAGTTATGTTTTATTCGCTGAATTTGTAATGTATGGTTTTTTAAATTCTTAAACAGGAACTCATGTCATGGACATTCGCGAGTGACACCAACCTCGCAGAATGTGCATCTCAACTGGGAGCACCCTGTTTCCTATAGGTCACACCTCGCGTTCTGCGAGGTTATGCAAAAAACGAACAGAATTGAAGCAGAACCAACATATCCCTAAACATAATCCAACAAAATTATCCAAGCAACAAAACAGCTAAGAAAGCAATCCAAAACGAAAGGCTACTCGTCTTGTTCTGGTCGGAAGGGATGGAGATTTGACATACATAGTAGTATTTGGGCGTGATATGAAGGAAAATCCTCTTGAGTGGCAAACCGATACCGGTCCATGTCATTGTACATCCGACCAATCACCTATACGCAAGTAAACATTCATTCTATGTTAATATTAGACTGGAAACACAAGATAAACCAAAACAAATAATATTACCTGTTTCTCAGTCATCATCCCAGGGATTGCAGGACGGATATACCTATGGGTCCTCTTGATGTACCAATCCATGTAATCATGGGAGCATTCATGTGGTTCATAGGCGTTCTGCGAGGGACATGACTCTCGCAGAACGCGAGGGATGTAGCGTTCTGCGTGAATTTGCACTTTCTTCAGTTTCTGGCGACAATTTCCGGCGAAAATTCAATATTTTAGCTTAAATACCTATCAATTTAAGTAAATTATCAAATAAACATCAAAACCCTAAATAAAATCAACAACCCTAATAAAAAACCCTAACCCTAATGAATTCCAACCTATTCAACATAAAACAACATCCACTCATCAACCATAATTCAAAATCATCATCTTTCATCCATTATACAACCATTTCTAAATCAACATTCAATATCAAAACATCATATAATATGCAATTTTCTATACTAACAACATATATTCATCTAAAAACAACATTAGAAAGCATAAGAGTATTAGAAACATACCTTATATGGAGATTTGAATTGAAAAGAGGAAGAAGAAGTAGGTTGAAATTGAGAGATGGTAAAATGAGAAGAGAGCGGCGGAATTTTTTTATGGTGGCTGTAAAAATGGGCCGAGTAGGGTTTTTCCCCTTTTATAGGGGAAAAACTCTCTCGCGTTCTGCGAGGTGACGCTCCCTCGCGTTCTGCGAGAGACGCTCCCTCGCGTAACGCGAGAGTCCGGACGTTATTTAGAAAACGCCCGGGTTGTATTTAGCAAGGGCCTAAAAATTGTATGATACATACGTTGATTCTTTTGATTGCATTATTAAGGTGATATATTATAATGACCGTTTGAATAAAGTTAGTGATTAACCTAGCTTTTGTAATATTAAGTTATTGCACCAACATTTATATCAAGAAAGTGAATGTGTATGTGTTGGATCGTTAGTTCAATTACTTCTGAGGGAACACAGTGTATTGTTCCTTCAGAGGTGTAGCAGCGGAATATTAACGCAGGAAGTATAGAAGAACACAAGTATTTAGAGTGGAAACCTCAACCACTAAGAGTTGAGTAAAACCACTACCTTCAAGCTTCTCACTTGAAGGATTTGAATGAGTATACTTATCTTATTAATTTCTTGTTTGTTACAAAAGAAAGCAAGGATTACGATCACGAATCTCTTCTTTCACTCGAGCCCAAACTCAACGCCTAAGATAAGGTATTGCTCACTCTTTCTCTCTTTTCTTCTTGTTCTTCTTTTGGACGATCACACTTGATTCGCACAAGTAAAACTCTCTCAATCGTCACACCATTCCTAAGCCTAAGACTAGTTTATATAGCAAAGATAAAACTAGGTTTAAACTAGGGAATAAACAAGATTATGGAAAATATATCTTTCGCATAAGAAGATATTATTTCCATCTTTTAAATATATCTCTTTCCTTAAGATCTTCATGAAATCTTTGCTGCTCAACCGTATTTTCCATAAATAAAACATTGATATCTTCGTTGTGCTCTTTCAGCCATTTCTTTCCTTATTTAGCTCGCCTCTGTTGAGTAACGTTCCTGCTCAGAGTAGACATCCTGAAACACTCAAGTATACATTAGTAGGAATGTTTGTTACCATCAAAACCAGAAGGAACTTTACTTCAGCTGTAGCTTCAACAAATTCCCCCTTTTTGATGGTGACAAACATACTCATTGAATACTTCTAAAACACATCTAAACAGTTCTCCTAAGGGAACATTACTTATAAGGTTTAAGTGCAGATGTTCCCCCTCAAACCTTGACCGTTCCTTTCTTCCCCCTTTTGGCATCATCAAAAAGTAAGTCTAAACATGTACTTGAAATAGAAGAACTCCAGAACTCATCAAAACAAGCTAATCATAGATTAAAACAAGCGTCATAAGAGCGGACGCTGATACAAGTACTAGACTGGGAAAAGAAAAACACAAGCATAGAGAAATTTAAAAGAAGACACATAAAACCCTAAGCAAAGGGTACAATAAGCGCAAAAGAAGAAGGATAGATGTGCTAGGAACAGAGAGTGGGGGTCAGATAGAGGAGGAAAGGTGTGGAGAAGAGACTGTTAAACTGCCAAGGGAACCTCTAGTTGGATGACGTCCAACGACGTATCTCAGCCTTCAAGGCAGCAACTTCATTCACCAGGTTTCCAACCAGTGAGCACAACTCTTCCATCCTCTGATGTTGATAGACCATAGTTGGTTCTTCACTCTGTTCCTGTGGAGGGTCCTCAGTTACATGCTCTGTTTCACAAAACTCAGCAGAGCGGACCCAATCACCATCTTCATTCTTCTCAAATTTCATCTTCCTTAAATTCGCTTCAGCCAACTCCCTAGCAAAGACAACCTCAGAAGGACCAGCTTCATACACCCTCAGGTACTCTAGAATCTTCTTTACTACGCCTGGGAAGGGAAGACCATGCCTATCGTTCCTCCGGGCATGGGCCATGTGTAGCATAATGATCTTTGGTAGGTTTATGGCTTGCCTGAGGAGGAGCTTGTCCATGAGAAGGCAGTCCTGAATGAGAATGGTAGTGCGCTTCTGCTCTCTGGGGGTAATGTTACTGATGAGGTAGCTGTGCAAGATCCGGTTTGCTACCCCCATGGACGAGGTGGTCATCTCCCCAACAACTTCAGTTGAGTAATCCTGAGAAACCCTTTGGATTGCAGCCAGCCCTATGTCTTTTGGCCACTGCCCTTTGACGTATTCTTCAAAACCTTCGTGAGGTACCCCGAGTATGACTCCCAGTTCGGTGCTTGAGACCACGTGGGTGTCCTTCCCAAGGACGAAGGAGGCTTGTATGGCGTGAGGCCTCTCAGTGATGGTGAAGGAGCTGTAGAACTGCTTTATCATTCCCTCATTTACCTTTGGCGCTGTGCAGAAAAGGTTTTCCCAACCTTGGTGGCGGATGATGTCCACCAGGATATCCATCCTGTTGGCGACAAGAAACTCCTCATCAAACAGAAGGTCTCTGATGATGGTTCGTTTCCCCAAGGCTTTTCCTGCAGCCACTTGTTTGGGAACTTTCCTTCCTTTGGGTGGCTTTGCTGCAGCGCTCCTCGTTCGTGGACGAGAAGGGGAAGGCTCCACTTTTGCTCTTTTGAGCACTGGTTCCTGAGGCTCGTCGTCTTCCTCACTAAGATCTAGGATCTCAGGGAACTTTCCCTTAAATAAGGGCGAGTTCTCCTCCTCGATTTCGGCAAGGATCAGGTCTGTTTGTGGAGGAGAGGAGTGTGGAGGGCTAGGGGTGGTTTCTGTTTGGGCTTTTTCTTGAGAGATGGGGCTTGGAATTTTTTCAGTGGTAGGGGAGGCTAGTTTCTCTGTAGAGGTACTTGACTGGGATATAGTGGGTGTGACCGGCGGTGTTGTTTCTTTTGCCGGCGAGGGTTCTTGAAGTGTTTCTTTAGGAGACGATGAGGGTTCTTTAGGGGTTTCTTTTGGAGGGGATGAGGGTTCTTTGGCTGGGAATTGTGGCTTTGGAGATTCTGTGGGGATGCCCAGGGAAGCAAGGATGCTTCTTAGTGTCTCTGGGCTTTCGTTCCCTGTGAGAGATACAGATGTGGTGTTCACCATTGTTGCAGGGAGGGTTTCTGAGAAAGCTTGTTTTTTAGAAGAGGGTAAAGAAAAGGTTGTGGACGATGGAGATCTGGGAGAATACCTTTAAGTAGTTGCCGAATTTTCCATATCTGAACATCAGATCACTCGTTTCAAATTCAAAAACTCTTTTTCCAAATCTGAACGGCTTTCCATAAATATGCCGCTTTTTCCTCCAATCAAATATACTCAAACGCCATCATTACCATTCTTGGTTCCAGAACCTACTCTAGCCCTTTAGACTCCTGCCGAGTGCATGTATCTGTCACCTCAGAGCTATTAATCCCCTCAGCAATTTTTGAAATCTCAACCCTTATCCTTTCCTTTCTCAATCTGATATCGAAGGTATTGTGATGCTTGGGGTATGTTTACCAGGAATGGTACAAAAGAACATCACATAGAAAACAAAATTTCACATAATATGAATTTAAAATATTTTACATCATGATGAGGGAGTCCAGTTGTGGATGAAAAACATGGCTCATAGGACTATCGATCATGAAGGTTCATAGGGTGGCCGTAGATTCCCTCTATCCTTTGGGCTTGTATTGAGGGATCAGTACATCAAGAGGGATCTTTTGGGTTAGAAAATAAGACCTTTGCCTAAGGAATCATGCATTTATCAATTTCAATCTCAAGCAAGGTATCTTTCCTAATCACGTATAGATCATGCAAGCAGTTCAAAGGACTCAAGTTTATTTCATAGAAAAGCAGGTATTGATATGCTTAAAGGACTAATACTCAAGATGAATAAACTCGCTAATTCTCCAATCATTGGGGGTTTCAGGGAAGATCAAGATTAGTTGAGAGAAATCATACCTAGACCCATACGTAATTTCTCAAAGGGAGCCTTGTTTAGTGACTTTGTGAAGATATCCGCGATTTGTTCCTCAGAGCGGACATGTTCCATAGAGACAATCCCTTTCTCCACACAATCACGAAGGAAGTGATGTCTTATGTCAATATGCTTAGTCCTAGAGTGCTGCACAGGATTCTTAGAAATATCAATAGCACTAGTGTTATCACAGAGTATAGGAACGTTACCTGAAATGATGCCAAAGTCACTTAGCTGTTGTTTGAGCCATATGAGTTGAGAACAACAAGCTGCGGCGGCGACATACTCAGCTTCGGCAGTGGAGAGGGCGACAGTGGTTTGTTTCTTTGATCCCCAAGACACAAGGCAAGGGCCAAGGAATTGAGCCATCCCAGATGTTGATTTCCTATCTGGCTTGTGTCCATCAAAGTCAGCATCTGTGTACCCCAGTAATTCAAGACTTCCCCCTCTTGGGTACCACAGACATAGATCATCAGTCCCCTTAAGGTAACGCAGGATCCTTTTCACAACAATGACATGAGTTTCTCTAGGACTGGCTTGAAATCTGGCACAAAAACATACACTCTGCATGATATCAGGCCTACTGGCGGTTAGATAAAGCAATGAGCCTATCATTCCTCGATAGACCTTTTGATCAGCTTCTTTCTTGTCAACATCCATTCCTATTGAATCATTTGGGGACATAGGGGTTGAATAATTCTTTGCATCCATCATACCAAACTTCTTGATGCACTCTCGTAGGTACTTTTGTTGATGTACCTTTGTTCCTTCCTCTGTTTGAACAACATGTAGGCCTAGAAAGAACTTAAGCTCGCCCACCGTACTCATCTCAAATTCACTCTCCATCAGCTTTGTGAACTTGGTAACTAAGTGCTCGTTGGTGGAGCCAAAGATTATGTCATCCACATATACTTGAACCACTAAGGTATGCTTTCCCTCTCTTAATAGAAATAAAGTTCTGTCTACTTCCCCTCTTACGTAACCATGAGATAAGAGGAATTGAGAAAGCCTTTCATACCAGGCGCGAGGAGCTTGCTTCAGACCATAGAGTGCCTTATCAAGTATGTAAACGTGGTCAGGATAGGAAGAATCTTCGAATCCAGGCGTTTGTTCCACATAAACTTCTTCCTTTAGTACCCCGTTCAGGAACGCTGTCTTGACGTCCATTTGTTGCAACTTGAATCCATAGTGGGCAGAGTAGGCGATCAAGAGACGTATTGCTTCTAATCTTGCAACTGGTGCAAAAGTTTCATCATAGTCAATTCCCTCTTGTTGATTGTAGCCTTTTACTACCAGTCTTGCTTTGTTCCTTATCACTTGCCCTCCTTCATCCATCTTGTTCCTGAACACCCATTTGGTACCTATGACGGAGCGATCCTTAGGTCTGGGAACTAGTCTCCATACTTTATTCCTCTCAAATTGATGAAGTTCCTCTTGCATAGCATTGACCCATTCTGGGTCTTCTAGGGCGTCTTTCACTGTTCTTGGTTCAGCTGTGGAGACAAAAGCACAGAAGGCATGAAATGTAGGATCTAATGTGAGTACGGAACAAACCTTGTCGCTGGGTTCAAGAGATAGATCGGAGGAGGGAAGCGAAGCACAGTTGCATACGTAGTCCATGAGCCTTGATGGGGGCCCATGGATACGAGTGCTGCGTCGCGTTCCTTCCTCTTCATGTAGAGTATCTTCTTCAGATTGTTCCTGAGATGGAGATTGTTCCCCCTGAGTTCCAGAATCTTCATTAGGTACAATTGCATCTTGATCAGGGACTGCTTCTTCTGCTGCGTTCATGTCCGTAGTGGGGATGCATTCCTCAGCATCAGCGAGAATGAATTGTTCCCTATCGGCTTCAGTCAGTGGAGGAATGTTAGGATCATGGACAATGTTACCTGCCATGATCTTTTCATCAAAGACTACATGGATGCTTTCCTCCACCTTCCTTGTCCTCTTGTTGTAGACTTTGTAGGCCCTACTATGTGTGGAATAACCTACAAACGTTCCTTCATCACTTCTTGGATCGAACTTGCCCAGATTGTTCTTTCCATTGTTGTGGACGAAGCACTTGCACCCAAAGACCCTTAGATGAGAAATGTTCGGCTTCCTTCCTCTGAACAACTCATATGGTGTCTTCTCAATCATAGGTCTCAACATGGCACGGTTCAGTACATAGCAAGCAGAGTTGAGTGCTTCAGCCCAGAAGTTTCTTGGCAATCCACTTGCAATTAGCATTGTCCTTGTCATATCCTCCAGAGTCCTATTCTTTCTTTCAACAACTCCATTCTGTTGAGGCGTTCTTGGCGCAGAAAAATTATGATTTATGCCTTTGTTCCTGCACAAGGAAAGAAACTGGGAGTTCTCGAACTCTGTACCATGGTCAGTGCGTATAGCCCTTAGATGAAATCCAGATTGATTTTCAATAGCATGTAACCAAAATTCAAACTCATCAAAAACATCCTCCTTTGAAGCAATGAAAATAGTCCAAGTAAACCTAGAGAAATCATCTACAATGACAAACACGTACTTGTTCCCCCCACGGCTAAGTGTGCGCATAGGCCCACACAAGTCCATGTGAATAAGCTCTAAGGGTTCAGAGGTACTTACCTGGTTTTTGGACTTAAAGGATGATCTTACTTGTTTTCCTCTTGTGCAGGCAATGCACACCTCTTCAGATTGACTCTCTATCTTTGGTAAACCAATAACTAGGTCTTTATTGTGAAGTTTGTGTAGAAGTCTAAGGCTTGCATGAGAGAACCTTTGATGCCATAGGTTTGATTCCTCAGATTGTGCAGAAAGGCACAGTTCCTCTTCAGGGATAAAAGATGGATCTACTTTGTATAGGTTGTTCTCTATGATTCCCCTGAGGAGAACTTTCCCTGTCTCAACATTCTCAACCAGACACTCATTAGTAGTAAAGATAACCCTATTTTGACCATCCTGGCACATTTGACGTACGCTCAATAGATCAAAGGTTAGGTTATCCACTAAAGTAACGTTATTCACAACAAGATTGTCAGAGATCCTTACCTTTCCCATGCCAATTACTTCCCCTTTACTGTTGTTCCCAAAGGTTATAGAACCTTTGTTTTCAGGATGGAGAGATATAAACCATGCTTTGTTCCCAGTCATGTGTATTGAGCAAGCGCTATCTATATACCAGGAATTCTTCTTCTTTCCATCCTGCAAGTAAGGGATTAGTTTTTGCGCACCCAGGCAAGCCTAGGCTTACCTGGGATGAAGAACAATCTTCTATCCTCATTATCTTTTAAAACAACCTTGATCCTGGGAGTGTTCCTAACAGAAGAATTATTGCAATAATTGTAGGCTATCTCCTCATCTCTTGATTTTTTCCAACACTCTTGTAGATGATGTCCTGACTCACCACAGTACCAGCAAACCCTGTGGTGTTTCAGATTGACATACCTACTTTGTCCAGGCCAGATGGTTTTGTTTTCAATTCTAGACCTAAAATCCACCTCTACTGGCTTGGTGCTATTGGCATGTTTTTGCCATATCTTATAGGCCTTCTGTCCATCAAACCATACCTTCTCTTCCTGAGCAATTTTCTTCCCTTTATCTTCAGAACCATTGTGGGAACAATGTGTGATTGATCCTCCACAGGGTCCTTTATGACAGAGGGAATTTTGTATACCAGGAGACGAGATGGCAGTTTGTGAACAAGAGGCGCTATCATAGCCTAATCCAGCACGTGGTACAAAGCGTTTAGAGAAATCAGCCTTCTCCTTATCAATTTTAGAGGTGATATATTCATCTAACCAAATTTTCCTTTTGTTTTCTTCCTCTATTAGAAATTCATCCACTTTCTTAGCAAATTTTGAATTTTCCTCAGTCAAAGTTTTAATTTCAGATTCAAGAATGACAATTTTCCTTTCCAGGGAAGCTATATCAGACACATACTTAGGACAGGATTTGCACGAGTCCGACGAAGGGAACGAAGCCTTTTCAAGTCTGGTAACCTTAGAAGCCCAAAGCTGGTTTTCCTCAATTAGACATGAAATGGTTTCGTCCTTCTCATCGATCAAAGAATTCAGATTACTTTGTTCCTTTCCTAGAGAATGAATGAACCTAATAATCTGAGCTTTTGATTTGTTTTCTAAGAAAGAGTCAAATTCAGAAGTGTTTACCTCATCTTCGGATTTTTCTCCTGTAGCCATTAGACATGTGTAGGGAGATTCTTCTTTGGAGTCGGAAGTCCCTCCTGTAGCCATTAGACACGTTTCCTTGGGAGTGTAGAGAAATTCGTCTTCAGAGTCAGATGTCCCCCATGTTGCAATCATTGCTTCCTTCTTTTCCCTTTGAGAGACATTTGCTTCTCCTCCCTTCTTTTTGAAGCAATTTCTCGCGAAGTGTCCCTTCTTCTGGCAGTGATAGCAGATAATAGTACTCATGTCTTTGTTCCCATCAGGGAGACGTTGTTTTTCTCTGCTATCCTTCTAAACTCTTCGAAAGGCTCTTGTGAAGAGAGCAACTTCTTCATCCTTATCAACAATTTCGTCCTCTTCCTGAGCAAGATCGAAGGCTTTTTCGATTTTTAGAGCAATGTTCTGGGACTTCTCTGCCTTCTCTCCTTCCCTTCGTAGCATCTTGCTCTGTTGAATCCCCGCGTTGCTCTGGAGACGAGCAACTAGTTCCTCCAAGGTGATGTTTTTGATATCATTCTGAGCTTGGAGTGCAAGAGAGAACGCGTCCCATTTAGAGGACAATCCCTGAAGAAATTGATGTGTCAGTTTCCACTCAGGGATCGTTTCCCCTAAGAACTCGAGTTGGCCTACGTATCCCTGGAAACGTGAATGGTAGTCATCCAAAGACTCATTCTTTCCTTGAACAGCACTATCATACTCCTTGATGAGAGTCAAGATCCTATTTTTCTTGATGTCTTCATTCCCCTCATACATCCTTTTGAGGGATTTGAATATGTCATGAGCAGTCTTGTACTTTAGAACCTTCCTTTGATCGGATGGACCAAGGGCAGCGAGTATGACCTTCTTTGCTCTCATGTTGAGCTCCAAGACTTTGTAATCAGCATCTTGATAATCTTCTCTTTTCTTGAGTGTTCCTCCAGTCTCATCTGAGGGATCGAGAATCTTCACATCTCCAAATTCCACAATTTTCCACATCTGTCCATGCAGGGAACAAATATGTGATTCGATTTGTTCCACCCAGTATGAGAACTCTCCTGATTTGAGCATTGGTGGCTTCCAAAAGGAGTCGTTGATGGCTGTTCCTGACATTCTTCCTGCAAGGGTAACAATCTAGAGACCAGGCTCTGATACCAATTGTTGGATCGTTAGTTCAATTACTTCTGAGGGAACACAGTGTATTGTTCCTTCAGAGGTGTAGCAGCGGAATATTAACGCAGGAAGTATAGAAGAACACAAGTATTTAGAGTGGAAACCTCAACCACTAAGAGTTGAGTAAAACCACTACCTTCAAGCTTCTCACTTGAAGGATTTGAATGAGTATACTTATCTTATTAATTTCTTGTTTGTTACAAAAGAAAGCAAGGATTACGATCACGAATCTCTTCTTTCACTCGAGCCCAAACTCAACGCCTAAGATAAGGTATTGCTCACTCTTTCTCTCTTTTCTTCTTGTTCTTCTTTTGGACGATCACACTTGATTCGCACAAGTAAAACTCTCTCAATCGTCACACCATTCCTAAGCCTAAGACTAGTTTATATAGCAAAGATAAAACTAGGTTTAAACTAGGGAATAAACAAGATTATGGAAAATATATCTTTCCCATAAGAAGATATTATTTCCATCTTTTAAATATATCTCTTTCCTTAAGATCTTCATGACCGTATTTTCCATAAATAAAACATTGATATCTTCGTTGTGCTCTTTCAGCCATTTCTTTCCTTATTTAGCTCGCCTCTGTTGAGTAACGTTCCTGCTCAGAGTAGACATCCTGAAACACTCAAGTATACATTAGTAGGAATGTTTGTTACCATCAAAACCAGAAGGAACTTTACTTCAGCTGTAGCTTCAACAGTATGTGTTGAAGGAGTAAGATCGACTTATGTAAATAGGATATATAGCACAAACTAATCCAAGATAGTAGGGCAAATCTTGCATCTAAATAGTATACACAAAAAAGATTGTATACACACAAAAAAGTCGATCAAAGTCATACTATACTCGATCCGATTCGTATTGTATTTAATTATGATTGAGCATGTGATGCAATTGATAACACCTAGAAAGCCATGAAAGTTGTCTGATTTGATGCCTTGAGAGATATGTATACTTGCACTTAAATCCTTATGTCTATGAGCTATATCATGGCGTGCTCATTGTTTCCAATACTTGTATCCTACTCTATGTAACTCCCTTGATTACAATTAATGAGATGATTTCAAACATGTGATGAAAAGAATTTTAGAACAACGATTTCATAAGATTTTAGACATGCATGGACCTAAGCATAAGAATTTAGTTACGAGAATAACTTCTTTCGAATAACAAATCATTTATAAACTAATTTGTAAACAAATCCATACCAATTTCAACTCACATACCGGCCACCGGGGAAGTAGAAAATTTGAAGAGGTCAAGTTCTGGAATCAAATGAACATATAATTTGACAATGTATTCGGCTTGGTTTGTAGGAAAAAACTAGGCTCAATAACCTGAATTTGATATTAAGAAGGGTTTATAACTCTTTTTTATTTGGACTAAATAAACTAACTCAATCTATATCACAATCCGTCATCAAACTAAAATTGTCATCAACAGAATACGTCATGTCATCAATACAATCCGTCATCAACTGAAACTCAAACTGTCATCAACATAACTGTCATAATGTATAAAAAAGTTAGTTAATACACTATAAAAAAATACAAGGTTAGAAAATACAAGGTTCAAAATGTTTTTTTTACTTGGGTTTGTACAACTTCAGACTGGATCTTAAATGGCTCCAAAATGCAGGCCCAATTCAGTTTTTTGGCCCAAACTTAAAATCAGATAATAACTTTTGCTTGTGTAAAGCTGTTCTTATACACAATCTTAATGTTTTTGTCCAGCTTTACACAATCTTAATGTTTTTGTCCAGCTTTACACAATCTTAAATGATACTACTATCATGCACCAAAAAAAAATGATACTACTATCAATTTGTATGTGAATAATAATAATGAAGATAAGGAGGTTGGTGCGGCCTGTTATTGGCCTATTATTACAGTAATAAATTATTGTTTAATGTTTTGTCTGCAAATTAAAAATGTCTGGCCTAAATTGTCCAAACATATATGCATGGTTCAACTTCAGCTCCGAGGTTGCTTTCAAACAATTGATATTAATAAGGACGAATAAGCCAGTAAAGTCAAGTTGAGAAGCCTATCAACATCACGTTTGAACTTGAACGTATAATAAATAATGGCAATGGCTATATGCACGCGAATCGATGCATATATGCACGCGATTCTGTGCGCTCATCTTATGCGCACGCATCTGTGCGCAGTTCTTATGCGCATACATGTTTTACGGGGTATTACGGGTACTTTTCGTAAATTTTCAGAGTCTGTAACACCTTGTGCGCCTAACTACTGCGCACAGGTTGAGAATCTGTGCGCCGTGTTTCTGCGCACTCTTCAGACATAGTAGCCGTTGAAATTTTTGAAAAAAGTAGCCGTTAAATGTAAAACTGTGCGCTGAGGTTCTGCGCACAGGTGCTTTAGGGTTTGGGTGTGTGCGCGGATGGTTAGCGCACGGGTCTTTACAGTTTCATTTGGACCACAACGGTCATAAATGTGCCTATATAAAGCCACAATCTCTTCGTTTCCAACAAATTCATTCAACACCTCTTCGTTTTCCAACAAATTCATTCAAAATGTATCGTCGTAATCAAAAGTCTCGTATGTTAGAGTTGATTAATCAAAGTTGTGAAGATAGTGATGAAGAACACGATTGGGATAGCGGATCACAAGAAGAGGAAGACGACCCGAACGACGACGAATGGTTGGATGGTTTCTTAGAAGACGAAGAGTTCGGCGACTGGGATCCGAGTGGTGAATTTGTGGTTAGTATAATATGTTATAATTTGAAACATATGGTAGCGTAATTAGTTTCAAATTAGTTTCATATGCTAGAATAATTAGTTTCATATGCTAGAATAATTAGTTTCATATGCTAGCCTAATTAGTTTCATATGATAGCCTAATTAGTTTCATATGATAGCCTAATTAGTTTCATATGATATCCTAATTAGTTTAAAGTAATGATTCGTATTTTGCCTTGTTATTTTGGTAGTAGTGTAATTGTCGCTCTACAATTACGTATAGGGGAAAGATTATTCGGATTATTTTAGAACCGCACAATATTGGGATACTCCGCAAGAATTGTACGAGTGGGCGAGAGATAGAGGAAAGGAGTTAGTGATAGCTTTGGTAACGCGTAATTCAAGTCCGTACCAAATAAGTATTGTGTGCGATAGATTTGGAAAACCAAGATCTGGGAGGCCAAAGGTGAACAAAGAGAATCCAGAGTTGGCTGTTCCTAGGCTTAGAAAGTCGAAGTCGAAGAAGTGTGAGTGTAGATTTCAGCTACTAGCAGTGCGAAAGAAAAACATTCCCGGGGTCGCAGGAGAAAAATGGATTTTAGGTGTGATAGAAGGTCGGCATAACCATGTGCTACTTGCTAGTTTTCATGGGAATGCATTCATGGGTCGAATGACGGAGGAGCAAGAGCTTTGTGCTAGGCGGTGGGGAGATGGAACTGGACGCAAGACGCCAAAAGAAATTATCTCTAAATTGAGGGAGAAGTACCCTGGTAATGTTACTTCAAGGAGACAAGTTGCAAACTTTTTGCAGAAGGTGAATTACGAAGATCGCGGAGAGCTAAACGTGACACAGTGGTCGCTTAAGTTTTTGCGAGACCACGACTACGTAGTTCACCCACATAGAGACACGACAAACGGAGAGGTTGCAATATTATTCTTTGCTAACCAAGAGTCGTTGCGTTTGTTGAAGAAGTACCCGTACGTGGTAATTATCGATGCGACGTACAAGACAAACAAGTAAGTCTCTACAATACCTTGGTCGATATTTAGTTCGGATAATGATATATGTTCTGTAGTGATATATTTTAATGTTTCAATAGATATGAAATGCCGCTCGTAGAGATCGTTGGATTCACCAGTACACACAAGACGTTCAACATCGCGTATGCATTCACTAAAGCGGAAAGGATTTATCATTACACATGGATAATGATTCAATTGAAGTCATTATTCATAGATTTGGGAGTGATGCCAACGGCTATAATGACAGATTGCGAAGACGCGCTGATAAAAGGGATAAAGACTGTTTTCGGGAGCGAAGTTCAACATCTGTTGTGTTGGGTGCATATCAAACACAACATTGAGGCACATGCTTCGACCATCCTAAAGAGACAAATTAAAGTGGAAGCCTTTGCAGGACAATGTTGGGGACTATTTTGCTCAGCTACTGAAGAGACCTATGAACTGCGGCTCGAACAGTTGAAGAGATCTTGGAAGAGCGGCCTTGTGGGATACGTCGAGAGAACATGGCTTAATCCTCACAAGACAAGTATAGTGAGGGCTTGGACAGATCATAAGCTTCATTTCCTTACGAGGACTTCAAACAGGTAAATATTGATATTTTTTAGTTAAAGACGATTATATCATAACGGCGTACTTTCTTAACTTACCAACTTAACTGTTTTTTAGAGTTGAAGGGATGCACAAGGTTTTGAAAGATATTATTGGTTCCAGCAGAGGGGGCTTTAACAGAGTGATCGTACGGATCCATCATTCAGTACTCCTTCAGATTGATTCAATTAGGGCGAGCATGAACATGTCTCTCTCCAAACGACCAACTGATTTTGATGATCCAAACATGCATCCGCTTGGAAGGGCTATTTTTTCCCGACTATTCTACAAAGTGTCAGACAGGTGTTTTGATCATTTGTTGGCTACTTATGAGATCATGTTGACGGGGAAATTTCCTGAACAATGCACCGACCATTGGGTGAGGAACTGTCTTGGGTTGCCGTGCGTCCATCAAATTGCACACGCTATCATTTCAAACACACCCCTGATTGAGGATGACATTCACCCGTTCTGGAGGGATTTGCATTGGGATGACACTCCTGAAACAGAAGACGACCCAAATCTGAAGGTCCGAATGAACATTATAGAGTTGCGACTCCATGAAATGTTCACCAAGTTGGAACTTGGAACCTTGAAGAAAAGCACGGCATACCAGCTAGGTGAGTTGTATCAGGACTTGGAGCATCCTGAACTAACTACCTTGAAAGAACCGACAAATGTGAGAAGAAAAGGCAGGCCAAAGGGTGCAAAGAACAAGGATAAGGAGGAGGTTGACAGTGAAAATGACAAGGAGGATGACATAAAACAAGAAGATATGGAGCAGTATGAGATGGAGGAGGCAAAGCAGAAATCAAAAGGAAAGAAGAGTACAGGAGCAAGACGGCCAGGTCGTCCTAAAAAGGAGGAGGATGACAGTGAAAATGACAAGGAGGAATCGAGAGAGAAGAGTTATTTTGAGCACAAACAAGAAGAGCTGAAGAAGTATGAGAAGGAGGAGGCAAAGCAGAAATCAAAAGGAAAGAAGAAGGCAAACAATACAGGAGCAAAACGACCAGGTCGTCCTAGAGAGCAAACAACGACATCACTTCCCGTGGTCATTGAGGCCGAGGAGTTGCATTCTCAACCCATGCCCGACCTATCACAGCCTGAAGGATCAAACTACACTGACTTCGATCAGTGCCCTGAAGAACTTGGTGTTCCTCTCATTCATAGGGGGGTTGACTTCGGCATTGACAATTTGGATGATTTTTGGCTTCCATACATCACAGATGTTAGACAGGTACGTTCTGACGGACATTGTGGTTATAGGTCGATGGCCTTACTTCTGGGAAGAAAAGAACAAGAGTACGGAAACATTCGGCGTGAGCTGGTAACGGAGCTGCTTCAGAACCGAGAATTGTACGAGGAAAGTATGCCCAGATCCAGCACTACATATAAACAATTACAGATTATTAGTAAAACTACGTGAATAGTTAAGAGTTATTCACCAAGACGTTAACGACAAGATCTTACCCTCAGAAGAATCCCACATGAACCAATGGTTGCCGTCTCGACTCTAGATGCAGACCCTAAATTGCGATACACTAACGCAAGTATGCCGGCTCCCCATGCAATGTCCCCTGTACGATCATGGTTGAGAACAAGCGCCGCGTACTGGACCTTGACACCCTTTGTCGACCTGTCCACCAAGACAGTCGAGCCCAGAAGCAAAAGGAGATACAGAGTGGCAATGTGACTCTCATTCCTGACTGGCGCATCAAACAAAACTTCCAACCGAGCATTGAGGGCACCGAAATGAATGCCACCTGAGCTATAACATGCCTTCATGTCATCAGCCTCCTGACCCATAGCGTCCGCAAGCGCCGCATAGATCTGGTCATCTGTCATAGGTGAATTGCAGCTACGACCATGTATACGGACTCTGAGGATCTGCATCACGTCATGTAGGCAGATGGTCATCTCAGCAAATGGCATGTGGAAAGTGTTGGTCTCTGGATGCCACCTCTCCACAAAAGCAGAAATCAATGCAGCATCGATCTGAGACGCTATGCCCACTCGGCGCAGCTCTGTCAGCCCAGAACGCTCAGCAAGCCTGAACCATGTACCCTCCTCAGCTGAAATATGATGCTCATAATCATGAACCTGTGCAGATCTGTACATCACCCTCAGGAGCTTCCTAGCCTAAATAAGTACAGAAAAAAAATTGCGTCCGGTTAGTAAATAAGAAACGTATAACTTATTATAAGCATTCAGATCAATGTTATTGAACATACCGGATCTAACGGAGCCGCCTCAGCCTCGGCCTCATCCCCGTCCCCATCCTCTGGCTCATCCTCTGCCTGAATATCTCCTACTCGTCGTCTCTGCCTGGGACGACGACCACCTCTAACTGGAGCCGCAACCTCCTCACCAACAACCTCCTCAACTGCAGCCCCCTCAGCGACTCCCTCAGCAGCAACACCCTCACCACCAACTCCCTCAGCACCCTCCTGACCTCTCCCTCTCCCTCTCCCTCTACCTCTCCCTCTCCCTCTCCCACCACCTCGGCCTCTGCCTCGGCCTACAGCTTCCCCCGCACGGGCACGCTTCCTAACCTGCACCGGGGGCACCAATGGTACATCGGGAGCGGGCCCTGGAAGAGGACCACGCGACCATATCCATCTCGCTATATGCGTCTCATAAGAACACAATAGGTGAGGCGCACGTGGACGACAAATGTCCTGCATCGACTCCCCGAGCCAAGGAAAATATGTCTGTGGGGCATGGTCATCGTCGTCTAAATCTCCCGACACTGGCTCTGAAGATGCGACTGGCTCTGCAGATGCAACCGTAGGAGGAGAAGATGTCGACGTTTCTGCATCTGTCACTGCAGGTAAATCCTGAAACAGAGGTGCGTCCTGGATATCATAGTCATCCGTGGTCACCTGCGCCTGTACTCGTGTGGGCTCGATAGGGTCGAACGCAGTAACATATCGACCAGGATAATCTAAGTCGTCATGGAAATCTGCTCTCTGTCCATCCATCTCCATGTGCGAACCATCTATCTCCTGCTGCTGCAGCTGTGCCTCCTCGTACTCATTCCCTGGCTCACGGCGCTCAGGTGATCCGGTGTCGAAAAATCGTTCGAGGGCCTCGAACGATAATCGCACACCGGCTGCCACATCATGTCGACGTGGAAGCCGTTCCGGTACTGGTGCGGGCATCGTGTTGCCCATCTGATCCATGACGGCTTGTATAGTCTACATGTTTTTACATTTTTAGTATGACTAATTCATACTAAAATATTCGGAAATAATTTGCAACTTCGTAATCAAATTCGAGTCTTTACATTTTTTAATAGAAATTGTTAGAAATTTAACAATTAAGTCATAACTATTTATGACTGTTAAGTTTCTAATATTTAATTCATAATTACTAAAAAATAAACATCTCAACTAATACGAAATAATAATCACTACTATTACTAAAAAATTACAATTAATACGAATTCATAATAATTCGATTAGGCATTCGATTAATGCATAATAATCTGAAACTTAATCGTAATTATAAAAAAATACGATTAATAAGAATTTTAATATTTAATTCATACAAAACTGAAATTTAATCGTAATTATGAAAAATTACGATTAAATTACAATTAATACGAATTCTAATATTTAATTTAATTCATAAAAAACTGAAATTTAAACGTAATTATGAAAAATTACGATTAAATTACAATTAAGATACGAATTCTAATATTTAATTCATAAACTTAAATTGAATCGTAATTATTACAAAAATAAATTACGAATAAATTTCCAAAATTAAATACGATAAATATTTGAAAAAAGCGGGTTTAGAAATTTTATACCGAATAAAGATCATGCGGTGTCTCCGGAACCCGAGTCGCCGGAATAGTCGCCGGAATAGTCGCCGGAATAGTCGCCGGAGGAGCGTTTGCCGCTGCCAACGCGGCTCGAGTCGCATACCGCCGGCCACCTCCATCCACCAACGCTTCATCGTCGGACAAGGTCGCCGGAGGTGGCTCCGTTGGGACGGAAGTCGCCGGAGGTGTTGGGATTGGGACGAAAGTGGTATGGTCGGGACCGGAAGAATGAGGGGGTTCAGAATCCATTGACGAAATTGTGTTTAGACGAGGGAAACGCTCGGAAATGGAAGAAATGAACACGGCGCCGTCGAGCTACAGTAGAAAATAAAGAAAGAAGGAGGAAGAAGAAGAAGCTGCTGCGCGCAGGGTTTAATAAACCCTGTGCGCAGTTCTTCTGCGCACTAATATGTGCGCACAAGTTCAGCGCACACGTTCGGGAATCCGAAACGTTGTGCGCTGAACTTTTGCGCATTAGATATTATGTGCGCTTTGGTACTGCGCACACATTTGACAGAAATCGTCAGAATTTTCACATTTATCCCGAAAATACCCTTGTGCGCAAGAAAACTGCGCACTAACTTATGCGCATAACATCTGCGCACTAAATTGCGTGTATATAGAGAAAAAGTCGCGTGCATATAGGCGTTTCGTAAATAATATAACGATTTAATATAAGATTAAAATTTAAGAGTTACAATGCAAACACACCTTTAATACTGTGCAGTGAACAATTCTCTAAGTGTAACACTGTTTTCACGTACAGTTCATATTTATGCCCTAATATTACTTGTATATGCCTTTAAAGTTTAAACCATCAAATAAGTTAATAAAAAGAATGCCCTATAGCGAAGCATATGTTATAAAAACTTGTAGGGGGTATACCCTAAATTTAGAAGTCTCGAATCCAACCCAGGCCTATATATATAGGGTCATCTTTGATGAAATAAGCAAAGAGGGAAACTAACATTTCATTTGGCAGCTAGCTTGCATTCAATTAAAATAAATAACGTAATCGTGTGACTGTATGAATCTACGTTATCTTATCCAAACAGCGCCCAAAGCGCAGCCCATGCCGAAAGTGAAAAATGGATTCTAGGGTAAATAATACTTACCAACCATACTTCCATATCTTCATAAAATCAAGTTCGATCACTTGTTTGTTTTGTCATATATTTTACCGTATATGTGTATATCGATCTTTAGCGGACCCCGACGCCGGACGATTGCCTATCAATCTTAATTGCTGTTTGGCAGCTCGTTTCTTGAACTTATTATCCAACGGTCCAGATTCTAACTGTAACACTGTCGTTTTCATTTCTCTGGCGTTACGACGTGTTACAATCATATTGCAAAATATTAACTGTGAAAAGGTAAAATGATGTTTAGATATCTTGTAAGGAAAATATGTAGATACATATATAATTCTTTACATTGATACGCACGTATACATATAAATACATACATATCTATACCAATCCACGTATACATATAAATACATAAATATTTGTAGATGTGTACATGTCTTTGATAATATATGAAAATACATGTTGCGTGTGCATGTGAATATTGAAGAATGTGCATGTATTAGTATATTTGTAAAACATATGCGACGGTTGTATCTAAATTGTTGATAGAAGTACTTTCATGGATATATATACAAAGTCTTTATTTAGCACACCCTAAAATTTTATTTAACACACTCATATATTCGTCACGAAGGTATATGGTCAGACATTCGTCACGGATATATAGTAATTGTTCTTCGTCACAAAGGTATATGGCCAGACATTTGTCACGAAGGTTCCAAGGACATCTGTCACGAAGCTATATAGGACATACGTGACGAATATTTTTTTTTTTTTTTTAAAAAAAACAGAATCTTGTAGAGAATTTCAATACGAGTCCGTGCATATAAAATATGTTCAAAACGGACATCGTTTTCCCTTCCAAAAGCCTCCAAAACAAAATTATCGCATGCGTTAAGTTCGTAAAAGAAAAAACTTATATAAATTTAGTATTTGTATAATTATACAAATATAATTATTAATTATAGTTAAAAATCATGCAATTAAATTTATATACTATAATTATATATGAGTCTAAATCCCATTAGAAATGCCCTTAAGATGAGAAATAAGAAGGAAGGATGAAGCTCCTTCCTCCTCCCTCCTCCCTCCTCCCTCCTCCCTCCTTGGAGTTGACCACCCATTGACCGGCGTTGACTTTTTTTTTTAAAAATGTCGGCTTTTGTTTTCGGACTTTTCTGTTTCAGTTTTTTTTTGTGCTATGATTTGTAAGTAAAAGTGCTATTCTTTGTAAGGAAAAATGCTTTGTTTTTTTTGCTACGATTTATAAGCAAAAGTGCTATGTTTTTTCTACCAATTTTGTGTTCTATTGTTTGTAAGAAAAAGTGCTATGCTTTGTAAGTAAAAGTGCTATATTTTTCGAGGCAAAAGCGTAACACATTTCACCTAGCATAGAGAAGCACATATAGGCAAAAAGTGTAGCACACTTCAGCTAGCTATAGAGAAGCACATATAGGTGAGAAGTGTAGCACATTTCAGCCATAAAGAAGCCCATATAGGCGAAAAGTGTAGCACATTTCAGCCATAGAGAAGCCTATATAGGCGAAAAGTGTAGCACATTGCAGCTATAGAGAAAAATATGTATGCGAAAAGTGTAGCACATTTCAACAATAGAGAAGCACATCCTGAAAAAAGCGTAGCACCTTTCACCTAGCCATAGAGAAGAACATATAGGCGAAAAAGTGTAGCACATTGAAGCAAAAGCGTAGCACCTTTCATCTAACATAAAGAAGCACATATAGACAAAAGCATAGCACACTTCAGCTAGCTACAGAGAAACATATATAGGCAAAAGTGTAGCACAATTCAGCTAGCAATAAAGAAACACATATAAGCGAAAAGCGTAGCATATTTCAACAATAAAGAAGCACATCTAGACAAAAACGTAGCACATTTCACCTAGCATAGAGAAGCATATATAGGGAAAACCAACACATATAGGAAAAACCGTAGCACACTTCAGCTAGCCTAGAAAATCACATATAAGTGAAAAGTGTAGCACATTTAGGCAAAAAGTGTAGCACATTTCACCAAGCATAGAGAAGCACAAATATGCAATATCGTAGCACAGTTCAACTAGCCATATAGAAGCACATATGGGCAAATAGCGTAGCATATTTCAGTAATATAGAAGCACATAACACTTGTGGTAGTACATACTTTGCAAGTTCAAATTTTGGCTTAATATATCATAGCACATGTCAACAATATAGTAGCACATTTCAGGCATTTTGAAGCACTTGATTTTGTAAGTATAAAATCCGGCCTAAAAAAAAAAATTTGGCCTAAAAAAAATAATAAATAAATAAATAAAAGTCAACGCCGGTCAATGTCCGGTCAAAGCCAATACCCTTGCTAGGATTACTTCTCATTTCTCATGTTAACATTAATTTCTCATTTGATCTTTCTCCATTACATATTATCATTTAATATCACTAGTTTATCACTTATAAAGTATAATTGTGCATTATGTTTAAATATTACGAACTTAACGAAAATGAAAACATTTGTTTTGTTTTTAGGGTTTTTGGAAGGGCAAACGATGTCTGTTTTGGACGTATTTTATATGCACGGACTCGTATTGAAATTCTCTACAAGATTCTGAATTTGTTTAAAAAAAAAATTGATTCGTCACGTATATCCTATATACCTTCGTGACGGATGTCCTTGGAACCTTCGTGACGAATCTCTGGTGGAATACATTCGTGACGAAGATAAGGGTGTGTCAAATAAACTTTTAGGGTGTGTCAAATAGTAAGCCGCTATATATAATTTGTAAAACATATGGTACGGAGGGAGCATATAGTATGGTGAAGATGAATGCTCATATGTATATGTCTTAAAGGTTTCTCATATGCGACGGAGGAAGCACGTGTACATATTGTCAAAAGTACGTGCATGGTGGCAGATATTAAAAACAACTACTCCGTATTGAGTTCTTTTAGTGAATTGACAATAACGTTGTATGAACATTTTATTAAGATGTTCTATGTTCGATCATTGTAAGAAAGCATTAGACATTCATGTATTGTAAAATCTAGGTCATTATTTTGTTTGTCAATTACATTTCGATCGTACGTAAAACGACTCGCCGTGGTTCTTGAAATTATATGTCTATCACTTAAAAATAATACAAACACTTATTAATGAGAAAAGATCTAGTCAAGATGAATCTTTAGATCATAAGAACTGAGAATACTTAATAAAAACAAATGAAAATAAATGTTTTCACGGATGAATACACATATATTGAGGTGTATAATAAACACACTTTGATGAATGAGCACACAGTGTGGCATATGATCGAACACAAAAGATCTAGTAAGAATGAATCATCAGGTGACAAACGAGAATACGTACTTGTAACAATGAACATAAACTTTTGGCGATGATTACACGTTGTAAACACACACTGTGAGCATATACACCGTATGACGCATGAACCCACATTATATATGACTACAGAAGGCACACATTGATATAAATGAACACAAAAAGATCATCATTCACATCCTATGAATTCAAAAGTATATACTCAAAAGGCATTCCTTCGAAACAAATCAGCCAAAGAAGTAAGCAATACGACAAGTAAAAGATATTCCATCAAAAACAATAAAAAGCTAAGCGAATGAGAAAGAGCAAACAAGCGCCCTAGAAAGATGAGAAGTGCATAATGAACTATCGTGACGTCGCCTCCACTCTGATGAAAAATATAAGGAGTCTCGAATGACAAGATGTTGTCCATGTATGAAATCTTCAAGAGTTCCAAATACATGTCCAATTTGAAAATCGTTCGAGTAAACCAAATTGAGAGATAGAGAATTGAGAATGAGTGTTGTGAGAATTTGCTTCGTACGTCGGAAGTTGAGAGAGTAATAGCCTATTGTATAAACCCTAGCTTGAATCTCTTGAATTACTCATTTTACTGTCAATTGGTTTTCGGATGAAAGATGAAATCTCGTATTTCTCGACACACCTGACTTTATCAGATGATAAATTACACCTTGTAGAAGTTGTAACAACATAACCGACTCACTCAATAAATTCATAACCAACAAATCAGTAAAGCCTAATTAACAAACTAACTATTCCCTATCAACGTTCAAAGCCGTCCAAGATTAACTTCAAAATTGCTTCTCAGGAACATACAACAGAAAATCGTTGTCCACACAAGATTACTTAAAACAAAAGAAGTAAAAAAAAAAGTAGAACTAGCAACTTCGAATTCACATTCAAGCACGAGAACACAAAAACGAACAAGAAAACAGCAAAGCAAGAACAACAAAGCAAATATCTTTTCTCATGCGTTATAGGTTTATCATAGTTTCTGAATGATTGAGGAAAGTAAACAAGTAGAAAGTGAATTCAAACATTTCTAAATGATTGAACATTAGATAAACCAAAATATAAACCTTAATTTGATTTGTGTAGCTAAAGTTTAAATATCCAAAATGTCTATAAAAATTTGCAAGGAAAAAGAATATATGTAATGAGCATCATTTCCTTTTTTCTCACTTGTCAAAGCTTCAAATTAGTTGCAAATTTAAGAATTTGGTGCACATTCGTTGACAAACTTAAAAACATCCAAAATTTGAAGAATGGTCATTTTTTAAAGAACATTTATTGAGAAGCTGAAGAACATTCAGATAAAAGTTGTATATGTGCATCACTTTTTCAAAGGATGTGCATCAAAAAATTGATGCATATTTAAGTTTTTTTTAATGCATATTAGTCATTCGCACGTTCTCATATTTAAATCTGTTATCACTGAAACCGCACACATTCATAAAATAGTAGTTTTTATTTTAATCAGTACTAAACCGGTCTCTCATGCTACATTATTTCTTTTTCTTGAAATGACTAATCTAAAGACCGAAAAATACCACTAATCTTGAATGATTAAACTAACACAATCAGAAAGGAGAGTACGTATTATAGATAAAAGGATAGATCATTTTATTAATACTTAATATTAATTATTTTACGGAGAGTTAATAGATTTTTCAATCCCCAAAGAAAAATGTGAGATATCACATTGATTGAGTAATCTTAGATAGTGTCGTAGTAAGGGATCGTCAATAAATAAGAGTGTTAGATCTTTGTATTAGTGTATAGTGTCTATTATTGATAATCAAAATTCCATAATATTTACTTGGAGAATCAAAACATTAAATTTCATGAGTTAGAAAATCCAAAACTCACATCTTGAACTATTTGACTATGTGAGAAACAATTATATTCCAAGAAATGATTCACGACGTTCAAGTGTGTGCTACTCCCCTCACCCCCTCACCTTCCTAGGCGGTCGATCCGTCCAACGCTCCTGTAAACGATATTTTTGAGTCCGGTTTTGTATATCCCGTCTCAGCGTCCCACACTCCTCATTCGCTTGATCATCTCCATCTTTCTCTTGGCCAATTGAAACGTGATGTCTCCATCTTTCTCTTGGCCAACTAAAACGTGTTTTCTCCATCTTTCTATTGGCCAACTGAAACGTGTTGTTCATGATTTTTGAGCCAGTATTTTAATTATATAAATATATACATTTTCTATTCATCGCCGAGCCAAATTACTATTTATTGTTCACCCCTCATTCGTCACGCACCAACATGATCCATACGATGCATAAATTTAAAATTTTCAAAAACTCCATGTGTCACACATCAATATAGTCCATGCGTTACACATGATTTTTTTTATTCTTCCACCTTCCATAATCTTGTAGAGAATTTCAATACGAGCGTGTGCATATAAAATTCGTCCAAAATGACATTGTTTACCCCTTTAAAAGTCAAAATAATAAAGAATATCTCGTCAATTATGCTTGAGTGTAAAATGAAATAGTTGCATATTATGTTTTCGAATTATAGTTAAGTATACAAACTTTATTGCTTGTACATTATAGTTGTTAAAAAAAAGATTACGAGTAGGAAAAAAGGAAAATTATAGATTTAGTTGTAGTTATTGACGTGACTATTGGGCCAATCTGGTTCAACGCATCGTTTTTTCCACTTTTCTCTCTGGATAACTACTTTTCAACCTTTTTTTTTATTCTATGACAACGCTAGTCCTTCAAACGGTGCATGTGAGATATAGTTTTAATTGTTAATTCTTATCGAATCATTTATCTATTTTCTTTATTTTAATTTATGTTGGTTATTTTAAAATTCCATTTCATCTCATTTTTCATTTTTATTTCTTTTTATTTTCAAACTTCAAAAATTACATATGATATCATTTGCAATTCATACATCATGTAATATGTACATTTTTACAATATCCATTAAAATGTTTTGTATAACTGCTCCCTATCTAAAAATGTCAAGAAAATAAAATATGAATACATATTGCTCAGAGATATTTTGGGCATTTAAAAAATTCCTCAACTAAATTCTTATATAAATACTACAGCAAAACATCTTCCTCTCATCCTAGATATGCAACGTAGGCAACATTCATTAGAACAACCCACTTGTCTGTTTTCTATTGGTTACCATTTTTTTTTCAAAATAATATATATGTTTAATTTTAAAAAAAAAAATCCTAATATAATTTCTCAGATATGGAAAATATAGGAAAATCAAGGCAAACAAATATCACAATGATATTAAATGTAATATTTCATTAAATTTATTATGTGCCAAATTTGGGTCAAAATCCTATTAACTTAATGAATAAGGAAAAAAATAAATTTAAATATAAAAAATTAGTAAACAATTGATTGGCATATATCTTTTCTATAGTTTTTAAGAAGCTTAAAAGAATAAAAAAAAGTAACAAATATTGCAAAATGGTAAAAAATTAAAGATTAAAAAGTAAACAAATATGTATAATATCTATGATATTATATAGTTTTTTTTTCAATATACATTATTAATTTTTATATATATATCTAATGATAATATTTTTACAATATATAAATTTTATAATATAAATTTACCTTTCTAATTTATCTAGATTGTATACATATATGACATTTTTTAATTTCTGATCGAAAATATTCAAAACCAGAAATTATCGAACTTGAACTAACATGAGAATATGCGTCCCGTATCTGACTTGATTAACAAAAGTATAGTATATTAATATAATTATTAAGTAAATTTATTTATTTATGAATAATTTTTATTGTTTTAATAAAAATAAAAATAGCATTGTTAACCGGAACCGTCAACTAACCTGTATTGACAGACCTAGCTAGTTTAATCTGTATTCTCAACTTGAATCTGGAATGATCAAATCCTACTTGACCGATCTGATTGACTACTCTAATTCTAATTGGATTAAACCACCGGGTATATAGGCGATATTAGCTCAAACCACCATCCTATTGCAAGTTATTTTTCCCACATATAACGAGTTTTTTACGGAAAAGATTGATGGAGACGATGTGTGGTTAATTGTTTACTGAGTTGTTTTTATGGATGGTTAAAATTAATTTTCAATAAAGTCGGTGGTTCGGGACTATATCGTTTACATAATGGGTTGTTTGATCCAACTTTTCCAAAATACTAATTATATCAATTATATTTAAGATATAAACCTAATATAAATGTCTTAAAAGTGTGAATGAACAAAGAGATATTAGAGTTTATTTATTTAATAATAGAAAAATAAATATACATGGAAAGTTACTGATACGCTACACTTTGTATGGCGTAACTAGGGGTTATTACATTAGTTTAGGAGTATTATCATATGTGTTTCGAGTCATTATTATGTTCTGAGATATTTATTAAGAAGTGAAGAAATGAAGATCAGAACCGAAAAAGAAGAGGATCGAAGATTGAAGACATGAAGACGAAGACATTCTGCGGAGCAGCGGCGATCGCCACCATCACTATGGCGATCTCCATTCTACAACAGAAGCTCTTCGTAAGTTCGAGAGATCATGGCGATCGCCATGAATCTACGGCGATCGCCATGGGGCGACAGAGACCACGGCAGACGCTACATGAAGACCGCGATCGCCAGACATCTATGGCGATCGCCACAACAAGGCCGAAGACATTGCGAACTTTCCTTATTTTCCTTCTTTTATTTTATTTCTTTTACCTTATTTTATTATTTCGTTTAGGATCTTTCTTTTACCATATATTTTTAGGGTTAGACTCTATTTAAGAACCCTAGTTCTTTCTTTCTATCATCATCTTTTCTATCATCTTTTCCATCAGACAATTTAGTTCTGCAACCATGAGCAGGAACTAATCTCCATTGTTTTACTTAGCGGTTGAAACCTTCAGTTATTAAGTTGTGAGATTTCTAAACTCTTGTTCTTTTCCTATGGGTTTGTATTAATTCTCTTGTTCTTCATCTATTGATTTCTATTAGTTTTGATGGCTTGATCACCTAGTTTGATTGATAGTTTTCTATTGTTAGACTAGGAATATACGGTGGAATTCCTTGTCATTGTAGCATTCATATCTGCATGATCTGGTAGTTGATTGCTTTTATGAAAGAGAATTGATTGCATGTTAATACTTGACGGTTGTAAGTTATTGCATGCATCCTTATGATTCTTGTGCCCTTTGCTGCTATTTCATCTAATCTTGAGAGGTTTCCCTGATTGTTGAATAGTAAGTATTATCAGGACCGGTTGGCCTGATGATATATTAAAGATTGGAATAGGAACATTCCCTAGGATTGAATAGAACTTGAGATAAATCTATTATCAACTTGATTGACTGTTGTGTGGATACTTGCTAGGTGAAACCCCTTCTCATCATATTCACACCCAAACTTTCTTTGCTTGATACTTGTTACTTTTGTGTTTCATACAATCAAACCCCCCCCCCCCCCCTCTTGGTTACTTGTTACTTGTTCGTTAGTTGGTATTTCGCTTGATTGCATAGCGATTGGTGTTTTGATTCCCTTGGGTTCGACCTCTACTTGCTTGCTATACTTTAGTTAGTGTTTAGAGTTTTCTTTGATTTGGCACCACGACTTTAGCCTCATCAGTTACTATTCATTGGGGGAGGCTTGCCATTTAAGTATAGTAGTTGGGTTGCGCGTGCGCGTGCACGCGCAAGCGTAGAAAGTCTGATCCGTCTCTATAAACTCGTCTTGAATCTGGAGAAGTTAAGACGTCAAACTGCCATATATAATATACTGGATAAACCAATATTCTCCATAGCAACAATGATGAATATACATGTTACAAAATCTATTTGAATCCTCTATAATCCATATAGTATGTTCAGAATCGACTCACGTGTCCATGGGTAATCCCATTTACATATGCTCATGCATATTAATTTGCATCAACTAACTTAAGATCGATTAGTTTGATTGCCTTGTGTATTGAGATAGAGTAGCCCTTCAATACTTAAGTAAGATTTATTTGTATTTTTCATGTTAGGTTTTTTTATTTATGTGAAAATTGAGAAAGGAACTCCCAACTTCTTGTTTTAGTCCACAATATATGCAGTCTTAATCATCTAGAGCTCCAGATGAGTTGATGACGTACTTCCAATTAAATCATGTTGTGTGTCAGTCTTTGTTTAACCTTTTCACAATAAAAAATCATTGAAAAAAGTACTTTATTATTTAATTTAATTTTCAGCCCAAATATTGATTTTTGACGATTCATTTTTATCCATCTATCGTATATATATTCATCAATTATCTCCGTAAGCTTTCCACCATAATTATTCCCTAGAAAAGTTATAATCTAGACTCCATAGCTAATGTTTGTCAATCATTACTATTGATTTTTCAATTTTATGTAGATTCCCATTTTAAATGGAACCAAAGTTTCACTATTCTTTGGTTTCAGAATTATATGGAATAAAGTAAAATGATTCCTTTAACTTGTGTGCTTCTTTTTGTGAAGTAGTAGTCAGATTATGCAAGTTGACGTAATCTTCATTTTGGCTCATCGGAAACAACCTCTTTGTTCTTTTAACAAAAAGTTATGTTGCGTACATCCGACCCCCTCACCCCGCTATAAGTGGAAGCATTTTAAGAAATTAGTATAATGTTGTTGTGTATTAGGCAATCACTGAAATTTCTGGATGCTTATTCTAGATTCTATTAACAACTTTAGACTTAATTGAAATTCCAATCAATAATGATCAACACCAAACTCGACAAAATCACTACATTATATGCTCCAAGCATTCAATGACTATTACTTCCATTAGTATCGTAGCCTCGCCACAGTCATTATCACATCAATTAGATTTTTTGCATTAGCGGAACTTTAACAAACTAATTAGAAATTAGGGTTAAAAAAAAGCTTAAATCTCTAACGGAACACATCACTCAATATGAAGCACGTCCATACATTCGACGAATCAAAATTCATCTTGAATCTTATTGAATAACTTTTTAAATGCCTTTGCAACCAAATAATTTCAACCGGATTTACAATCTATTCTGGGAGTCGACGAGAGAGAGGCGGTGATCCAAATCTTACAGGCAACGTTTGTTCGGGTGCAGACCATACTAATTTTAATTAAGGAAAAAGGAAAAATTTACTATTACGAATATTAATTCATTAAAGCCGTATTAATGAGTATATATATAGCAAGCTAGTATTAATTAATATATATATATGGCTAGCTAGTATTAATGAATATATACATAGCTAGCTAGTATTAATATATAGTTAATGTTGGATGAGTTAAGTTTTTTATTTAAAGGGTAAAAATGTAACTTTATATTAAAATTACTATTCATTAGGGGATGCTTGATATTTAAGTAGAATAGATATATACTAGATGTCACGCGCGTGCAGTCACGCGCATGCGCTTAGCGCACGCGGTTAGAGAGCAGTAGTCATTTATCTCCTGTATTAAACACGATCTTTTTTATTATAGGTTTATCATAGTTTCTGATTGATTGAGGAAAGTAAACAAGTAGAAAGTGAATTCAAACATTTCTAAATGATTGAACATTAGATAAACCAAAATATAAACCTTATTTTGATTTGTGTAGCTAAAGTTTAAATATCCAAAATGTCTATAAAAATTTGCAAGGAAAAAGAATATATGTAATGAGCATCATTTCCTTTTTTCTCACTTGTCAAAGCTTCAAATTAGTTGCAAATTTAAGAAACAAAAATATAGTAGAACAGAAACAAAAATTCCCATATTCATAAAGGGAAGGTGTCGGGTGAGAAGAATTTTTAAAATACGAACATGTAGCACATTAGTAGTAAATTGGTTAACATTTAGTACTAATTTGGTGCACATTCGTTGACAAACTTAAAAACATCAAAAATTTGAAGAACGATCATTTTTTAAAGAACATTTATTGAGAAGCTGAAGAACATTCAGGTAAAAGTTGTATATGTGCATCACTTTTTCAAAGGATGTGCATCAAAAAATTGATGCACATTTAAGTATATTTTAATGCATATTAGTCATTCGCACGTTCCCATATTTAAAACTGTTATCACCGAAATCACACCCATTCATAAATTAGTAGTTTTTATTTTAATCAGTACTAAACCGGTCTCTCATGCTACATTATTTCTTTTTCTTGAAATGACTAATCTAAAGACCGAAAAATACCACTAATCTTGAATGATTAAACTAACACAATCATAAAGGAGAGTACGTATTATAGATAAAAGGATAGATCGTTTTATTAATACTTAATATTAATTTTTTTACGGAGAGTTAATAGATTTTTCAATCCCCAAAGCAAAATGTGAGATATCACATTGTTTGAGTAATCTTAGATAGTGTCGTAGTAAGGGATCGTCAATAAATAAGAGTGTTAGAGCTTTGTATTAGTGTATAGTGTCTATTATTGATAATCAAAATTCCATAATATTTACTTGAAGAATAAAAACATTAAATTTCATGAGTTAGAAAATCCAAAACTCACATATTGAACTATTTGACTATGTGAGAAACAATTATATTCCAAGAAATGATTGACGATGTTCAAGTGTGTGCTACTCCCCTCACCCACTCACCTTCCTAGGCGGTCGATCCGTCCAACGCTCCTGTAAACGATATTTTTGAGTCCGGTTTTGTATATCCCGTCTCAGCGTCCCACACTCCTCATTCGCTTGATCGTCTCCATCTTTCTCTTGGCCAACTGAAACGTGTTGTCTCCATCTTTCTCTTGGCCAACTGAAACGTGTTGTCTCCATCTTTCTCTTTGCCAACTGAAACGTGTTGTTCATGATTTATGAGCCAGTATTTTAATTATATAAATATGTACATTTTCTATTCATCGCCGACCTAAATTACTATTTATTGTTCACCCCTCATTCGTCACGCACCAACATGATCCATACGATGCATAAATTTAAAATTTTCAAAAACTCCATGTGTCACACATCAATATAGTCCATGCGTTACACATGATTTTTTTTTATTCTTCCACCTTCCATAATCTTGTAGAGAATTTCAATACGAGCGTGTGCATATAAAATTCGTCCAAAATGACATTGTTTACCCCTTTAAAAGTCAAAATAATAAAGAATATCTCGTCAATTATGCTTGAGTGTAAAATGAAATAGTTGCATATTATGTTTTCGAATTATAGTTAAGTATACAAACTTTATTGCTTATATAGTTGTTAAAAAAAAGATTACGAGTAGGAAAAAAGGAAAATTATAGATTTAGTTGTAGTTATTGACGTGACTATTGGGCCAATCTGGTTCAACGCATCGTTTTTTCCACTTTTCTCTCTAGATAACTACTTTTCAACCTATTTATAGCGAAGGAGGCGTTAAAAAAGCTCTCTTTTCATGGCAACCGAAAGCCCTTCCTTCGTGCCGGAAACCCCGTGCTCCGATGATGTTATGGCCGACAGCGAAGACAAGCGCATTCCACTCGGTGATCCACCGGATAAAAGCACTACCTGGGCAGATAGAGTTACGCAAGGAGGCAGAGGGGGGATGCCAGTTCCTGAACAAATGATAGAAGATGAATTTGTGTCGGCAGGGATGAACATCTCCTTCCCGAATGGTGAGGCTGGGGAGACAGAGATAACGATAGACCAAGAAGTCTTGAATGCCATGGCAGGATTGTGGAAGCAGTGCATCATAGTGAAAGTTCTTGGAAAAGTGGTTGAACTTCCGACATTGGAGAGAAAGTTGAGAGAATTATGGCGACCACAAGGAACCATGAACATAGTTGGTTCGGAGATAGATCATTGCAGAGTACTGACGGGAGGGCCCTGGAGAGTTTTCGGCAGTTATATCTTGGTTCAGAATTGGTCTGCTGATTTTGATCCGGAAGTTGATGAGATTGTGACTACGCCATTATGGATAAGAATCAGTAACATCCCGATGATCTTCTACCATCGCCATATCTTACTGGGAATTGCAGCAGAAATAGGTAGGCCTATCAAAGTTGATATGACCACTTTGAACTGTGAGAGGGGACGCTTCGCCAGAGTTTGCGTCGAAGTTAATTTGAGGGATCCTTTGATGGGTACTGTAATGGTGAATGGTGTGAGATACTATGTGACATATGAAGGTCTTGGAACAATCTGTTATACTTGTGGCCGTTATGGTCACATTATCGCCAATTGTCCTGACAAGGCGATGAGCGAAGCTAAACAGAACATTCAGAATGAAAATACTGAGTCTAGTCCGCATAATCAGGGGGAACAAATTGCTGAGGAAGCTCAGGTCAGTTCTAATGATAAGTCTCCGGTGACCGTAAAAGCTGACACCATAGGTGCTTGGATGGGGCACAAATGGCAAACGTATCGCGGGAGGGGAAAAGGTTCAGGATCCGGAAGATCTGATACGGGAAAGATACGCCAATCGGTTAAGGTAAAAAATCATTTTGATGGGATTGAAAATATCCAAGAAGGAAGGGAAGATATACTGGGAGATAAGGAAAATCCTCTCAAAGGAAAGTAGGGAGATATTGTAGCTAATAAGGATAACAGTTCATATGTTTTTCCGCAAAATAAGGGGAAGAATATTATGCCTTCTGTTCCTTTGCAGCTGTCTAATAAAACGAATACTCTGGGCCCAGAGGAAAGTCCTACTGCTATGGTTAAATTTAAGGCAGGTGAGACAAAGGGCCACAAGGAGATCATGGGCCAAAAGGAGATTGTTAAGCCCATGAATGTTAAGTCTGTCTGGACCAAGAATGCTCAGACGAAAAGTTCGATTCAAAACGATGAAATTGTGAAACGTGCAGGAAAGAGATTCAGGGCAGAAGAAGAGCAGGTGGACAACAACAAAGCTCTTGTGGTTGTTACTAATCAGGGGAAGCATGACACTGTTAGTATGAACAGACAGTTTGATCCTGAAACTTTGTTAGGAGACATGGAGGAAGCTATTCAGGAAAGATTAATGGCGGCGTATGCCCAGGGAAGACTTGATGCTGAAAGGGACGCATAACAGCTTGCCCCGGCTATTTTGAATTATCTCAATCATTTTATCATGAATTGCATACTTTGGAATTGCCGGGGGGGCAAACAAACCCAATTTCAGACGATCCATAAGATACTTAGTGAAGAAGCACAAAACTGATATTTTGGGTCTTTTTGAAACGCATGCAGCGGGTGAGAGTGCAGAGAGAATTTGCCGGAATATTGGGTTTCCTAATAGTTTTAGAGTTGATGCTCAAGGCCAAAGTGGCGGGATTTGGGTCTTGTGGAGGGATAATAAACTCAATATGACTGTGCTTGGGTCTTCTTCTCAGCATGTGCATATCCAGGTGGATTTAGGCGAGGATAACTTCCATCTGATTTGTGTGTACGCTGCTCCTACTCCGGCTAGACGCAGAGATCTTTGGGACCAGCTGAAAAATGTTGTCCTCACGCTCACGGAACCTGTGATTATCGGAGGTGACTTTAATTCGATCCTCAGAATTGACGAACACACTGGTGGTAATGGTCGGCTGTCTCCCGACTCTGTGACTTTTGGAAACTGGGTGAATGATCTCTCTCTGGTTGATTTGGGCTTCAAAGGGAATAGGTTCACTTGGTTTCGAGGGAGAGAAACGGGGAATCGTCTGGCCAAAAGGCGCTGGATTGACGCGGGTGTGACACACCTCCCGGTCATGTCGTTGGACCACTGCCCCCTTTATTTACAGCTTTATAAGGATCAACGCTCGAACCCCCGACATCGTCCGTATCGATTTGAGGCAGCGTGGCTTAAGCACCCTGCTTTCCGGGACATGCTTAAAGCATCTTGGAATCCTAACGTCACTACAGAAGAAGCTTTGAGAACGCTGCGTTCTAAGCTCAAGAAATGGAACAAAGAGGTTTTCGGCAACATCGAGACGCGTAAAGACCAGCTAGTTGCTGAAATTCAGTCGGTTCAGAACCTTATTAGCCAAAACCCCCCCGACGGTCTGCTGGAATATGAGGTTAGATTGCAGAAAGAGTTGGACACTGTCATGGAACAAGAAGAGGTCTTGTGGTACCAAAAATCTAGAGAAAAATGGATTAAGTTAGGCGACCGTAATACCGCTTACTTCCACACGTCAACGGTGATTCGGAGAAACTATAACAAGGTTGAAACTCTGAAAAATGATGCAGATGATTGGGTTTCTGATCCTGAAATTCTCGAACAAATGGCCACTGATTTCTTCAGAACTCTGTACTCGGCTGCTGATATTGATGTGAACTCGCCTAAGCTTCCTTGGTCAGGATTCCCAGCACTGACTAGATCTGAGACTGGCCTTCTTAACGCCCCCATTACTGATTCGGATATCGTTCATGCAGTGATGGGAATGGGAAGCTACAAAGCTCCGGGGCCGGACGGATACCAAGCAGTCTTCTACCAAAGATGTAGGGACCTTGTGGGATCGTCGGTTATTCAGTTTGTGAGGGATTGTTTTGCTCATGGTTGCTTCACTGGAGCAGTGAACGACACTTTTCTGGTTCTCATTCCGAAAGTCTCTATACCGGATAGGATTACTTAGTTTAGGCCCATCAGTCTTTGTAACGTGCTATTCAAGATTGTTACGAAGACGCTAGTTAATCGTTTGAAGAATGTTATCTCGAAGCTCATCGGCCCCGCCTAGTCCAGTTTCATTCCGGGTCGTTTGAGCTCTGACAACATCGTTGTCGTTCAGGAAGTTGTGCACTCCATGCGCCGGAAAAAAGGCAAAAAAGGTTGGATGCTTTTGAAACTAGATCTCGAAAAAGCGTATGATCGTATACGCTGGGACTTCATAGAGGAATCTGTCAGGGCTGCTGGACTCTCGGGAGATTGGGCTCGTTGGATTATGGCCTGCATTTCTACTCCCTCTATGAGACTGCTTTGGAATGGGGAAACTACGGCTCCGTTCTCCTCACAAAGAGGGGTTAGACAAGGTGACCCCCTGTCGCCATATTTGTTCGTCATGTGTATGGAAAGACTCTGTCATGCTTTCGAGAGAGGAGTGGGAAGTGGTGAGTGGAAACCGATTAAGCTTAGCAGATCCGGCCCAACCCTCTCGCATATTTGCTTCGCCGACGACTTAATTCTTTTTGGGGAAGCTTCGATTTCACAGGTTCGGGTGATAATGAAAGTTCTGAATGAATTTTGCTCGGCTTCGGGGCAAAAAATCAGCCTCCCGAAGTTCAAGATATTTTTCTCGTCAAGCGTAGAGTATGATCGTCGTGTCAACATTAGTCGGGAGTGTGGAATTGCTGGCACATGTGATCTCGGAAAATATCTCGGAATGCCCATCTTAGAAGGGCGCATGAACAAAGATACTTTCCTAGAAACACTGGAACGTATGAATTCTCGCCTTGCTGGTTGGAAAACGCGAAGTCTCAGTCTTGCGGGACGCATTACACTTACCAAGGTTGTGCTCTCTGCTATTCCAATTCATGTCATGAGCACCGTGATCCTTCCGGCCAGTATAACCAAAGCTTTTGACAAGACTTGCCGCTGTTTTGTTTGGGGAAGTACTGCGGAGAAGCGAAAAATGCATTTAGTATCGTGGGCGGATACGTGCAAACCTAAAGATGAGGGAGGGCTCGGTATTCGTCGTCCGAAAAACATGAATTTAGCTCTCGTCGGGAAGTTGAGTTGGAGACTGTTGAATGATAAGTCAAGCCTTTGGGCTAGAATTCTGAGATCTAAGTACAAATTCGATGACAGTTTTGATATGCTGAATTGTAACGCTAAGCAGGGAAGCTCTGCTGTTTGGAGAGGGATAATTTCTGGCTTCAAGAAAGTGATCACGAAAGGGATAAGTTGGGTCCTTGGAAATGGCTCAAAAATTAGATTCTGGAGTGATAAATGGGCTATTTGTCACCCCCTTGAGGATTTCTGTATTTCAGTATTGTCAGATGAGGAGAGAAATCGTAGTGTGGCTGAGTATTGGGTCCAAGGGGCCGGCTGGAACTGGGATTTGATTGCGACGAAGCTAGATAACAACATCAAACTTAAGTTGGTTGCTACTGCTCTGGACAGGCTGTTGGGGTCTAAAGATAGGGTTTCTTGGGGTGCTACACCGAATGGGCTATTTTCTGTCTCCTCTGCGTATCACTTGATTTCGAATACAGAAGGGCTTGGAGTGACTCAAAGCAACTTGTTTTGCAAGGTCTGGTGGATCGGGGTCCCAGAGAGAGTCATGGTCTTCCTTTGGCTTGTGGTTAGACACAGAATTCTCACTAATGTTGAAAGACGACGCAGGAAATTAACTCAGGAGGATATGTGCCCGGTTTGCCTGCTCGGGCCAGAAACCTTGATTCACCGGCTCAGGGAATGTGATCCGATGATGAATATTTGGAAGGATCTGGTGCCGGTTACCTGTCGGGCGACTTTTTTCGGGAGAGAAACTGATGATTGGATTTTCTCCAATCTTTTTATGCAAGGGGAGGAGGTTGCTAATATGGAGTGGAATATTCTCTTCATTACTGCTGTTTGGTGGGGATGGAGATGGAGGAATGAGATTGTTTTTGCCAAGGGGAGAAAGGAGGACTTTCAAGTAGCCCACATCCTTCGCATGGCGAGAGATTATGCTGATGTCCACAGATGTAGGGAGGAACAACCGAGCTCGACAGGAAAAGTGGTGATTCAAGTGGCATGGTCTAAATCGGAGGAGGGTTGGGCCAAGGTTAATACTGACAGAGTTGTGAAGGGGGATTCAGGAAGGGCCACTGCGGGTGGGGTGCTGCGGAATGAGACTGGACAATGGCAGGGAGGGTTCGGTCTTAATATTGGGTCCTGCTCGGCTCCCATGGCTGAGCTTTGGGGTGTGTATTATGGGCTACACATTTCTTGGGAGCTTGGTCACATGCGCATTATTTTTGAAGTCGGCTCCAATATTGTGGTTGATTTCATCAACAAAGGGGTTCCTGATGCTCACCCCTTCTCTTTCCTGGTGCACATGTGCCATGGCTTCGTTACTCGGGACTGGTTGGTCCGTATTGTTCACGTGTATAGGGAAGCTAACCGTCTTGCTGATGAGTTAGATAACTATGCTTTAGACTTAGACTTAGGTTTTGATTTTTTGCCGAGTATTCCTAGTTCTTTGATTCCTATTTTTACAGATGATGTAAGGGGTGTTGCCACTCCCCGAATGATTGGTTGTTAGTTTTTTCCTTTCAATAAAAGCCACGGATAGTGCCGCCTCTCCTTCACCAAAAAAAGACTACTACTTTTCAACCTTTTTTTTATTCTATGACAACGCTAGTCCTTCAAACGATGCATGTGAGATATGTGCCCGGTTTGCCTGCTCGGGCCAGAAACCTTGATTCACCGGCTCAGGGAATGTGATCCGATGATGAATATTTGGAAGGATCTGGTGCCGGTTACCTGCTGGGTGACTTTTTTCGGGAGAGAAACTGATGATTGGATTTTCTCCAATCTTTTTATGCAAGGGGAGGAGGTTGCTAATATGGAGTGGAATATTCTCTTCATTACCGCTGTTTGGTGGGGATGGAGATGGAGGAATGAGATTGTTTTTGCCAAGGGGAGAAAGGAGGACTTTCAAGTAGCCCACATCCTTCGCATGGCGAGAGATTATGCTGATGTCCACAGATGTAGGGAGGAACAACCGAGCTCGACAGGAAAAGTGGTGATTCAAGTGGCATGGTCTAAATCGGAGGAGGGTTGGGCCAAGGTTAATACTGACAGAGTTGTGAAGGGGGATTCAGGAAGGGCCACTGCGGGTGGGGTGCTGCGGAATGAGACTGGACAATGGCAGGGAGGGTTCGGTCTTAATATTGGGTCCTGCTCGGCTCCCATGGCTGAGCTTTGGGGTGTGTATTATGGGCTACACATTTCTTGGGAGCTTGGTCACATGCGCATTATTTTTGAAGTCGGCTCCAATATTGTGGTTGATTTCATCAACAAAGGGGTTCCTGATGCTCACCCCTTCTCTTTCCTGGTGCACATGTGCCATGGCTTCGTTACTCGGGACTGGTTGGTCCGTATTGTTCACGTGTATAGGGAAGCTAACCGTCTTGCTGATGAGTTAGATAACTATGCTTTAGACTTAGACTTAGGTTTTGATTTTTTGCCGAGTATTCCTAGTTCTTTGATTCCTATTTTTACAGATGATGTAAGGGGTGTTGCCACTCCCCGAATGATTGGTTGTTAGTTTTTTCCTTTCAATAAAAGCCACGGATAGTGCCGCCTCTCCTTCACCAAAAAAAAACTACTACTTTTCAACCTTTTTTTTATTCTATGACAACGCTAGTCCTTCAAACGATGCATGTGAGATATAGATTAAATTGTTAATTCTTATCGAATCATTTATCTATTTTCTTTATTTTAATTTATGTTGGTTATTTTAAAATTCCATTTCACCTCATTTTTCATTTTTATTTCTTTTTATTTTCAAACTTCAAAAATTATATATGATATCATTTACAATTCATGCATCATGTAATATGCACATTTTTACAATATCAATTAAAATGTTTTGTATAACTTCTCCCTATCTAATAATGTCAAGAAAATAAAATATGAATACATATTGCTAAGAGATATTTTGGGCATTTACAAAATTCCTCAACTAAATTCTTATATAAATACTAAAGCAAAACATCTTCCTCTCATTCTAGATATGCAACGTAGACAGCATTCATTAGAACAACCCACTTGTCTGTTTTCTATTGGTTACCATTTTGATTTTTCAAAATAATATATATGTTAAATTTAAAAAAACAAAATCCTAATAAAATTTCTCAGATATGGAAAATATAGGAAAATCAAGGCAAACAAATATCACAATGATATTAAATGTAATATTTCATTAAATTTTTTATGTGCCAAATTTGGGTCAAAATCCTATTAACTTAATGAATAAGGAAAAAAATAAATATAAATATAAAAAATTAGTAAACAATTGATTGCAATATATCTTTTCTATAGTTTTTAATAAGCTTAAAAGAATAAAAAAAGTAACAAATATTGCAAAATGGTAAAAAATTAAAGATTAAAAAGTAAACAAATATGTATAATATCTATGATATTATATAGTTTTTTTTTCAATATACATTATTAATTGTTATATATATATATCTAATGATAATATTTTTACAATATATAAATTTTATAATATGAATTTACCTTTCTAATTTATATAGATTGTATACATATATGACATTTTTTAATTTCTGATCGAAAATATTCAAAACTAGAAATTATCGAACTTGAACTAACATAAGAATATGCGTCCCGTATCTGACTTGATTAACAAAAGTATAGTATATTAATATAATTATTAAGTAAATTTATTTATTTATTAATAATTTTTATTGTTTTAATAAAAATAAAAATAGCGTTGTTAACCGGAACCGTCAACTACCCTGTATTGATAGACCTCGCTAGTTTAACCTTCATTCTCAACTTGAATCTGGAATGATCGAATCCTACTTGACCGATCTGATTGACTACTCTAATTCTAATTGGATTAAACCACCGGGTAAATAGGCGATGTTAGCTCAAACCACCATCCTATTGCAAGTTATTTTTCCCACATATAACGAGTTTTTTACGGAAAAGATTGATGGAGACGATGTGTGGTTAATTGTTTACTGAGTTGTTTTTATGGATGGTTAAAATTAATTTTCAATAAAGTCGGAGGTTCGGGACTATATCGTTTATATAATGGGTTGTTTGATCCAACTTTTCCAAAATACTAATTATATCAATTATAATCTAATCTAATATAAAATTGTAGGTTTTGTCAAAATCCACACCTGCATTGAATTACATGTTTTTAATTGGTTGAGAGTTATTGTGCAATTTGGCCTAAAACCCTAAACACAACTCGACACCTATTGTTGGACTCCTTAAACCCAAATTATTGGGCTTATCATACCCACATTCCATCATCCTCATACAATCCACAGTTAACCGTTACATCTATTCAACGCCTTCATCTTCAATGTCTGCCTCTTTGTTATTTCAACGCTCCCTAATTAATGGTTGCAGCCGTTACACCTTTCTTATTCCAAATAAATCACCTTAATGGGTCCTTTGGTTCTCCTGCTCAAATTGATTTCCCACAACTTCCCATCATACTCTCCCAACAATGGCCTCCAAGCCCTCAGGAAAAGTTGTTGGTTCTCCCTTCTCTCTATTGCTAAATATGAAGACCTCCATCGATGATGCTCCCGGGACCGGCAACACTGAAGCCTTCCCCCCCTCTGTCCCAACTGTCTCAAGGTGCGAACTGATCAAGGTCAAGGTCTGTCGGAAGTGGATTGCCCAATACCAGGATACCTACATGAGTACGACTTCTTGGTCACCAACAACATGGTACCATTTCTGCTTCTTCCTTCACATTGTTGTTCTACTTTTGAGATTCGGCTCATACATCTTTGTCATGTTTTCTAGGGGGGGTCCATCCAATGTGTTGCTCGATCAGCAATTTCACACGGTTTCATAACGAAACTGGAGATCGGAAATGTCTGCATAATGAAGTCATTCACTATTCGTCCTTCCAAGGAAACTTACCGCCTGGGGAGCGACACCAAGAATTTCCTGCAGTTGGAAGGAAATACTAATGTTAGGGTCGTGGATGCTGGTGATGATGTATTCGATTCATATGGATTACGCCTTACACCCCACGAGAAAATCGACCTTAATGGTTCTAAGTTTCTAATTGGTAAGCATTCTTACTCACTCATGCACTATACACATCACCTAACTGTTGGATTATGTAATTCCTGATTTACATTTCAACCTATAGGTGTCGTTGGGTGCGTGACAAAGGAACAAAAATAAACAACTAAGGATCTTTGATGTTGTCTATCAACTTATTGGAGTTACTAATATTACAAGGTTCCTGGTCAAAAGAAGTCATTAGTACTTCTATGTGAGTTCCACACAGAAAAGGGTAGAGGGGAGTAAAGAGCAATTACCAAATGGCGAAGAAAACTTACATGCTTGAAAACAGGAGGATGAGCTCTGCAGTAATATCAGCGATAACTGATTGGGGAAATTCAATTTTCTGTTCACGTCTATGTTTCAATTCCGGTGATGCTTGGTGTGCATATTGTCTTACTATTACTACCGTGTAAATGAAAGATGCTCCTCAAACAGCCTTTGAATCCAGTTAAGAGCTTGGATTTACGAGCCCCGTCTTTGCATTTCCCTTTCTCAGTGGTAATTGGACTGGGATGCAACAAAAACTTCTTAATCAAATTAGAAGTTGTAGACATGGACCTTTTGGTAGTTGTAGAAACCTTCAAGTTGATCACATCTGCATTTTTAACTCTTAAGCAAAATTCAGTTATTCACTCAAACAGAAGTTTCTGGACAAAATATTTGTAGGAAGAAAAATGAATGTTAATTACATTTGGTGTAGAAATTTAAAGACTAAAGGGCTAGGTAATAAAAAGCTATTATAGGGGTCAAGTATAACACAAAGACCAAGGCACTTAACCAAAACTTCTTCTTTAGGCTGCACAGATGCATCCCAAGAAATACAGCAAGTCAAGTGACATATGTATAATAAAGATAAGTACAATGCAATGACAGCAGCATACAATGTTGCTTTTATTCTTCCAATTGATGGTTGCAGCAGTGTGATTATTTCATACAAAAAAACACACTACTACACCAAACAGATGCAACATAACCTAAACCTCACAAAAGTTTTCCAGTTGATGTTCAAACAAAAGTTTTCAAGTCCTATTTTGCACAGTTAAACAACACCAGTGAAGACATTAGTGTTCAGTAAACGATGCAACACAACCTAAACCTCACAACAGCCTAGCTCTTTTGAATTTTTACTCAAACCTACACTAATGAAAGAAATACTAAATCACACGTATCACGTATGTGAGCTCAATGGAATTGATGGGATGGCTAACACACTACTACACCAAACAAGGAATACAACAACGCCTTCTATCTTAGTTAAGTACATACCAATTAAATGAATAAACAACTACACTTACCCCATTCTTCACCATCGTTGAACTCAGCCAAGCGCCACAACCTCCAGACTTCTCGCACCGCGTTTATAGCCATATGCATCAACCCTCCCAACAAATCCCCGGACCTAATGATAATCGAATGTTTAACCTAGCAATTCAGAGCAACAATTCGGAGATATTGCCGCAGGTTGTGGAATAATCAACCACCAAAAAAAACGGCGTTAATGGCAAGCGACATTAGAGGTAGGGAACGAAAAGCCATCTGACATAGGCAACAGGTGGAGGTAAGAGTTGACAACCTGATGAAAGATCATTTTCACTGCCAAGGTCCAAAAATATATTGTAATATTAGACCTATATATCAATAATATCAATCACCAAATTTCTTTTTGTATATATCACTAAGCTATCAAGTTTTTCTTGCCAAATATTTCCCACTCATATACTGTATGATGTAACATTTTACGCTGTATTTAAAACCTTAAGCACGTATCACAATACAATAACTTCAAACTTAATAAATTGTACCGTCTTTTTATCATTATTATAATATAATGTTCTTAATATATATGTTAGAATATGTTTCCATGATTTTGGGTTATATCTTCTTGGTCCTCTTTTCTCTACATTGCTGCTTTTACAAAAGAGTGTTTAACCCCGCACCCAAAAAAATATAACTCGCATCCGTTTTGGGCGCATCCAAAACGCGCCTAAAAAAACCGGGTCGGATATGGGCGCACCCTGGATGCGCCCAAGATTTTTTTTTTTTTTGCCTTTAAAATGCTCAAAAATCCGGTTTAGTTTTGGGCGCATCCTAGGTGCGCCCAAACTGAAGCGAGTTTTTAAAAAAAGGTTTGAGCGCATGGATGCGAGTTATAATTTTTCGGGTGCGGGGTTTTTCTCCGTTACAAAAATACAAATATATACTCATATCCCTTTTATCCGGTACATTATTTGCAAAAATAGCAAGCATGGGCCCATTGTTTGCAAAAATTGCAACCTTCCTCATGCTCTATATTTAACCTTGCACGGATACATCTATTTCCGCAACCTAGACAAACTTTTAAACCACGAAACTTACATATATGTATGAAACTCAGTCAATGACCACCACATAGATGGAAATCGCACTCAATATCTCCCAAATTTTAAATATTCATCCGTTTAAAGGAACGAGCGATGCTCAAAGGCCCGCGCATCGCGCGGGCCCCTCCTTCCTAGTTAAGATATAAACCTAATATAAATGTCTCAAAAGTGTGAATGAACAAAGAGATATTAGAGTTTTTTTATTTAAAAATAGAAAAATAAATATACATGGAAAGTTACTATTCATTAGGGAAGGCTTGCCGTTTAAGTATACTAGGTGGCCGACACTTGCGCGGGCGCGCACGCGGTATTGGAGTCCATTCCGTTTGTTGCAAGGACGCTAATCTTTGAAAATCTGCTCGGAATAAAATTCATTGTCCATCAAGACTAAAACTTTTAGAACAACTCTCAAATTATGGTTATTTTCGCATAAAAAAACAGTTCGTAAATGATTTGTGAATAAGATCCAAACATATATTACTTTGCATCATCTAAATCTTATGACCTCTACTTCAACTTCTCTTTTGGTTCATCAAAATTCTTCCAATAAACTTACTTCACACATAATCATCTCATATAAACATATAGTCCGTATAACAATAAATTATATGACTTCTTGAAACGAATGAGTACTCTGTAGTGATTGAGTATGAGTTAGGTTAGCAAAAAATAGTGCTTTCATGTACCACCACCACCTGACCTTAAGTACATACAGTTAGTCAGCTAATTCATCCTCTTGAGTATAACATATGCACAATTCAAGAAGCTGCAAACAAAACACCAATAAAATTTAAAACATACCAAAATTCTTTTAAAATAAAAAGAATTCCCAAGACTGATAACTAAGTTAAAAATTACATACTACATATTTCACATTTTGACTCATCTAAGTGGATCATTCAACTATATATTGATAATTAGTGACATTTCAATACATAAGAAGAAAAAAATTAACAACAAGTATGTGCTTACTATGATATATTCGAGGTTAAGCTAAACAAGAACTCGGGAAGAAGATTGAGAGAAGAGTATATTATAGAACTATACTTAAGCATGAAATCAATCCCAACAAAATTTTAGATGGTATACCTTCCTTGTCAGCATAAACACACATAATCTTGAAATCCTCATACGGCTCCTCCGATCTCTTCACGTCTGGATTTCCCCCCACTCTCGCCGCCACACACAACGCCATCTTCAGTAACACTGTCAACAACCTCAACGTCGTGTACTCATCTCCTCCTTCGGTATGCTTCCCATTGTGTTTAGGCCGAATCAAGGACCCCTAGCGGATCGTCTCGAGGCGAAGGCTGAATTCCTTTGGGGAATCAATATTATACTAAACACAGTGATATTCGTGATATCCATACACATACCTAATATACATAAATCGATACCAAACGGGTACTAAGAGTGTGCAAGCCTAACTTAGTTGTTATAATCAAAAGAGTTCATTGGCAAGAGTATTTCAACATTCAGAATCATTCTATGTGTCAGCAGGAAACACCATACATATGCTATCACACTAATTATGGCATAAAATTAAAACACATAAACAAGTGAAGATGAATCTATGCGGTACATTCAGAATCATTCTATGTGTCAGCAGAGAGGACGAGGCGTATTTGGGCAAGCTGGGGCGGATCGTTGGTTTGTGCGGGAGATCGTTGTCGGTGAAAGTGGATAAAAATGTAATTTTGTAATAAAATACTCTTCATTAGAAGCAGAAGAATCCACAAGATCGAATAAAGGAAAGGAGGTAGAAAATGTCATAACTCACGATTGAATAAAATAAGAAATCCACCTGAATTAATGCAACCAAAAACTACAACTGAAGTGTTTTGAGCAACTGATTCTCAATTTGGCTAATTTTGAGCAACATGGTCTAAAAACCAACATTAGATATGAAATAGTCTAGGTATAAACCGTAAAACAAAAAAGATAAATCGACTTCTTCTTCACCTCGATCGCTTTGTCCTGAGTCCTATGATGCCTGACTCGTGCCCCCATCTTCTATGACGTCACACAAATTAGAAAATATATATTAATATTGAACCTTTTAGAACTTACGGAGTATGTTGATAGGTGTGTCACGAAAATGGCCCATAAATGAAGTATGATCCATCCTACTAATAAAGATTGTATAAACCCCTTATAAAATGGGAACAACAAATGCACATAATTTATGGGCTAGGTTATCAACACTCCATAAATTTGTTTCTAATCAAAAAAAAATTCATAATATTTTCATTTGCATAATACATATATCGATTTACCATTTACGACTCAAAAGAGAATTCATACATGTCTACATAAGATAAAAAAAAGTTCTCAAGTTGAGTGTGAACTATCTGACCTAGGTTTTCTGTCTACTCTCTTTACTCGCCTCGTGTTGTTGGTTTTCTTCTTCGTTTGAGAACTGTTTGAAATGAATGGAACTATTTCATATGTTCCGAGCACCAAATTCTTAATTATGAACCTCCTTACATATCTTGATAGATCAACAGTTAATTTTGTTGCTACTTATGCTCTGAATTGAACTAATTGCAAAAAATAGAATGATCTTGGGCATAAACTTACTTCCAACTATTCATTAATGTTTATTTCTTCATCTTTAGGATACAATTGCTCCGGCTTTCATCTCAGATTTAGATTTTGAGGGATGCAACTTATCTTTGGATACAACTCTTCTTGGAACTAAAATTTATGTGTCAAAATTGGTAAAATAGATCTTTGATGGGTTCTTATGCCGTGAGCTTAAATGAATTGTATTTCTTTATTAGATGAAGTTTATCTTGTCCCCGTAGTAATATGCTTCCTTAGTTGCCAGATATACACCATGATGTTTGTAACACAATTCAGGCTTAAGAGACTCATTTTCATAGTTCATAGAGATATGAAATGTGATTACCCTATTAAGAATGTTTGAGAATCACGTACTATGCTCTCGAATACTGCACAAGTGAGTACCAAAAAAAAGAAATTATTGCACACGTGATTGGAGTATGCTAAATTCTGTTGATCTGGAAACACTTTTGAATTCGCTACACTGCATTCCATCAATGCCAATCACTTGGAAATTAACTCGGCCCTTGTTGTCATTAGCAATCAATAATATGTTTTGATTCTTGAAATATTTGTGATGCTTCAAAGTCCCTGTTTTTCTTTTTGAAATCCATCAGGATATTTGTGATGCTTCACCTCACCAAAACCACGCTCGATTCCAAGATCAATTCTCGCGAAACCGTTAAAAACGAGCTTAGTCTCCACGTCCTTGTCGGCTAATTTAACCCAAAGAAGCTTCACCACTCTCTACCAGACCACCGGAAACGCCTCTGAATACCTCGAGTCCCGTCAATATTGGGTGACGCCGTTGGATTCGGCTCTGACATCTCCAATTCCAAGTACGACAGACTCCATACAACATCACTGTTCTCAAAGTGAACTCTCTGATAAACGCTCCCGCAGTCCTCTCTACCGCCGCCGCTTTTGCCTCCACCGTTGACATCACCGGATTGCTTGAGAAACCAAATGCAAAACACTCGCCTCCCTTGAAAAGTGTAACTCGATTTCAGACCCGAAATAAATGATTTCTATTAGAGGACAAAAACGTAAATTTACACATAAAGTTACTATTCACTTGAGGAGGCTTGTCTTTTAAGTAGTAAAAGAAAAAGATAAAAAGATTCAAGTGGATAATCATTTATTTTGCGACTTTAGTAGGGGTGAGCAAAAATATCCGATCCGGGCGATCTGATCCGATAATCCGCCGATCCGATCCTTAAAAATCCGCATCCGAAAATATCCGATTAAGTTTTATCCGAATCCAGTCCGATCCGGACGAATTTTCCGCATATTTGGACCGGATACGGATGAGGATATTTAGCTTACGGATATCCGAAAATATCCGGTACTATTATTATAATATATAAATATATTTTTATAGAACTAAAATATACTTTTATAAGTGTAGATGATTCAATAATTATTTTTATACATTTTTAAACAATAGGATATATTCTCTCAACACAAAAATTCTTCTATATATAACATAACTTTTATTGTTGTTCTCAAAAATTTAAATTTTAATTGCTTATTTAAATTGTTGATTCGCTAAATGAATCAAATATATTAATTTTCACATCTTAATTCCTCTATATAATATATATAATTATATATTTAACATTTATTTTATATTTTCTGAATTTTAATTTTAATAAAAATAAAAAGTTTAATTTAGTTTTCATATATACCTTCTAGAAATCGGATAATTCGGATATCCGAGTCAAATATCCGATCTGATCCGGACAATATTTACTGGATATCCGCTCCAAAACGGACCGGATACGGATCGGGGTTTTATGGAAATTTTTTTAGCGGATTTACCGGATCGGATCGGATAATCCGATTGCTGACCCCCCCAATTAGCGCAATACAGCCCATTCACCTTATCTTCATCGAGAGACTACTCAAGAAGAATATTGTACTCTTTTCTTATTTTTATATAAGAAGAGTATATTATGTACAGCTCATTCACCTTATCTCGAATTCTCGATCAATCTTATGATAGGGATATATTAATGTTAGGATGTTTACTTCAAAAAATGGTGCTTAGTAAGTAGTAACCCACGAGGAATCTTTTTTTTTTTTAATTAGAAATTAAGAAATCAGGAGGCTATTCTACGTGAAAAAGCCGGTTCTATCCGGTAGGGATCCTCTAATCCAAAATGATAGTTCATTTTATAGTGTATTAATTTTGATTGGTTTAAATGAGTATTTTCCTTTTATTTTTTTAAAACTAAATAGTTATATAGCATTTTTTAAACTCATTTGAACCAATCAAAATGAATGGACTACCATTTTAGACTAGATGATCCCTATCGCGTTCTAGAGCATTCTTATGGCTGCATAATCACGAGAAATTGATATGTGAGCTAGAATAACATTGCGGATTAGGACCATATAAGAATCACCAAAACCCTCAGGAAATATCCCTTGGTTGAGCAGCTGCAGTGCAATATCGATCACCTTCGGATCCACTAAAGCCTAATTTTTCTGATAAAAAGCCGCATGAAACTCATCCAAACTCGATGACTTCAAAGGCGCCATCATAACTAGACGATCAAACGGTAAGTATTTTGATATATTTTAACTACTCTCTGTCCCTTAATGTTTGCAACATTTTTTTTTCGGGCGTCCCAAAATGTTTGCAACATTCATTTTCTATCCATTAACTTTCCCCCATAATACTCTTATTTTATTTATTGTATTCATATCCTAACAACATTTTATCAATCAAACATTTATATCATCTTTTTTATCTACAGTAATTTTTACCATTAATATATTTTACTCAATATTTTATTCTTCTTTCTTATCTAAAAATATTTTATCAATCAAATCAACCATCTACTCAACTTCATTTTTCTTCTTCTCTCCACTCATCTCACTTTGTATTAAATATTGTGTGAACATTAAGGACGAGGGAGTACCATAATTCATTTTATAAAACATTTTAAGAGAGTATTCGAATGAAACGGCTGTAGTTTTTGTTAGAGAAAAAGCTCTTTTTTCTTGTTGAGCCCATAGCCATTTAGAAGAAAAGTTGAGCGGATTATGTATATACAAAACTCGCCTAACTCGTGACAATGTCGATAATACTCCAATTTGCTACATAATGTGACATTCAATAAAATAAAAGAAATAAAATAGGGAATTGAAGGAAGGACACAAAACGAAGAGACTCTTCTGTGTGCACCCAACTTATTTACTCCGACAAGCCCCACTCTGTGCCACCATTTCCGCATTTACTCCCTTTCTTCCTCTTCCCCTTTCCCAATTCCTCTACCTCTGCAACTTCCCGTTACTTAATTACTTTCTTCTTCTTCTCATTCTCTTCCCAGCAAAACAAAACAACAAAATGGGTCTGTCCGAGTCACCGGAGTTCGAATTCAACCCTTGCTTCCCTTCTCCCACCTCCCTCCACTCCGCCGACCAACTCTTCTTCCAAGGCCATCTCCTTCCTCTCCACCTTCTCAACAATTCCGAATCCTCTGTTTCAGAGCTTCTTCCTCCATTAACCCACCTAACTCCGTCAAATCTCTCTACTTCCACCACAGTCACCTCCTCCAAGCGCTGGAGGTCTGTTTTCTTGAAAACAGACAAGAAACCAGCCACGGAAAACGAAGATAAGACCAAAACCAAGGATAACCACAAAAACAGAGACAAGGAGAAGAAGCGTGAAATTCGCAAGAAAAACAACGCCAACTCCTCCGCAGAGCTCAACATCAACCTCTGGCCTTTTTCCAGGAGCCGCTCCGCCGGAAACAACTCATCCTCCGCCGTCCGTACTAAGTCGCCGGCACCCCGTAAAGTAAGCTCTGCCCCCTGTTCCAGAAGCAACTCCGCCGGAGACTCCAAGACTCGCCGGAGCGGGGTTCACCTCAGCCGGACTAGCCCCGTCTGGCAGCTGCCTCGTACTGTCTCCGGGAAGAAAGACGCCGGAGAAACCAGTCGCCGGAGTAAGGCCAATAAGGGTAGGGTTTTGAGCTTGACTGTGCCCATGTGTATTGGTTACAGGCCTAGCTTGACCTGCCGGAGCGATGAAGCGAGTGTAGCTGCTGCCGGAGAAGACGATACAGTCGCTGCTGCCTCCCGCGGTAATTTGTTTAACCTAAGGAACTTGTTCACTAAGAAGGTGTATTAAATTAATCTATTTGCTTAATAGGGGAATTTTGAAATTGCCTCTATCAATCAAGATTACAACAGGCTGTTGTGTAATTAATTGTAAATGTAATGATGTTTTAGGAATTAACTGCTTTTTTAATTAATTTGTCACGAAATTGGCCGTTTTATATGTACGAAATAGTTTTAAGTTTAAGCTATGGTTTGATTACTTCTTATGAAAGTTTTGGGATGAGGAGGGTTGTGCCTTGAATAAGGCTGCAAATGCTTTGCAGTTTCTATAAAGTAACGCATAGGTATATGAAATGTCGCTGTAGTTTATGTACTACAGTACAATATAATATATGAATATAATATTATTGTTTGGTTGTCAACTGGTTCTAATTATAAATGCATATAGTTAATGTACAACAAAATAAAAATCGAAATATAAGCAATTTCTATTTTGAGCGTTTTAAAATATAAGTAATATTTTCTATTTTTAATTTACTTTTTACCCCCTTTATTTTCTTTTAATATATTTTTCACTTTTCTCTAATCATTCAATTTTCTCTTTTCTCTTTCCTTCTTCTCTATCTCTCTCATCTAACTATTACACTTTTTTACTTTTCACTTTCTTTTAATCATGAAACTCACATTTTTCTTAATTATCGTAAAACAACTCAAATGTGGCTTATATTGTGGGACGAATGGAGTAACGGGGCCGATTATTCCAGTACATGATATACATTTAATAGTGGTGTCGATTATTGATTAAGGAAAATGAATTATTATGATCTTGAATAAAAATTAAAACTGTACTATATTGCGTAATGGAGTTGCTGTTTTGTCAGACAAATCTGGTTGGGCGCATATGTGCATGTGCCTCTCATTCTCTGCCATTACTTTCCTGCGGGGTGTGAGCAAAAATATCCGATCCGGCTGATCCAATTCGATAATCTGTTGATTCAATCCTTAAAAATTCGATTAAGTTTTATCTGAATTCGGTCCGATCCGGGCGAATTTTTCGGATATTTGGACCGGATACGAATATCCGATACTATTATTATAATATATAAATATATTTTTATAGAACTAAAATATATTTTTATAAGTGTAGATGATTCAATAATTATTTTTATACATTTTTAATCAATAGGATATAATCTCTCAACACAAAAATTCTCTTGTATATAAGTATATAACATAACTTTTATTGTTGTTCTTAAAAAAAAAAATTAAATTGCTTATTTAAATTGTTGATTCACTAAATGAATCAAATAAGTATTAATTTTCACATCTTAATTCCTCTATATAATATATATATATATATATATATATATATATAATTATATATTTAACATTTATTTTATATTTTGTGAATTTTAATTTTCATATTCCTTCTAGAAATCGGATAATTCGGATATCCGGGTCAAATATCTGATCCGATCCGGACAATGTTTACCGGATATCCGGTCCAAAACGGACCGGATACGGATTGGGGTTTTGTGGAAAAAAAATTTAGCGGATATCCGGCTTATCGGATTGGATCGGATCGGATAATCCGTTTGCTCAGCCCTACTTTCTGGTTCATACAATACATTTTCTATACTTTCTGGTACAACTTAATTTGTACACCATTTTTTAATAATCACGCACTAATACTCTTATCAACGGGTTATGTTTCGATAAGGTAGAATACTACGTGAAAATTTCGAGAGCTCGCTTGGTATCGAGATAGAAATCGGGTTGGAATGAGTAATAGAGTGATTCTTAGTCTTTAGTATTTGGTAGAGAGATGTGATTTATAAACTTAATACAAGTCATACCTTGATTTTTTTATTTAAGTATGAGATCTTATGTAATTTGTTGGTATGAGAATGATTCATACTCATTCCCTATACCGATATTTATTCTATCAAACACAAAATTAGGTTTAACTCATTTTCATACCAATTTCATATACTCAAGGTATACAAACAAACGACCCCTAAGATAGAATGTTATCCTTTAAGTACATAGATATTGTTATATGTCATAAGGAGACAAGAAGCGGTGACGGTCCACCGATATCAGAAACCGAGACAAGAAGCGGTTGGAGATCGGAGCCACACGGTCCGATTCTGTGTCGGGTCGGTCCGTCTGGTTAAACCAACACCATCACTAACTAGCCCAAACAACCCGATCCGTACAATTATTATTCAGCTCCACAATCTGTATGTTCCACCAATAAGGCTGGCCTGACATTGTAAAATAAAACAACACATATACTACCATTACAAGCAGAAGAATACGAAAACAACACCTTCCCTCACGTGCTCCTCTTTTCACATATGCATTTGATTTAGACGCATGCTTTGTAATTTTCCTTCTAGGACCGCATTTTATGACTTGGGCCTATTGGTTTAGCCCATTTCGAAAACAGCCTTTCGGCCCAATAAATAGCCTTAATGGGCCTAGCGTGGGAATCCTACATCGCTGTAATGTTATCTTCCATTTGGGGAAAAAATTGAATTCGGAGGTTGATGAAACCTCATGTAAAAGCCTCCTCCATTTTGCTGCAACAAACAAGGAATCGATTAAAATCCAATCATCCATGGCGTCCAAGGACAAGAAGGCTCCGAAATCCTCAAACAATCGTAATGACAGAATTCGTACCCTTGCCGATCTTAATCGCCCCTCCGGCCCTGATTCCGACAGTGACTCCGATAGCCCTCGGGAGTATTATACCGGCGGTGAGAAGAGGTTGGTCATTTCTCTCCTTCTTCGTTTAGTTTGTTTCCCTGCCTATAGCAATCTATGTTGAATGAATAAGGTTTATTCAGAAGCTTGATTTCTTTCCCCCAAACCCTATAATCGACTTTTAAACAATGCTTAATTCTTCTGTAATGATTGTATCGTAGAATGATTATGCATAATGCTTATTTGATTTCCATTTCAATTGTGGTTGATTACATTCGCAAATGTGCCTTTTTATGATCATTCTGTGTTATGGCATCAAATTCTCCTCGAAGGAGTATTGCGAATTATCTGAGTTTTCATGTTGTCAATTCTCATATTCTGGGAACGTGAACAACAAATTATTTTCAGGAATATGTACAACTTGCATATAAATCCCAGCATTTGTGATCATCCATCATATCAGGGATTTTCTTGTTCAATTCCGATTTTTGTTGTACATGCAGTGGCATGATTGTGCAAGATCCTACAAAGAAAAAGGATGTGGATGAGATCTTTAATCAAGCTAGACAATCGGCAGTGGATGATGCGCCCATTGGTGGCCTACATTCATCTTCAACCGTTACAGGGACTGGAAGATTACTGTCTGGAGAGATAATACCTGATTCATCTTCTCAGGAGCCTGAACCCCAGTGGCGGTCTTCAATCACCCATGAAATTGTTTTCTGGCGAAATGGCTTCACTGTTAATGATGGTCCTTTAAGAAGAATAGATGATCCTGAAAATTATACTCTCTTAGAGGTAAGGATCTGTGAATTCATCTTTTAAAATTCCCTTGTTCAGTCTTTACAAATTGAAGCTATTTGTAACCTGCTGTTATATTTTTATTCATAGAGCATCACGAAATCCGAATGCCCAAAGGAACTTGAACCTGCTGACAGAAAATGCACGGTGCATGTCAGACTTACAAGAAAGGATGAGAATTACTCTGTAAGTCAATGCTCAACTCCATGCATTTTTTGCTAGACAATAACAATTGGTGGTATGACTGTTTTTTGTAAGCTTAATGTCATAATATTAATGAGAAGTATCACCTGGTTGTTACTCAAATCTTAAATTTACTCAATTAAAAAAGGAAAAATAACTCTGAATAACACAAACTATCACTTTTGAACCAAAAATAATACAAACTTTAAAAATAACAAAAACATACCCAAACTATGTCAATATTAACTGCAAATGATATGAGTTTGTTTTCCGGCGAAAACTCCGATAGTTAAGCTTAGGTGGCACCGGAGAAATGAGGTGTCAGTTTTTAAAAAACACATCAACAAATACAGTAATATATCTCGTTTCCTCGTCATTTTAAATGAAAACAAAATATCACTACTCACGATTAGATCTAAAGAATTAAACTTATTCTTCTTCTCTTTTCTATAGAATTTTCAATGAAGGTTGTTCCTGTACCTAGCCGGAAATTTGTTCCGCACACATCTATCTTATATATTAAAGCTGAGTCTTTTTAAGCTCTTAGAGTGAGTTTAGGAAAGTTGTTAGGCTATTTATTTATTTATTTTTGAAAACATTATTAACATATTAACAAATTACATTAAGAAAAATAAAAATATTAATTTGGAGAAAATTATTTTCTAGATTTAAGTAAACTTAATCTATCTAATTATTATTCATCTGTTTTAATTTTGATATATAATGAAATTTGAAGCAGATATAAAACTATAAATATCTAACCATGTTAAAGAATAACAAGAATTTAATAAAACTCAATATTAATTATATTTTTAATGATCCACTAAAAATTTGATAGTTAATCAATGAAAAAACACATAAATACTATATTTTATGTATTACAGATATTTTTTGAGGTTTAGCAATATAAAATACTATAAATTACATAAAACGTATGTCAAAATCGATTATAAAATTATTATTAAGTAATTATATAAACATTTCCCCGTGCATGGCACGGGTCTTGCACTAGTTTCACTTAGCATCTAAAATAATCTATGCCACCACAAACAAAACTTGAATTAAGCTCAACCAACATATATTAGATCTATTTATATCATGAATCATGCATCAATTGGTCAAATCTATAGTCAATTCAGCCAACTAATTTTTAGGGTTTACAATAACCAATTTGGGGCTTCCTAACAAATCGAGTGAATTTGTCGTCGTCTCAACGCCTTTCCATAACCCTTCGATGCCACCGTGCTTTTACGACGGCCAGATCTAATAACGCAGGAAGGGTAGCCATTGTTGGTGATTCGAGCGTGACCTTCGGTGTGTAATCCATACTCCGCTGGAAAAAGAGGTTTGAGAGAGCGAGATCCATCGAAGACGGTGGTCCATCAACAGATCTTGCCACGTGAGATACAAGGAGCACTTACAAATTGTTGTGGAATGTGTTCTCATGGCTAAGCTTCGTTTCTTTTGTTTTGAAGGGAGGGGGATCAGGAGATGAAGAAGATTTTTTAATTTATATTTATTTTGAAAAGATAGCATGAATATGATTTTACAGATGGTTTTTATTTGATAATAGTATTAATGATTTTGTTTATAAGAAAATGAAATTAAATACATGTAAGATTGTTGATAAAAACATTTGACATGTCATATTTCCGGTGCCACCTAAGCTAAGCTTTCGGAGTTGTCGCCGGAAAACAAATTCATACTATTTTCAGTTAATATTGACATAGTTTGGGTATGATTTTGTTATTTTTAAAGTTCGTATTATTTTTGGTTCAAAACTGATAGTTCGTATTATATAGAGTTATTTTTCCATTAAAAAATCCTCATTGTATTTTTCAATGGCAGGGTCCAGAGAGGAGGACTGTTTGGTTTCAGGGAGTGGGAAGAACACTCGGTGGAAACTCAGACCCAACATTCGAATTTGCAACTGCAAGCAGCAGCTCTACACCACCAACTGCTAAGCTTGTTTTGGATGAAACAAAACCATCAACTTCAATTCAGTTAAGGCTAGCAGACGGGACCCGTTTGGTTGCACATTTCAACCACCACCACACAATTGGTGATATTCGTGGCTTCATTGATTCGTCAAGGCCAGAAGGAAACAGATCTTACCAGCTCCAGACTGTAGGATTCCCTCCCAAACAACTCAATGATCTCAGTCAAACAATCGAACAAGCCGGGCTTGCAAATTCAGTCATCGTCCAGAAACATTAGGGAACTGATTGAGGTTTCTTCTATACTATTACTGTGTAATATAGTAATATGAGATGATTGCAATATTATCATGGTATTCTTGATAAATGTACTAAGTACTAGTATGTTATATGCAATTATATGGTCGAGAGTTTTCAGGTGCTTCAAATTTGAGTTACCCTTGTCAAATTTGATGATGTAGTAGAGAATTGTCAAGTCAATATGTACACGTATAGTACTGATGTGTATGTACTGTATATGCTAAAGCTCATATAAACTCAAGAAACAAGGAGACAATTTATGGAATTGAGAAAGAAGTGGGGGCCCTTTGCAATATAGTGGTGAGCAGAGTTGAGCTCCGTTCATAGTTGCTTTGGATAGGATGAGAAAAGGATCATCTGTCGGCCGCACAAATTGTCCGTTTTGTGCTTATTTTTTCTATCAAGAATATTATTATTGTTGTTGAAAACTGCATATATTAACACTTGCTAGTTGCTTATGTTTAGGTTGCGTCTATATGCACACGTTTTTTTGCTAAATGCACAATATTCTGTGCGGTAAGAGTTGCAGTACACTTCTGTGCGTTAAGGATTACCGCACCAAAGGACTCTGGGGCATTGTTGGAAATTTTTCTGAAACCTATACGACGCTGGTGCGGTAATTCTTACCGCACAGATCTGTGCGTTAACATTTAACGCACAAAGTTAATACGAGATTAACCCCAAAAAAAACAGATTTTGATTAACTTAAACACCGCACAAGATTTTTTTTTTTTAATTAATAATTTTTTTTTAAAAAGTATTAAAATACTAATATCATGTGCGGTAAGTGTTACCGCACAGGTTTAATATATTAAAAAAATATATAATATGGTGCGGTAAGTGTTACCGCACCAGTTTTAAGTAATTAAAAAATAATAAATTGGTGCGGTAAATTGTAAACCCAAATTCCCTCCCCGACCTTTCTTCCTCCGTCCCTCTTTCTGCGTTTTTTCCTCCGCCGCCACAGTTCTTCCTCCGTCCATTTTCCCGTCGATTAAGCCACCAAATCCACAAATTGATGATGGATTCGAGCTCCCCCGAGCAAGCTGCATCTTCTGGGCCCAAAAATCCGACCGGAGACGAGGGTCCAAGCTTCCCGCCGACGGCAGCTCTTCCTGCGGCGACGACGGCGACACCGTGGCTGGCTGTGGAGGATGAAGACGAGGAGTAAGCCGAGGTGCCACTGATTTACAGTGGTGGTGCCCGGAACCGGCCAAAATCCCGAGCCCAACCAGATCCCGTACCCACAGCCCGACCTGATTCCCGAAGCCCGACCCGACCCGATACCAGCAGCCCAACCCGCTCCGAGGCCAAGAAACCGAAAGCGACCCGTCCAAAACGTCGGTCCCGGGTACGCTACTCGAGCAAATAGAAGGTTGAATTCTCAAACCGAGGCGCAACCGGAAGCTTTTTCGACTCCCGTAGATCTACATCAAGTATGTATTTTTATTAAATATTCTATAACTTTTGTAATGTTTTTAAATAGTTTAATTATTTTATTTCGTAACGTTATGAAATTATTTAATAAGTAATTTCATAACGTTATGAATTTAATAATATTTGATAACGTTATGAAATTTTTAAATAAATTTCGTAACGTTATCAATTTATTTAATTTAATTAATTTATTAAATTTATAACGTTGTGAAATTAGTTATTTAATTTCATAACGTTATGAATTTAATAATATTTGATAACGTTATGAAATTTTTAAATAAATTTTGTAACGTTATCAATTTATTTAATTTAATTAATTTATTAAATTTATAACGTTATGAAATTAGTTATTTAATTTCATAACGTTATCAATTTATTTAATTTGATTAATTTATTAAATTGATAACGTTATGAAATTAGTTATTTAATTTCATAACGTTATGAATTTAATAATATTTGATAACGTTATGAAATATTTAAATAAATTTCGTAACGTTATCAATTTATTTAATTTATTTAATTTAATTAATTGATTAAATTTATAACGTTATGAAATTATTTATTTAATTTCGTAACGTTATAAATTTATTTAATTTATTTTATAACATTATGAAATTAATTTATTTGGTAACGTTATGAAATTAAGTAATTTATTGCGTAACGTTATGAAATTAAGTAATTTATTGCGTAACGTTATGAAATTAAGTAATTTATTGCGTAACGTTATGAAATTAAGTAATTTATTGCGTAACGTTATAAAATTATATTATTTGGTAACATTATGAAATTAATTAATTTATTCGTAACGTTATGAAATTAATGAAATTTTATAACGTTATGAAATATAATAATTTCATAATGTTATGAAATATAATAATTTCATAATGTTATGAAATATAATAATTTCATAATGTTATGAAATATAATAATTTCATAATGTTATGAAATATGACATTCTATATTGTAAAATTAATGAATTAATTATTTTATGAAATATGACATTGTTCTTCTCTTATTTTGTAACGTTATGAATTATTAGTATATAAAGTATTGAAATTAGGCGAATTATAACGTTAATTTCGTAACGTTATGAACAAAATGTTTAGAAATTAGAGATGATTTTGATTAGGATTGACGTTACAACAACTGTTTGTAACGTTACGACGTCATGGAAAAGACGTTTTTGAATTTGACGTTATTTTTGTAACGCTATGAAAATAACGTTACGCTATAACAACAACATTAGGGGGTGCGAGATACGATAGCTTCTAGTGGTTTTGTTCCGGGGGCTCCTGTTGCTGCAGAGCTTGTTAGGAGGACGGAGATTACAACGTCCATACGTCAGAGTTTTGCTACTGCTCGAGACCAGATGAATGCTTCTAGTTCGACACCCACTGATGTTACTGGTGCACTTACAGATACTGGGGCAGTTAGGGATTGTGGTCTAGATGTTGATCCGTCTGCTGATGATGAGGGTTACAGTGAGAGTGAGGAGGAGGATATGGACGTCGATGATACAGCTGTTGATTTGGATGATGATATGATGGGAGACGGTGAGGGTTTAGGTACAGATTATATTGTATCTCATCCCGAGATACCGACAGATCAGCTTAGGAGAGACGACCCTCCTATTATTTCAGAGGATCATGCTGGTATGGTGCCTTCATCGCCAGCTCCTACAGATTTAGGTCCTTCGTCTCCTACGCCAGATGTACCACCTCCCCCGACTGTACCACCTCCCGATGCAGATCCTGTACCACCTCCTGCTGTACCTTGGATGCCCGGAGGTCCTTTTACAAATGAGTTGTTGAAGAGTTATGAGACGCACATCGCCAGGGCTATTTATGAGCTTACAGTTGTTGATCCTCCCGCACCTGTGATTCCAGCTGGCCCCCGTCCTGTTCCTCCATTTATACAGAGACAGCGAGGAGGCCGAGGAGCTCAGGCAGATGATGATGTTGCTGATGCAGACGCTGCTGATCCTCCAGCACGAGGTGGACGCGCTCCACGCGGAGGACGAGGACGTGGACGTGCTGCAGATCATGCTGATTTTCCACAGCCTGCTGATCTTCCAGAAGGCGAGGCTCCTCTTGATTTGGTATGTATTTGAACTATAATGTTCATATGTGAAATATGAACGGCATTCTGTAGAAGTAACTGTGTTATTTTTTTACTTTTTTTCCAGACACGGAAGGTCGTCAAGGTTCACTTCCACACCGCCTACTACACTCCACTAGAGGCGTTTAGGAGACCTGGTCCAGATTCGTGGTTTCAGCTTGCAGAGCGATCTGGATTGACTGATCTACGCTATATCGGGTCCGGTCCTGTCGATCATGTGTTGGTTTCTCAGTTTTGAGCAAGGAGGAAATCTTCACTTTTGTTGCTGAGATGCTTCACGTAGAGGAGGCACTGGTGAAGACTTGGTATAGGGATGGAGGCATTCCTTTGGGTTATCTTCAGCAGAGATTGAAGGATATGATGCGGATGGAGGATGGACAGAGAGATGAGAGCCTCATTGCGTCTATGTACTTACTGTTGCTTCTCGGCACTACAGTTCTAGTGGACAAGTCGACTACAGCAGTCAAGCACTGGTGGTTAGTTCTTTTGGCCGACCACGACAGCACTGGCCGATATGCTTGGGGAGCTGGAGTGTTAGCTCATCTGTATCGCAACTTTGGACAGGCGTCGAGGCGATTGGCTATGGGGATGGGGAGTTCTGGCATTCTTTTGCGGGTTAGTACGCAAACAACTATACGATTGGCTATGTTTAGGAAGTCGAGTTCTAATTATCATTTTTTTGCAGTCGTGGATCTGGGCATATTTTCCACATTTTCGTGGACATTTTGTGACAGATCCACTTTCTATGGACCACGCCGCAGCTGCTATGAGGGAGGGCAGATAGGTGCCACAGGGGAAGAGCACGGATCGTTTGGTTGCCCTTCGTGGCATGCTTGACCGTGTTCGTTATGAGGAGGTCAGATTTTAAGAATGTATGCTTTCGTTATATTGTGTGAATGTAAACTATACTAACTGTTTTGTAATGTTTTGTTGCAGGTTAACTGGTTTCCCTTTTCAAATGTGGATTTCAGACTTCCGCAGTACGCCCCGTCTTTATTTGAGGGCATTCTCCGTTGTCTGGACATCGAGGAGCTCTATGAGCAAGGTCGCCTGCTGCGACAGTTTGGACATGTGCAGGGTATCCCAGATCCTCCCCCAGAGCCCATCTAGGTGACACGTAACAACAGGCTGACGCATTATTCAGTTCACTTTGAGAAGGATCTGCTTGGTGTGTGGGATCAGGACCCCAGGCCTTTGATACAGATTCGGGAGCCACGAGCGACGTACTATTGGGCAGTCACAGATGATTATCTCGATTGGTATGATCGAGTTTCTCATCCTCTGGTGGATCCCAGATCTCGTAGACTCGATCGTCCAGTTGGTCCGCTGCGTATTCCACCTTCGGTTGACAGTTTTGCGGTACGATTATAAATTTTATTAGTCATATTCATTCAATTAGTATATTTGATTGTAATGTTTTGATATGTTGTTAATATAGCGAACCCAGCTAGTGACTTGTGAGATTCGAGCTTTCTTGGAGACACCACCAGAGAGGAGGCCTGCAGATATCGATGAGTTCATGAGGCGTCTCCTTGGAGTTTTGACTGACGGGGCTCCACCGATGGCTCCAGCTCCGGTTCGTCAATCTCAGCTTTTTCGGCATTCAATCCACGAGGAAGGCCAAGGTAGTGGGCAAGGTAGTGGGAATGAGAGTCGTGACTTGGAGTGATGTCAAATATTGATAGCAAAATTTGAGTTTTTTGAAAAAGGCAAAAAACGACCAAGTACATCAAATATTGATAAAAATGGTTCAAAACGTCTCGAAACGACTAAGAAACGAAAAAAATCGACTCAAAACGATATAAAACAAGTCAAATCGAAATTTGAAGGAATTCCGAACAAGTTGTAAAAAAGTGTAAAAATGTGGCTAAAATGATGGCATAATATGGCCAAATTGAGCAAATCTTAGCAAAACTTGAGTTTTTTGAAAAAGGCGAACAACGACCAAGTACGTCAAATATTGATAAAAATGGTTCAAAACGTCTCGAAACGACTAAGAAACGAAAAAAATCGACTCAAAACGATATAAAACAAGTCAAATCGAAATTTGAAGGAATTCCGAACAAGTTGTAAAAAAGTGTTAAAATGTGGCCAAAATGATGGCATAATATGGCCAAATTGAGCAAATCTTAGCAAAACTTGAGTTTTTTGAAAAAGGCGAAAAACGACCAAGTACGTCAAATATTGATAAAAATGGTTCAAAACGTCTCGAAACGACTAAGAAACGAAAAAAATCGACTCAAAACGATATAAAACAAGCCAAATCGAAATATGGATAATGGATAATGGATAGTGGATAATGGATAATGGATAGTAGGTAATGGATAATGGATAATGGATGTCATATGTGTATAGTTTGGGCCCATATCGTTTTAACGCCTTGAAACGATGAAAATCGAAATTTTGAAATTGTAACATGACAACAAATACGGCGAATAGTTATTTTCATTTTTCGGAATCGAAAAATTATTATCGAAAACGTCAACGGGCCTAATAAGGCCTAATGAATTTTGAATGAGGCCCAAACACAAAAAACGACAAAAAATGACATAAAACGGCTTAATAAGCACTTAAAACGTAAAAGTCAAGAAATGTAACATTAATATTTGAGCATTACCAATCAAACGCTATCGTTTTTATAAGAAATTAACAACTTTAACACTTAGAAGTATGTAAACGAAGACTTTCACCTGTATGCTACTACTCTCAAGTATATAAGTTGTATAGTTATACTCATATGTATGTGATACCACTTCGTTACTAAAATGAACTTCATATAATGTGCTTATTTCATCATATAACATTAGTTTAACACTTAATTGTTATCGTTTGACTGAACTGACCTCGTATTTCATTAGTATAATATGATTTTTTATCATATAACTCTTCGTAATCTCATATTACATTAGTAAAACTTGATAAAATTATTCACAAAACTCTCAATAACGACATATTTCAGTAGTATAACATTACTTTGGGTCATAAAACTTTTTATAATATCAAATAGTATAAGAAAACAACATAAAAAATGAATTTTTATGTAATTAGGGTTGGTACTACAACAGTTACTGCACCAACCCTAATACCCTAAACCCTACAAACACCAGAAACATTTGATTCTGGGTAAAAGGGTTGGTGCGTTAACAATTAACGCACAGAATCTGTGCATTAAGTGTTAACGCACCAGTATCTGTGCGTTAACAATTAACGCACAGATTCTGTGCGTTAATTGTTAACGCACCAGAATCTGGGCTGGGCTTGAATGTTGGGCTGGTCGTCTTTGTTGGGCTGGGATTTTTCTGTTGGATCTTGACGAAGTTGTGTTATCAGTTGTGCGTTTATTGCTAACGCACCACCATATTTTGCTTGAGTGTGTTACAGCTACCACACAGTTGTAAGTCACCTTTGGATGACCGAATTACGTTATTGGGCCTTTGTTGTTGTGGACCTTTTGTCTACATCGGCCCAAATCTAAGTTACCCTAGTAAAACCTCGGCTATAAATTCACTGCCTCAGTGAACCCTATTATCTCATTCTCACTGCGCCGTAAAATAATTAGGTTTCAAGTTCTTACTCTGTATTTCAATTAAAAGTCTCATTTTTTACTGATTTCGTTAGATATCTTCATTGTTTCTAACATGTTTTCTTACTTTGTATTACAGATTCAAACAACCATGGCATCATCTTCATCCTCCCCAGTTCCAGCAGAAGGCAGTGAGATCTAGTGCCCGAGTAGAAGGTGCTCAAGAACAATCAAGGTGTTCACTGGTAATGACAAGAACAATCCCCATACGTATGGACGAAGGTATACCACATGTCAGTGTAACTACATGATCGTGTATCTTGAGCCAGAATACGACAGTCATCATCTCCGAGTCATTGTAAAACTGTTGAAGGAAATAGCTGACCAGCAGTTGAAGCTGGTATATTTTCACCAGGCTAAGAGTATTGAAGTAGCCAAACACTGGATACAACAGAGGTTTCCCAATCACCCTGTTCCTAGTTTTTATGACAGTGACTCCGATTAGGGATCTTGGTATCAAATCAGTGAATCTCTGTTAAGTCTGTGTTTAGTTTAAATTTCAAGAATGAGTCTGTTGTCTTTCCTTAATGAGTCTGTTGTCTTTTTAATTTATGCTGAGTGTGTTGTAGTTTATGGATTCACTGATTTCACTTCACTGTTTCACCTACCTCATCTAACTCTACTGAAAACACTATTTAAAGCAAACAAGACAAGTCATTACATATTTCAAAGCAGACAAGACAAGTCATTACATATTATAAATCAATTCCAATCGAAGTCTAAAGATCAAGGCTACTAAACTATTACAAATCAAGACATGTAGTCCATACGCTTTCCAGCAGTAAAGCGGTATTGTCGAAACAAGTCAACTTGGCCAGCATATATCCCTTCCCACCACTTGATGTTGTCATCTGCAAATCTTCTCCACGAACCGGAACAACGTGGCAATGGTGCCCCATCACGGAGCCAAACCTAGATATACAAAGAAAATTAATCAATAAGTATAAATGATTTCGACGTTTCATGACGTTTGTTTAGATTACCACAAATTCTTACCGGTATCCAGTGATTACTGCATCCAACAAGAGCTATCCCAAAAATCTTCTGTGGAGGACCAGGGCTCACTGTAGACTGCCTTATTGGCAAGCATAAACACGGCGCATCCCAGGATTGTTGCACTAAACCAACATTATACACTGTGGCAAACACCAAATCCATAAATGGCATGTCCATCCAAAATGGTCTCTCACAAGGACTTCTCATGTAGTTAACTTGAGCAATAAGATCATCCCATGTTCCTACCCGTAGTCCACGTCGTATGGGCTCCCATGTCTCTTTGTTTCCAAGAAGCTCCGCTGCCAACGCAGCACGGATCATACGATATTGACTCTGTTGCATACCCGTAAGTAGAGCCATTGACCGATACCCACAATGTCCGTCTGAACGCACATCTTTCACAGAAGTCATGTAGGAAAGCCAAAAGTAGTCAATATTTTTCACCCCCAAGTTCACCCCCATATAACTTATGGCTTCTTCAATCTCTTCTTCATCTTCTCCTTCCTCTGTTTCGTTTCGATCTGGATAGCAAGCTCTTAGGGGCACGGCATTCATGTCTTCGTCTTCTAAATCGATGGTCTCTGAAAACAATGGTTCAGGTTGGGACTGTGATCCGAAGTCGAACGACACTTGACTTGCTTGCTTTTTAGGACAAGTTGGTCGTTCACTTTGCCTATTTGCCTTCTCCTTTGCGACTTTTTGCGCATTCTCAGTATTTGTTAAGTCTTCTCTAACGTACTCGTGGTAACTCTTTTCCCTCTTTTCTCTCGGAGGAGAATTCCCATTTCGCTGCTTCTCCTTGTTCTTTGATCCCAGCGGCCTTCCTTTTCCTTTCCTAAACAAGTTTGTTGGCTCTACCAAAGAACTTTGTTCCGGATGCTCCAAGTCAATGTACAACTCACTTAATCTGAATAGAGTTCCATCCCTCAAATCTCCACTTTCCCATTTCGCCCACATTTCACGCATTCTGATCTCCGGAATAGACATTGAACGATTGTCGTCGGGTAAGGACAAATTTATTGCATCATCTTCTCATCTCAGTTCCTTCCAGAAGTCATGAAAATCATCCGGAACAAGAGGTGTCTTTGAAATGATTGCCCTAGCAAGATCGTGTACGCATGGCATCCCAAGACAATCTCGAACCCAATGATCATCACAAACATTTGAATACTCCTCCTTCAATATTTGTTGGTACATTTCCAACAACAACAGAAAACACCTATCCGACACTCGGTAAAATAGCCTTGAAAACAACATTCGAATGCCAGGAGGAAAGGTTGGGTCATCAAAGACCATTTGCCGAGTGGTAAGTGCTTGGTTCATCGTCGCCCTAATCAGGTCCATCTGAACTATGACCGCATGGTGGATCCTCACGATCACTCTGTTGAAGCCTCCTCTACTAGAACCCACAATTTCTTTCAACACCTTATGCATCCCCTCCACCCTAAATAAACACAATTTCTAATCATTAGCATAAATAATATGGTGGTCCAAATTAACAACTAAACAAACAAAGATACCTGTTTGTAGTCCTTGTGTGAAAGTGAAGAGTGTAGTCCGTCCACGCTCTAACCATGAACTTCTTGTACGGAGTAAACCAGTACTTTTCAACGTAACCAACAATGCCCTTCTTCCATGAATCTCTCAGCTTTCTCAACCTCTCTTCGTAGATTTCTTCGGTGCTCGAGCAAAATATCCCCCAACATTGCGTAACAAAGTTCTCCGACCTTTTAGTATTTTTAATCACTTTTTCTGCGTGTGACTGGATGTTGTGCTTAATGTGCACCCAACACAATAGTTGCTTCACATCAGCGTCTTTGAACACAAGTTTGATTGCTCTCAACAAAGCCTTCTCACAGTCGGTCATTATAGCCTTCAGCATCACTCCCAAATTTCTACACAACTCATGAACGCACATCATCACAAACTTGTAATGCATTACTGTCTCCTGAGCCATGAATGCATATGCGATGTTGAACGTCTTGTGCGTGCAAGTGAAACCAACCATCTCCACTAAAGTCATATCATACCTATTTGTCTTGTATGTGGCGTCCATGATAATCACGTGAGGAAACTTCTTGAACAAACGAATCGACTCCGGGTGAGCGAAAAAAAGGACTTCAACCTCATTCGTCCTCGTGTTCCTTAAAGGTTGACAAAAATACTTGTTCTCTTTCTGAAAATTTAGAGACCACTGAGTAACTGACAATTCACCACGATCTTCAAAATTGATCTTCTGCAAAAAATTGGCAATCTGCTTCATGGATGTCACATTTTGCGGGTCTCTTTTCCTAAGCTGAATAAGTATGTTTTTTGGCGTCTTGCGATCATCCCCCGCTTCCCTTGCTATTTTCTCCTCCTCTTTGCTCATTCTACCCACGAATGAATTCCCATGAAAACTAGTAGGAAGGGTGTGGTTGTGACGACCTTCTACAACATTCACGATCCATTTATAACTATAAGACCCTTCTTTTATACGAACCCCATATAACTCAAATGTACAACCACATTTCTTCGATTTTCGGTGACGAAGCCTCGGAACCGGCAATTCTGGATTTTTTAAATTCACTTTCGGCCTACCCGATCTAGGTTTTCCAAACCTATCGCAT
>JAPVLV010000027.1:0-123133 GCA_029168935.1 Oxyria digyna | reverse complement strand
TTGAAAGTTGAAATCAAGTTGTGATTTTCCCCATTTTTTTGTACAATTTCTAGGTTTTTCTAGCAGAAAAGAAGAAAAAGGAAATAGCATCAGAAACTTTCTTTTTAATTTTATTCTCCTGGAGCTGCACGTATATGTATCTTTCTCACAAGTCTTACACCTAAAGCTTTATGTCTTAGTTCTTTTTATAAGGGTATTTTTTGCTTGTGATCTTTTCTGGAACTCAAAGATTTACATACCTCATCTTCCTTCTGTGGTGGATCTAGCGAATACAGTAGATGTAAATAGAGTTCCTTTCATCACACTTTCACGCTTGGTTCATGTTTCTATGTACATATTCTCGTTGACAAACCTTACCCCTGAGCTGTACCATTTCCAGGTAGAGCGAGATCAGGCATTATTGTGCTGCCTTGTGGTGCGGGAAAGTCTCTGGTTGGTGTCTCTGCCGCAAGCCGAATAAAGAAAAGTTGCCTTTGTTTAGCCACAAATGCTGTGTCTGTGGATCAGTGGGCCTTTCAGTTTAAGCTTTGGTCTACAATCAAAGATGAGCAAATTTGTCGTTTCACTTCTGATAGCAAAGAAAGATTTGGAGGGAATGTTGGAGTAGTTGTTACTACATATAATATGGTTGCATTTGGCGGTAAACGATCTGAAGAATCCGAGAAGATCATTGAAGAAATTAGGAACAGAGAATGGGGACTGCTTCTTATGGATGAGGTAATGGCGTGATATGTGGTTCACTGGGTCATGCTATTTTATAAGCTTTTTCCCCAACTAAATGTTTTCTGCTATCTTGTTCCTGTTCAGGTTCACGTTGTTCCTGCTCACATGTTCAGGAAAGTTATTAGTATCACCAAATCACATTGTAAACTTGGTCTAACAGGTAGTTATTTAAAGCTTTCCCATTCATTCGACTCTAAGACCTGGAAGATTCAAGCTCTACAATAAACAGATATATAGTTTATACTCTTAGATGGTTTACTTGATTTCCCTTTTCACCAATATTGACATACTGATAAATTGCAGCTACTCTGGTGAGAGAGGATGAGAAAATTACTGATCTGAACTTTCTCATTGGTCCGAAGTTGTATGAAGCAAATTGGTTGGATTTAGTCAAAGGAGGTTTCATTGCTAACGTGCAGTGTGCGGAAGTCTGGTGTCCAATGACAAAGGAGTTCTTTTCCGAATACTTAAAAAAGGAGAACTCCAAGAAAAAGCAGGTGTTTTGATTCATTCTACACCAACCTTTTTCTTTTGAGATTTATATCCAATTTTCTTTGTTCTTTGTATATGTGATTGGATTCAGCTATGGAACTTTAAATCTAGCTCGAAACTCACGACTTATTGTTTCTTGAAACCTCTTTTATTCAGACACTTCACATGATGAGCCGTAACAAGCTGAGGGTGCTCATTTCTAATTGTTTTAATTAATATTTTCTTGATTCAGGCATTGTATGTGATGAATCCTAACAAGTTTAGGGCATGCGAATTCCTTATCCGTTTCCATGAACAACAGCGTGGCGATAAAATAATTGTGTTTGCGGACAACCTTTTTGCACTTACAGAGTATGCTATGAAACTACGGAAGCCAATGATTTATGGTGCTACAAGGTTTGTAGTTCTCATCCTTTTAATTGATAACAGATCATGAGTAGTCTTTTATAACAGGTCATTGACAGTTGTTTGCGACAATGTTTCTAGCATCCTGACCCAGGAGGATAATATTATGATTCTGCAAAATAATTAAAAATATTATAGTAGTAACTAGAAGCCTATCTGCGCAATGTATTGTAGACTGTAGAGGAAATAAATATACATAATGGCGCTGAGGTTTAGGTACAATGTCTTTTTATGAGTAAATAATTACATCTTGAATTCCCACTTTACTATGGCTGGCCTTTTCTAGGATAGAGGAGCTCCATTTCCTCAGTTGGATGATACATAAGAAAATGATTCAGCTAACTTTTGATGCAGTATGTTTCAAGTGCTTTACTGTTCGTTCAGTTAAATTTTTTTTGAACCTTTCGTTAAGGGGGGATTAATCATATAACAACTATCTCTTAGGTAGCAACTTTTTATGTTCATGTCATTTTCCTTCGCTGAAAATGTTCATGTTTTTGTAAGCATGCATTTTCATTGATTTTATTTTTCGTTCATTCGAGTACATGCCATGAACACTTTGTGTTCAAAGTCATGAGCATTGATCCTCAGTGCAATGAACATTGGTGTAAATTGTGTTCATTATATTTATTTATATGATCATGTCTATTGTTGTGAACATGCAAGGAACATTGTTTTTTAGTGAAATGAACATTGGTATTCGTGACAATGAACACCAAGAGTCATGTTCATGGTCATGAAGAATAATGTTCATGGGTTGCTAAGTTGCTATTTAACTTGTCGTTAAGGTGGTAATGAGGGTGATTATATACATTATCTTTATCTTCATAAAATTTCCTTGGTATTCTCTTAAAGTTACTTAATGATCAACTCCATTTAATCTTGATGTAAGATTTGAGAAATTCTGCAAAATTATTTTGTGCCTCAAGCTAAAACATAGAGTGGGCCTTGATTAATGCATAATATTATGTGAATATGATTTTCCACCCATAGTGCCTAAAAAGGTGCTCGGGTATTGAACTCTTTTGAGGAGTGTTGATCATGTCTTAATATTCTCTTCTTGGCCAATTTTGTTTGCAGCCACGTAGAAAGGACTAAAATTCTGGAAGCTTTCAAAACTAGTCGTGATGTAAATACAATATTCTTATCAAAGGTATCGTTCTGTTACTTCATGTTTCATTTGTTCACTTATCAGAATTTGCATCTCTATTCAGAATCATTCGTTTTGGAAATCAACTATTCAAACCTAAGGCCCCATTAAAAAAAACTTACTAAACACTTTTGTGGTTTTTCTTTTTCATTTAAAACGTACATTAGGAACCTTTCTATTGCTTATAATTTGTGCCTAGACAAATTAATTGTAAAAGATGCTCATTGTTTGTTTTGATTCTTTTATCTGTAGTCGCTTTTCAAAGACGTCCTTTATTTATGAAATTAGTTCCTTATTAACTATGGCAATATAGAGTTCCACTGCTCTTTTTTATGGTGGAAGCCTTGCAAATAACTCAACTGTGTTCGCAGGTCGGAGATAACTCAATAGATATTCCTGAAGCCAATGTGATCATTCAGATTTCATCACATGCTGGTTCAAGGCGTCAAGAAGCACAGCGACTTGGTCGTATTCTTAGAGCAAAGGTTTTTTGTCCTTCCTTCTGTTATCTTTCATTTTGGTAAAATTTTCTTGGGTGTATTTGAGGATTGAATCGTTTCCAGAATGTGCTATGCTATATATATTTTCTTCTGTATTTTTTAAATGAATTTTTTTTATCAGTTTGGTAAATACGTGGTAAAGTAATACAATTTTTTTTCTTCTGAAGAAAATGTTCATGCATATTTCTGTTCTCGGCTTGCTTCCAAAATTTATTGTCTTTTTCCTGTCACGGGTGGACTTCTTCTAAATCTATAAAGCAAGGACATCCAGTTTACATATTATGGCATAAAGATTGTCTTGTATAGATAGCTTTTATGTTAAGATTTTGATGGTGTGAGACTCTGATGATGTTTTGTTAGGATTCAGTGAGAAATGAAAATGGGATGAACTGCAAGAATCTCACAAAAGTACAAAACAACTAGATAATCAACGGATACTTTAATTCAGAATATTTACATTCATTAAGCCTATCTATAGATTAGGTTCCTAGGAACTTAAGATAAAATATCACATGACTTGTGTGTGACTTCATTAATATAAAACTACTAATTTAGGTAAAGATTGAGGTATTTGTTTCATTCTTCTTCTTCAGATTCCTCAAGTAAAAAAGTAAACATTTGACTTTATCTACTGAAATTGATGATTTAATGACTTGGACAGGGTCGACTTGAAGATAGGATGGCAGGTGGAAAAGAAGAGTACAATGCCTTCTTCTATTCCCTCGTGTCAACAGATACACAAGTACCATATTTTGATACACTACGAAAATGCATAATTTTCCTCTTTAAGTGAATCGTCATGAAACTGTGATTTCTTATGCAGGAAATGTACTATTCAACCAAGAGGCAACAATTTTTGATAGATCAAGGTTACAGCTTCAAGGTACTTGCATGAAATAGTTCTTTTTGGTTCACTCCCTTTTCTGCTGGTGTCATTTTCTCAAACTCTGCCGTTATATTTGTTTCAGGTGATAACAGGTCTACCACCTCCTGATTCAGGGGCAGAGCTTAATTATTACAAGCTCCAGGATCAATTGGCTCTCCTTGGAAAGGTGATATTTCCATCTCCTGTGACCATCTCTTTTTGTTGTTGTTTTGAAAGTGAGGTTTTATTAGGTATTGAGTGCTGGAAATGACATGGTTGGGCTAGAGATGTTGGAAGAAAATGCAGACGACATAGGTGTGATTAAAGCTCGTCGTATGATGGGTTCAAAAAGGCATCAGCTCTTCAAGAAACGCTTTGCCTAGAACAACTTGGTCCTTTGGTAACACACGTCTTTAAGGTTTTTGATGAGAAATATACAGTTCCGAGCAGGCAGGTCGTCAGTCAGTCACCATGAATGTTGTGTTTCTTCAACTTTGATGGATTTCTGCATAGACTGGTGAGGCAGTGTATACAACAACAATATTTGCATATTCTCAAGGCATATCTTCAGAAAGTCTTAATACATCTGTTGAACTAATGTATTATATGGAAATGCCTTTAGCCTCTAGGAGATCCCTTGTAAACCCAAGTTAAAATTTCAAAGAAAATGATAAGCTATCTATCGATTTTTGAATTTGCAAAACCATCCATTTTACTACCTCAAGTCCTTGATAGCCCAACAATAGCGATTCACATCGATTTGTTCAATGCAATTTTTCTCAAAATCAAAACTTAAACAATTAATTAATGATTTTGGTTAATTTTTTGCGTGTTGTTGGTTGAAAAATTGTTGCTACAAAATGATCATTGAGAGCTCAATTACCAAAACCATATCAATAACTTCAGCAAGCGTGAGTGAGAAATCATTGCTACAAAAATCAAATTTGCTATATCAATAGCAGCTTCACCAAAAAAAATACTGCATTAACAAGTAACTCAACTCCTGATATCTGGGGCGAAACAAAGCTCCAACGTACGTTGTACGTTACAATAAGGGATGACACAAAAATGTGAGGACTATTTCCACTACAATTTTTAACTTTCTACACTACATTTTTGTACGTATTATCCTCGGGGTATACGTATATAATTTTAAAAAAAATACGAAATACACATGTACGTTGGGTTTCAACGTACACGTATAATTTGAAAAAAATAGCCGTTGAAAAATAATTGGAAAAAAAAATAAAAAAAATAATGATAATCAATATTATTCCCAATATAATCTCTCTATATTTTTTAATTTTTTTTTTTGAAATAATATATATTGATAATAAAATCAAAAAATATAAAGAGAATATAGAGTATAATCAAACCAAAAAATATATTATTTAATCTTTGTTTACTTATCAATTATCATACATTGTATAAATTTTGTAGTTTTATCTTGATTTTGGCAAAACAACGACTAACCGATGTTATAATAGATTGAAACTTGGTTACAATGAATATTAGAGGTATATAAAGTCACAATAAGGTCTCGCTGACACTGAACGAGGCTTGAAACTATGCGTAAACGCTAAAAGGCCTTAAATGGTCCTAAGGCCCAATTTGGCAAAACGACATCCAAATGATGTCATAATAGAATGAAACTTGGTTTCAATGCGTATTAGAGATATTTGACCATGTGGCTAACCTACAATCACAACTTCTAACTGTTTGTGGCTAGATAATCAACGAGATGATAACGAAGAAATTGTAGGGCAATGATCAAACTAGACGGTAACAATCTTAACACTCAAGAACACGATAGGAAATTAGGGTTAAAGGCTTGTAATGGCGCGAAAACCGAGTAAAAACGACCAATGGCGCGAAAATCGAGTAAAAACGACTAATGGCACGAAAACCGACTTAGAACGACTAATGGCACGAAGACCGAGTAAAACCGACTTAGAACGACTAATGGCGCAAAAACCGAGGAAAACCGACTTAAAACGACCAATGGCGCGAAAACCGACATAGAATGACTAATGGCGCGAAAACCGAGTAAAAACGACTTAGAGCGACCAATGACGCGAAAACCGAGGAAAACCGACTTAGAACGACCAATGGCGCGAAACCGAGTAAAACGTCTTAGAACGACTAATGGCACGAAAACCGAGTAAAACGACTTAGAACGACTAATGTCATGAAAACCGAGTAAAACCGACTTAGAACGACTAATGGCGCGGAAACTGAGTAAAAACGACTTAGAACGACCAATGGCGCGAAAACCGAGGAAAACCGACTTATAATGACCAATGGCGCGAAAATCGAGTAAAACCGACTTAGAAAGGCCAATGGCGCGGAAACCCAGTAAAACCGACTTAGAAAGACCAATGGCGCGAAAACCGAGTAAAAACGACTTAAAACGAGAACCGGCACGCAAATCGAGTAAAATGTGGATAGGGTATAGGGTTTGGATAGTGGATAGTGGATAGTGAATGTGGATAGTGGATAGTGAATGTGGATAGTGGATGTGATAAGTGGATAATTTGGACCCAAATCATTTAAATTCCTTAAAACGATAAAAATCAAAATTTCAAAATTGTAACATGATAGCAAATAAAGCCCATAGTCGTTTTCATTTGTCGGAATCGAAAAAAAATCATCAAAAACGTCAACGGGCCTAATAAGGCCGAATGGAAAATTAATGAGGCCCATTATAAAAAAACGACATAAAACGGCTTAATAAGACCTTAAACCGCAAAAAACTTGAAATGTAAAAGTAGTATTTGAGCATTACCAATATGACGCTTTCGTTTTTATAAGAAAATAACAAAATGAACACTTCGAAATATCTAAACAAACATTTTCACCTAGTAACGAGTTAATCTCAAGTATATAAGTCGTATAGTTTTACTCATATGTGTGTCATATCACTTCGTTACTCAAATAAAGTTTATATAAAACTTTCATTAAATGTTATGAAACACTCAAATAATCCAAAATAACGACATTTCACGTTTTCGTATTGTCGTTATTGCTTGATTACTCGATATTTAATGAAAGTTTTAATGAAATATTCATACATATATGATTAAACAAGAAATAACGACAATACGAAGATGTGAAATGTCGTTATTTTGGATTATTTGAGTGTTTCATAACATTTAATGAAAGTTTTATATAAACTTTATTTGAGTAACGAAGTGATATCACACATATATGAGTAAAACTATACGACTTATATACTCGAGATTAACTCGTTACTAGAAGAAAGTGCTCGTTTAGATATTTTGAAGAGTTCATTTTGTTATTTTCTTATAAAAACGAAACCGTCATATTGGTAATGCTCAAATAAAACTTTTACATTTCAAGTTTTTGCGGTTTAAGGTCTTATTAAGCCGTTTTATGTCGTTTTTTGATAATGGGGGCCTCATTAAATTTTCATTCGGCCTTATTAGGCCCGTTGACGTTTTTGATGATTTTTTTTCGATTCCGACAAATGAAAACGACTATGGGCTTTATTTTCTATCATGTTACAATTTTGAAATTTTGATTTTTATCGTTTTAAGGAGTTTAAACGATTTGGGCCAAACAATCTATTTATCACATCATTTTTCAAGTTTTTTTTGGCTAAATACCCTTTCCATCATCTCTCTCTTCTTTTTTTTTTTTTGCTAAATATCATTTTCTTGTCATTTTTTGTTTTAAGTCCCTTTTACTCGATTTTCGCACCATTTCTCGTTTTACTCGATTTTCGCGCCGTTCTCGTTTTAATCCCGTTTTTTCGATTTTCGCGCAATTTGTCATTCTAAGTCCGTTTTTTCTCGATTTTCGCGCCATTATTCGTTTTAAGTCGGACTAACTTGAACGACCCTTTGAGCGACCACCGCTGCTCCACCGCTCTTCTTGAGCGTGATGTATCTTGGACCCTTGTCGAACATGTGGACTAGCAAAGCTCTGGCCCATGGCTTACGTAATTCCCTCTTCTCACTTGCAGACAACCTCATAGGGGGGCATTTGGGGTCTACTTCCTCAGTGTCTGAGTCATCATCAGTATCATATAGATCTGGTCGTTCATCCCAAATGTCAGGAGGTGGTGCTGCAAGGTCATGGATTTTTCCTGCTTCTAGAGTCTCCTTCTAGGACAGAGGTGCAGAGACATTTGCATTCTTGCTCTTCGAGCTTTCACTCCCCAACATAGGGAAAGAGTCCACATTTCCTAGCACATGAGCAATCTGCTGGAACAATGGTGATGGAGACGCGTCACCGGCGCCTGCCGTGCGGCGTGCAGGAGCCACGATGAACAAAATTCAATTCGAAAATTTTGAAAAAAAGAGAGCGTTATCCATTTCGATTCTATCCACAACAAAATTAAAGTGGAACTAATCTTGTGCCTATGTTGTTCATAAGTTGATATAGAAGATTGCCTTAGAAAAAGACGGATAACTGCTTGGACAAACTTGAAATTGCTCCATGAAGATACTTTTTGAGCCAAGTAGTCTAGAAGAAGTTCAATAAATTTAAGTTCATCTCTTTCACTAGGTTTGCCTTCCTCGTCTTCATCATCAATTTCGACTATTTGAAGTAACCTAAGATCCATGACAAGAGATTGAGGGAGATAAGCCCTTAATGTAATCCTTAAATATAGAAACTGCAAAAAACGTATTCCCAGTTGACAGAGTAAACATTAGAGAGAAACAAAAGGGCAAGATTCAGACTTACAATTGTCTAATTCTGCAGAGGACTTGAGTATACGCTCAAAATCGGAAGATAAGCTAGTATTTTCCAGGATTTTACTCATGTCAAGAATACTTTCACTGGGCTTATCATCTGCCTCATCCTTGGATTTGAATACAATGTCTCCTGAAAAGGATGGGATAGAAGGCAAGAAAATGGCGCTTTCTCAGGCTTCTTTGGCAGAAGATCTTTGGGAGGACATATGAGTTCTCATTTGATCAGGAATCCAAGTGATCATGAAACTACAAACACAGATAACAAAGTGAGCACCAACATGGAGGCCAACTCAAAGAAGAAATTGAGTGATCAAGATCCCAATCAAATGAAGTTCTGCAAATAGTGTGGTAAAGCTTTCAACTCATCCAAGGCTCTGTCTGGACACATGAAGAGCCATGCTGTTGTGAAAGAAAAGGAAAAGGAAAGGCAGAGACAAAGAGTGAAAGAAAGTATGGTAGTAGAGGCAGCAAAAGAACTAGAGTAGTTCAAGAAAAGATGGCAATCAGTGGTGTGCCTCAAAATCTTCATCCAGCAATACAAAGCTTAATTTAGTCCTGGAAACTTCCAAGATTGAAATAGAAAGTAAAACTTCTTGGGATAAGCCTAATCCCCTGCAATTATAAACACCTTTAGCTGTTATCTGTCTCAAACCATTAGTGGTAGTTATTTTTCTTTTCCTTTTATATTCTTTTTTCCTCACCTATACAAGGAGAAACCTCCAAGACTTTTTCATAGCAGAACTCCAGGCTTAGTTACAAACACTTTCACAGGAGTGTTTTAAGTTCCCCCTTACATTCTTCAGTTCTTTTCTTGCCATTAAGATGATGCATAGAGAATCACACAATGAAGGTACACAAATACCTCCAAAAAGCAATTACAGGCCAAAGAGAGCAAACAGATCGAGTCCAACTAAGACAATAATTCCATTCTCACCAAAGCAGCATGTAAGTTAATCAAATGCAGAAACAAACCAGTCAAATCAGTCTAAATTGAAATTTATCTTGCATAATTAGAACAATCCAAAATCAGTACATGGAACCAACTATGTCCCAGCACTTACTTCCATTGTTGCTGCATTACAAAGAAGCAAAGTCACAAGAAGCTGGTGCTGCTTCTCAACTACATGAAGGACAGTAGCTGCGCATAAACAAATAATCTCACATTATAACATGAAATTGTGAGAAATAAGCATGAGGAAGTTAATTGCAAAGGGGATTAAATATTCAGATTCATACCTGTTTGTTTCTTCTCAGTAGGTGTTCCGCTCTGCTTGAGAATCTCCAGATCAACGAGACTGATCGACATTAAACCTAGAGTCAAACAGGACATGATTCTGGTGAAAATCACGAGCACGCAACAGATGGTGGCGTAGATGAACCACCAAGGAGTTCCAAACGCGATTTCCGATTGCAAGGCATTGGAACACGCCTTCGTCGCCGGAGGTGCGAGATCGGTTCTCATTTTAAGTCCGGTTCTCACCAGATCCGCTCCCTATATATATATATAGATGCTACTTCGTATAATATTATAACAAAACTTGAAAATGAAAATACGACATGAACGTTTTTTATATTAATATAGATAAATATAGATTCTACTATTATTTTTCTAAAGAAAAACAAACACTCAAGAACTTACTCTTTATATCTAATTTCTCCAACCCTTGTTATTTTTTGAAGTAACCACTTCCCATCCATCTTCAGCTGGTCCTACACCTGAGGGATTGGGTTGAATAACTGCTGCTTGCTTTCGTTGCATAATCATCATCCTCTTCAACTGTCGCTCATTGTTTCCCCATCATCATCATCATCCTCATCCTCTTCATCGTCGCTTTCCATCTGGCGTTACACACAAAATAACTCTAATCATCTCATCCGTAACACACAAGAACTCTAATCATCTTTTCTCTAATAAACAAAAAGTTCAAGCTTAAAACAAAAAACACCTATGGAGGCCAATAATGGATTTTGCTTTAAAATAACACTGCAGGTTGCATCTAATACATAACAAATTGAACACAATTGACACTGCAGGGGCTAAAAACTATTACCTGTCTGACATGTTGAACAGGTCTAGCCTGAGAAGTAGATTCTCTTAATCTTTCAATAGTTTTGTAATTTCCTACCAAGCACTCTTCAAGCATGGACAACAATTTTTTCGATACCTGTTTTAACTCAGCCAGGTCAGGAACAAATCCTTCAGATTTTTATGATATAATTATAAAAGCAATAACCGATTCCACAATTAAAACAAAAAATTAACTATAAAAGGAATAACCTCTTCAATGCTGCCATCATCAACTAGAGTATTAAGAGATAGCATTGCTGTGTTGAGCACATCTTCCAAATCATCATCCCCTTCAAAAACATTAATAGGTAAAGTTGTAAGCTAAAGGTAACCGACTGTGCAGCCAGCCTATAATATTAAACTTCTGACAAGCTAACTACTGAAATAAGAATTTGTATCTAACTATAATGAAGTAGCAGACTTTTTTTCCTGATTGTAATCTGCATAATATTAATTCCAATTTAAACTGGTGAAATCAAACAATAATAAGAAAGTAGAAGTGTATATCCCCTAACCTTTGGTCTGGGTGAACCAACTGAAAATGTCGGATTCAAGTAGAAGAGCCTTTTGACGAGAGTTTCTACCTCCCCACTCATTTTCTATAGCCATTTGCAGAGCAGACCATCTTGACAGAACCAAAGATATGCCTTGTTTAAACAGGGTTTTAGCCTCTTCCGAAAGTTGCAATGCGGCCATCCTGCACAGGTAACAAAATTAAGACCCATAATAGTGCGCCTGAAACTGTATTCAACTCTTTAGCATACAGGCTGACAACTATTGACTAACTTCCACTAAATTATACTGTCACTTTATCAATTACAACCTCATATAGGCATATGAATATAAAACAATAATAGCAGAAACAACAATGTTCCTACTCTGTCGTCCACAGTAAGAACCACAATTACACATTCATAACATTCATTAATTTCTTTCTGATAAGAAGATTCAAACATTAGAAACACAAACACACGGAGCACATCCTGCTTCATTCTATTTTTAATTTTTACAAATCGAATTGTTCGAATAGATCATTGATAAAATCAGAAATTTACAAGAATAAAATTACATAAATGAACTTAGTTCTTACCCGTGAAGTCTTTTTCAGATCGTATTCTTAGTTCTTACCCGTAATTAGCAGAAAAGAGACAGAAGTCGATCGGGTTGTGGTCTAATGGAGTCGACAAGGGAGAGCTAAGAGGGAGACAAGCGACGACTATGGGATGGAGAATACCTAGGAGATTAACAACACGTTTGGTTGCTGGATTTTGGGCCGAGGAAACGGAATTTGTTAGCCCGTTAGAGGAGTTGATGTTTGTTTTCAATTTTAGGGTAACGAAAACCATTCCAGCCCGATAAGCGTTTAGCCCAATGTAATTCAATCGTTACATTCACTTAGTCTCCCGATAAAAAATTTCTCTCCCGACAAAAGTTCTCTCTCCCATGGCGGCCGATCTGGAACTCTTCCTTCCTCTCTGAACTTGCTCGCCGTTCCTCTCTGAATCTCGCTCGCCGGTCAGCTCGCTCGTCGTTCCTCTCTGAAGCTCGCTCGCTCGCTTTTCCTCTCTGAAGCACCCGCTGTTCCTCTCTGAAGCACCACAAGGTTAGATCTGAATCCATACACAACTCTCATCTTATCTATTGCATTCTTTTCGATTTCTAGCAAAGGATCTGGGAGAGAGAACTTTGGAAGCTCTTGCTTCTGGATGCATTCTTTTCGCTCATTGTTTGTTTTCAATACTATTTGCTGAATGCTATTTGCAAGCTCTTGCTTCTGAATTTTAATGACTGAACTTGTTACTTGTTTTGCCATTATTTGCTGAATTTTAATGACTGGATACTATTTGCTGAATGCTATTTGCAGGCTCTTGCTTCTGAATTTTAGGGTAACTTTGTTTCGATCATATGGGTTTGTGATTTGTGAGATAGAATGATTAGTTTTTGATTCATGAATTCCACCGTATAATGGGTGTTAGTAGTGTTTTGATTCATAAATTATCAATTCAGCCTACGGTAGAATTGGTTAGGGCCACTTTGTTTTGCCTACGGTAGCTTATAGGCAGTATTGTAATGGCCGAGGAACACAAACTTCGGTTGTTCTATCAAGCATCTACCTCGCTGAAAAAACAATACGTCTCTCATATGCTCAGAAGACGGGGCTAGACAAGGATTTCGAATTTTAGTTTCTCACTTGTTTGAAATATGTGTTCATTTTGATATTTGTATTTAGGTGTTATGACTCTGTGTGTTTGAGGAGTTGCGACTCTGTGTGTTTGGGCTATGACTGTGTTTTGAGAAGCTATGACTGTTTTGAGAATTGAAAACCTATGACTCAATTTATGTAAGAGCTAGAAGTTATGACAATTTTTGTTATTTTTAGTCTCTTGGTTTGTGGTTATAATTTTGTTATTATATGATTGTTTTTCATTAATATGTGAAAGATTTTATCATTCAAATCAATTCCATTCCCTAAATAAACCAAACATATATAAAGAGTTATCCTTTATTCCATTTCCTTTCCCTAAATAAACCAAACATGATTAGAGATAACCCTTTCCCATTCCTTTCCCTCTCCTAAATCAATTCCATTCCCTTTCCTTTCCTCCTTGCACAACCGCTCTGTTTTAGTATACGTATATATATATATATATATATATAGATTGAAGATAGATAGATAACATATAAATATTAAGAAATAATGATTGGGGATTTTGGGTCGTTTTGTACATTGAAAAGGTTTTTGTTATAATAAGAAAATCATAAAATCTGGGTTAAAAGAAGAGAGAGCTTATAATGTGTTTTATAAACCTTTAATTGAAATTAACAAAACTTAAAAATGTTTTTTGTGAATAAAAAAAAAGATTTTTAACCTTACGGAGTATTACTCCGCAAGAATTAAAGATACAGCCATGTAAATAATATCTTCAACATAAGATCTGTAACGTTTTCCAAAAATAGTTGCTTAAGAATACAATTATAGGCGGTTGGGTAATTTACATCTATATACTGTATATTATATTGGCCCTCTCTTGACAATCACACCATTATTTGCTCGCGTCTAATTTAATTAGAGAGATAGAGGCTCTCTTCGTTTCTTTGCCCTCGTCCTTTTCCTCCAGTCGCTCTGATTAAGACTCGAATCCTGTCACTGCAGACCTTCTACCTTCTGATTTGGTGAGTGTTTTCAACCAAGTATCGAATTAGGGATTTTGTTTTACGAATACCAAATTTCTACGCTTCGAATGTTGCTCTTACCGAAATAACAACATGATTTCGATAGATTTTACATGGATGGCTGCAGAATTGTATGTCTCGAACTCTTGTTGTGATTTTTCTGAATCATCGGTTCCTAATTGCCTTTTTCTTGGTGGTTTAGGGCTTGAATTCTCGAACTCGTTGCGTAGTTGGATTGCTTGGTGTTTATAAAATAGTTGATGTAGTGTATGCTATCTGTGTTTCTAGGTTATGAAAGTACTAAAATTGGAACTTGAATTTAGGCTAGGACATGAAGAAAAATTGTTTAGTTTTTAGTATATGGAACTGGGTTTAGGTTATGAATTTATTGAATAAGGGACTGAGTAGTAGGTTAGTAGAATATTCCATTCTACTGAAATTTATTTTTTATGGGAAATTCCTGCCCATGTTTACCCTCTTCCTTTCTAGTTTTTGATAGTAGGTTGATCAATTGTGCTTGTAATTCACAATACAGAAAACAAGCCAAGTTTGCGCTTCTCCATGTTTTGTCTAGTCTGAACTTTGTCATCAATTTCTTGTGCAAAACGCAGTTTGAGACTTGATTAATCATCAAACCGTCATATAATTTGCCTCATAGCATTATTTATCACAAGTTTGTACACCTGTGGATCTCCTAAACACAATAGTAGATGTAGGTATGATCCGGTTGCATCAATAGGTATTAGGGTTTAGCTAGGCAAACTCTTAATAGGTCAAGTTTGCCAGTGATCTAAGATTGTTTCTCATAATACATAGCAATAATTTTGCAATATTTTTGGTTAATTGAGCTTTCTGTGTTTCTCTTTACCTTATCTATGTGATTTATATGCTTATACCAGATCTAAGACATGGCTGAAGAGGAGGAGAACGCCGCCGAGCTCAAAATAGGAGACGAGTTTCTCAAGGCCAAGTGTTTAATGAACTGTGAGGTTTCCCTGATTTTGGAGCGCAAATACGAGCAACTCCAGCAAATGTCAGAGGATCCAATGAACCAGGTTTCTCAGGTCTTTGAGAAGTCAATGCAGTACGTGAAGCGTTTCAGCAGATACCAGAATCCTGATGCTGTTAGGCAAGTTAGGGAGATTCTCAGCAGGTGTCAGTTGGCTGAGTTTGAGCTCTGTGTTCTTGGCAACCTCTGCCCAGAGACTGTTGAGGAAGCCATTGCCATGGTCCCTTCTATTAAGACGAGGGGACGGGCGCTCGATGATAATGCAATTCAGAAGATGGTGGATGACCTCTCTTTGATTAAGAAATTTGAGTAGATTTTTTATGAAATGGTCACATGTTCGGCTATGGAATTAAGAAGAAGGGTAAGATTGGGCTGAACACTTTTGTCTTATTTTGTTCTGGTGATGAACATCAAGATGTAGTTTGAAATATTTGAATTATCAATCATAAATTTGTGCCATCTGTTTAAACCTACTAATATTCTTTGGAAGTCCGTGTTTTTTGATTTGTCGTCTTCCATCTGTGTTCTATTTTCTGGTGTCTAACAAATTTGCAGTAGTCTAACTATGAATTGGTCCCACAGTATTGTCAGATTGCGCCTGTAAGTGTATACTACCCATATTGATCGCGCCTGTAGTATATTGGGTTAGTGTTAAGAATCCAGGATTTCTTTTGATGCAGAATGGGTAATAGTTAGTTACTACTGGTATCAAGTATCACACCCGTACAATGTACGGATAAATACAAATTCATTACTTTACAAACACTACGTATAAAAAATGTACAAATTATTTGATAATAATATCTATAAGAACATCTTCATCCATAAATAAACAATCTGATTAACCAAGAAGTCATAACAAAACCTGCAAATTGCATCTAGAGGGAACTGTATTATCAAGCAGAACTACCTTATAAGCTCCAATAAGGTAATCGGTTCCCAATATATCGTGTATGACACTCTTATTAGCCTGATTCCTAAGAGTGAAAATCCGGATAAAGTGGGGATGTCTAGGCCCATTAGTTTGTGCAATGTTCTGTACAAAATCATTACGAAGGTCCTAGTCAATAGGATTGAAGATAGACATGTGACAAAACACCGCTCTGTTTTAGTATACGTATATATATATATATATATATATAGATTGAAGATAGATAGATAACATATAAATATTAAGAAATAATGATTGGGGATTTTGGGTCGTTTTGTACATTGAAAAGGTTTTTGTTATAATAAGAAAATCATAAAATCTGGGTTAAAAGAAGAGAGAGCTTATAATGTGTTTTATAAACCTTTAATTGAAATTAACAAAACTTAAAAATGTTTTTTGTGAATAAAAAAAAAGATTTTTAACCTTACGGAGTATTACTCCGCAAGAATTAAAGATACAGCCATGTAAATAATATCTTCAACATAAGATCTGTAACGTTTTCCAAAAATAGTTGCTTAAGAATACAATTATAGGCGGTTGGGTAATTTACATCTATATACTGTATATTATATTGGCCCTCTCTTGACAATCACACCATTATTTGCTCGCGTCTAATTTAATTAGAGAGATAGAGGCTCTCTTCGTTTCTTTGCCCTCGTCCTTTTCCTCCAGTCGCTCTGATTAAGACTCGAATCCTGTCACTGCAGACCTTCTACCTTCTGATTTGGTGAGTGTTTTCAACCAAGTATCGAATTAGGGATTTTGTTTTACGAATACCAAATTTCTACGCTTCGAATGTTGCTCTTACCGAAATAACAACATGATTTCGATAGATTTTACATGGATGGCTGCAGAATTGTATGTCTCGAACTCTTGTTGTGATTTTTCTGAATCATCGGTTCCTAATTGCCTTTTTCTTGGTGGTTTAGGGCTTGAATTCTCGAACTCGTTGCGTAGTTGGATTGCTTGGTGTTTATAAAATAGTTGATGTAGTGTATGCTATCTGTGTTTCTAGGTTATGAAAGTACTAAAATTGGAACTTGAATTTAGGCTAGGACATGAAGAAAAATTGTTTAGTTTTTAGTATATGGAACTGGGTTTAGGTTATGAATTTATTGAATAAGGGACTGAGTAGTAGGTTAGTAGAATATTCCATTAGAATGGAATATTCCAGTAGAATGGAATATTCTATCGGCAGGAATTTCCCATAAAAAATAAATTTCAGTAGAATGGAATATTCTACTAACCTACTACTCAGTCCCTTATTCAATAAATTCATAACCTAAACCCAGTTCCATATACTAAAAACTAAACAATTTTTCTTCATGTCCTAGCCTAAATTCAAGTTCCAATTTTAGTACTTTCATAACCTAGAAACACAGATAGCATACACTACATCAACTATTTTATAAACACCAAGCAATCCAACTACGCAACGAGTTCGAGAATTCAAGCCCTAAACCACCAAGAAAAAGGCAATTAGGAACCGATGATTCAGAAAAATCACAACAAGAGTTCGAGACATACAATTCTGCAGCCATCCATGTAAAATCTATCGAAATCATGTTGTTATTTCGGTAAGAGCAACATTCGAAGCGTAGAAATTTGGTATTCGTAAAACAAAATCCCTAATTCGATACTTGGTTGAAAACACTCACCAAATCAGAAGGTAGAAGGTCTGCAGTGACAGGATTCGAGTCTTAATCAGAGCGACTGGAGGAAAAGGACGAGGGCAAAGAAACGAAGAGAGCCTCTATCTCTCTAATTAAATTAGACGCGAGCAAATAATGGTGTGATTGTCAAGAGAGGGCCAATATAATATACAGTATATAGATGTAAATTACCCAACCGCCTATAATTGTATTCTTAAGCAACTATTTTTGGAAAACGTTACAGATCTTATGTTGAAGATATTATTTACATGGCTGTATCTTTAATTCTTGCGGAGTAATACTCCGTAAGGTTAAAAATCTTTTTTTTTATTCACAAAAAACATTTTTAAGTTTTGTTAATTTCAATTAAAGGTTTATAAAACACATTATAAGCTCTCTCTTCTTTTAACCCAGATTTTATGATTTTCTTATTATAACAAAAACCTTTTCAATGTACAAAACGACCCAAAATCCCCAATCATTATTTCTTAATATTTATATGTTATCTATCTATCTTCAATCTATATATATATATATATATATACGTATACTAAAACAGAGCTATGTTCTTAATAAGAACATAGCTTAAGTTGTACTCTCATTTTGGTAGTTCAAATAATCGAAAAACAAAGGTATTGGTAATTGGGTACGTATTGAAAGAAGATTACTGCCTTGCATATTGCCTCTCTTAACCCACGACCCAAACTCATCACGCAGACAACCAGACGCCGAGCCCAAACGAGAGGAGGGCCTGCAAGCCCCGTCCACATTAAGCTTAACCCATCCCTGCATCGACTTCTCCCAGTTGATCAGATCAGGCACCCTGTGGATACTGCCCTGCATATTGCCTCTCTTAACCCATGAATTTGAGAACAACACTGTTTGACTAGTTTTAAAGCCGGGCTTGTCATCATATTCAGAGTTTCCCCAAAAACAATGGCATTGCACCATTTCCAGATCCACCAAGCCGTGGTACAGTTGGTATTCTTGATGAAGTATAGCATCTATCTTCAACAAATTTATGGCTTACAAAGTTTTTCTTTTTCAAGATGAAGCATTTCCTTCAAATTTAGAAGCAAGAGAAAAAAAAAGCAACATAATGCCAAAATATAAGCAAATAGATAGACGCAGACTCTTAATAAGAACATAGCTTAAGTTGTACTCTCATTTTGGTAGTTCAAATAATCGAAAAACAAAGGTATTGGTAATTGGGTACGTATTGAAAGAAGATTACTGCCTTGCATATTGCCTCTCTTAACCCACGACCCAAACTCATCACGCAGACAACCAGACGCCGAGCCCAAACGAGAGGAGGGCCTGCAAGCCCCGTCCACATTAAGCTTAACCCATCCCTGCATCGACTTCTCCCAGTTGATCAGATCAGGCACCCTGTGGATACTGCCCTGCATATTGCCTCTCTTAACCCATGAATTTGAGAACAACACTGTTTGACTAGTTTTAAAGCCGGGCTTGTCATCATATTCAGAGTTTCCCCAAAAACAATGGCATTGCACCATTTCCAGATCCACCAAGCCGTGGTACAGTTGGTATTCTTGATGAAGTATAGCATCTATCTTCAACAAATTTATGGCTTACAAAGTTTTTCTTTTTCAAGACGAAGCATTTCCTTCAAATTTAGAAGCAAGAGAAAAAAAAGAGCATAATGCCAAAATATAAGCAAATAGATAGACGCAGACTCTTAATAAGAACATAGCTTAAATTGTACTCTCATTTTGGTCGTTCAAATAACCGAAAAACAAAGGTATTGGTAATTGGGTACGTATTGAAAGAAGACTACTTCACCTAGGGGTGTTCATAATTGACACACATTGGATAGGGGAATTTCTAGTCCACATATTCCGTAGAATACCAGATTAGGACTTGCTTCACCAATTACCGAATAACTTTTAAAATACGAACGTGAGAATGATGCACATTAGTAATAAATTAGTGCACATTTAGTATTAGTTTGTTGCACATTTGTTGACAAACATAAAAACAACCAAAATTTGAAGAATATTTATGTTTTAAAGAACATTTATTGAGAAACTGAAGAACATTCAGGTAAAATTGTAAATGTGCAATACTTTTCCAAAGATGCATTAACATTTTTTATGCACATTTAAATATATTTTAATGCACATTTAAGTATATTTTGATGCACATTAGTCATTCGCACGTTCTCATTTTAAAAATTGTTTTCACCGGAACCGCACCCTATTTTTTATAAATATTATACTCCTTCCATTAAGAAATACTTATCCTTCTAGCCTAAATCACTTGTCTTTTAACAAAATTTTACACCCTTTTTCCAAATTTACCCTACTATTATTGATTTTTTCCTTTATTCTGTCACTAATATTTATTTTATTCTCTATGTCATTACTTAAACAATGAAGGGTATACTTGTCTATAATTTTGATCAATAAATTTTCCCTAAAATTACTTCAGGGACAAGTATTTCTTAACGGAGGGAGTAATATTTATAATGCTTAGTCAAATTAGTTTCAATGTTAAAAATAAACTATTAATACAATATATAGTTCAATATTATAAAGGGTTTGTCTAATGTGTGCCAATGGGCACACAATAAACAATTAAAAGAGGAAATGTATAGGCCCTACACCCTCCTAGGAAAATGGGTGTAGATCGAGAATTGCAAGTTCGAGAATCGCACAAGTTTGCAACAAATCAAGACAAACAAAGAAATACAGTTTGACACAAGATATGTTGACGTGGTTCGGTATAAACCTACTCAGCGGAGTCTTAGGAGGGGAGACTCAGCTCAAGGCGTCGCACTAAGAATCAAAGAGTTCACAATGAGGTTACAAGGAAGGCAATCGACAAACCAAGAAACTAAGCCCTATGAATTACAGAAATACAGAAAGACATGAGAACAAGGAAGAAGGAAAGGGTTTTGGCCCCCAATCAAGGCTGAAGTAGCTCAGAGGATGAGCTACTCGATCGTCGTCTTCTACATATCTCTACGTGCTATCTCCGGTGAACAACCACCAAAGACCACCACTGCAGACGGGATCTTTCTTCTCTTTTTTCTCTCTCTTTCTCTTTAGGGTAATGAACAATGTGCGTCGATTCTGAGAAGGAAGGATTTCCATAAGTATAAATACTCTAGGTCGTTTCGGGAACCAGAACCAAAGCACAAGGCTACCAGCTCAAGTTTTGGACCAAGCCCAAAACTCACATCTCAAGCCCAATCTGTAAAACAACCCTGAGGCCCATTATTCCTAAGTCTACCAGGATTTGCCTAATCCTTATAACAACTACACCTAAATAATACAAGTATAGGAGTATAACATTACAAATGTCCCCTTAAACCTAAGTGCAACACGCAAGAGCTTTCTCTCCTGTTCGTCATCAACTCAACTCATATCTCAGTGAGCATCATAGATATGAAGTGCATTCTTGCAGAAAACAAATTTGTTAGAAGGCACAATTTTGGTTAAAAAATCTGTAGGATTCAAGTCACCTAAGATTTTCTTCAGAATAATTTCATGTGATTCAACTTTATCTCTAATAAAGTGGAACCTGACATCAATGTGTTTTGTTCTTTCATGATAAACTCGATCCTTACACAGATACATAGCACTTTGGCTATCCATATGTAGTACAGGAGTATAGACCTTACCAGTGATTTCTTGCAAAATACCTTTCAACTAGGGATGGCAATTTCACCCGCATCCGATGGACACCCGATTCACCCGATCCGAAAAGACGGGTGAAAACCCGAAAATGATGGGTGATGGGCGGGTGTGGGTGAAGGTTTTTCACCCGGCACCCGACCCAATGCACCCGAAGTATATAAAATTTTATATACTTTTAACATAAAAATCACAAGTATTTCAACTGTATGTTTTCTAATTTGCATTCTTATGTTATTTATATATTAAAAAATATATTTTACATTCTCTAATCTTCAAATATAGTTAATAACAATAACTTATTTTGTAATAGATTTGTAAAATTACATAAAAGAATATTAAAAGTTATATAAAATTATATTTTTCAATCACCCATGGGTGCACCCGACCCACCCGGTCACCCGATGGATGACGGCGGGTGCATCCTAAAAGGCTAATGGACGGATGATGGAAGTACTCCACCCGCTCATCACCCGACCCATTGCCATCCCTACTTTCAACCATACATCTTCTTTCATAGCCTCAGTAGCTGCAATGTTCTCAGCTTCAGTGGATGATAATTCAACAATGGGTTGGAGCTGGGATTTCCAAGAAATACAGTTCCCAGCCCATGTAAAGAAGAAAGCAGTAGTAGACTTCCTATTATCTTTATTACTGGCAAAATCAAAATCTACATATACATGGATCTCAGCTTCAGTGGATGATAATTCAACAATGGGTTAGAATCATTCTTAGAGTACATATGACCAAGTTGTTCAATACCAGAAATATATTTCAACAGATACTTCATTCCTTGCAGTGTAAGTCACCAGGGTTAGACATATATCTACTCATGACACTTACAGCATAAGCAAGATCAGGTCGAGTGCAAAGCATGGCATACATAATAGAACCAACAACAACATCATAAGGAACATTCTCCATTTTCCTTTTGTCAGATTCAGTTATAGAACAATTATTTTTAGACAAATCAAGGGGGCCCCTAATGGTATAGGAGAGGGTTTGGAACTCTTCATAGCAAACCTATCTAGAACTTTACTTATGTAATCTTCTTGGGACAAGTAAAGAATTCTCTTAGGTCTTTTTCTAACAATCTTAACCCCTAATATCTTCTGATCAGGACCTACACTAGTAGAAAAAACACCTGTTGCAGCCCCCCTGTTGAGGCGGTCACCTTAAAAACCGACGCAAAAAGTCTTATTCTACTATCTGTTGAGGCGGTCAGTCGTTTAGTTCGCTGCAACAGGTACTTTAGAGGCGGGCAAATATCCGTTCGCCTCAAATAATATTTGTGTTTTTGACTTGTTGAGGCGGTCAGTAAGGCGCCCGCCTCAACAGAGCCTAAAAATTAGAGGCGGGCAGTAAGGCGCCCGCCTCAAATGATGCAACGAAGATATTAGAGGCGGGCAGTAAGGCGCCCGCCTCAAAATAACACAAAAATTAGAGGCGGGCAGAGTTTTGCCCGCCTCAAAACTTGTCCTTTTTACCCAAATTTTTTTGTTATTTCCCAAACCCATTTATTACCTCTGCTGCAAACCCATTTCTTCCCCGTCTCTGTCATTTCTTCCCCGTCTCTGTCATTTCTTCCAAACCCATTTCTTCCAAACCCATTTTTTTGTTCTATCTCCCAAACCCATTTCTTCCCAAACCCACCCCTCTCTTCCCACTCCTTCTCCGCCTCCGCCTCCTTCTCTCCTCCTCCGCCTCCTTCTCTCCTCCTCCCAAACCCAGATATTCCTCCTCCGCCTCCTTCTCTCCTCCTCCTTCCCACCTCTTCCCAAACCCACCCCTCTCTTTGTCGATGCTGGAGGTGCCGATTCGGGCGACGTTGAGGCGGTAGGCGGTAGGCGGTAGGCGGTGTCGTTGGTTACGTCGAAGTCGACCCGTTTCGAGGGCGACGTTGAGGCGGTAGGCGGTGTCGCTGGGCGACGTAGAGGGGCTGGCCCGTTTCGAGGGCGGGGTCGGGGAGAAGGTCAGTTGGAGGGAGGGGGTGCTGATGTGGAGGTAGAACTCCTTGAAGAGGCCTAGGGTGGAGCTGAAGTTGTGGAGGAGGAGGTGCCCGGAGTTTGAAGTCACGGTGAGGAAGGAGTCGGTGTCGGTGGGGGAGAAGAAGAGGCGGAGACGAGGGGAGTCTCGAAATCGACTCACATCGCCTCAGATCCGAGCGTCGGAGTCTCGAAATCGACTCACATCGCCTCAGATCCAAGTTCAAATATGCAGTATGTATCGAAGCTCCATTGAAGCTCCATTGAAGCTGATACTCTTGTATTATTTTATTTTGATTTGTTTATTTATTTCATTAAAAGATTATTTATATAGTCATATTCTTGTAAATTATCAGATCGATATGTTCATGTATTATTTCAATCGGTTAATCGACAAATTTGTTTACTTGAAGTTGTTCGTTGATTTATTTGTTCGCACTTATTTCAGTTTGGTTTGGAAAATGAGCTGAAGCTTTCAACAAGCATCATTTAATTATTTCAATCGTAATTATTTCAGCCCAGCAGATATTAGAGGCGGGCACTACTAGTTTGAGGCAAACTTTTTGCCTACTTGTTGAGGCGGGCGGTATTTTGACCGCCTCAACAGACCCCCTCTGTTGAGGCGGTCACCCTTCTGCCCGCCTCAACAGAGGTAGAAAACGTCTGATCTGTTGAGGCGGTCACCCTCCCGACCGCCTCAATAGCTCATGACCTGTTGCAGCCCCCCCTGTTGCAGCGACCCCTGACCGCCTCAACAGGGGGGTTTTTGACCGCCTCAACAGGTGTTTTTTCCACTAGTGCTAAGTCCTTCATGTCAAAATGAACTTTTAAGTCATGCTTGACACCAGAAATAACCACTTTAGAACTACTTATCAGAAGAATGTCATCAACATATAAGAGAACATAGAGAGGATTCTTAGTTTTAACATGCTTAAAATAGAGACATGTAACATACTGGCTCCTAGTGAATCCAAGAGAAATCATGCAAGAGTCAAATTTCTTATTCCATTTCCTTAGGGATTGTTTAAGATCATAGATAGATTTTTGCAATAAGCAAACATGACCAGGTTGGTCCTTATTAACAAAACCTTTAGGTTGTCTCATGTACATAATTTTATCTAAGTCACCATGCAAAAAAGCAATTTTCACATCCATTTGTTCTAGTTCCCAATCATAAACAGTAGTCATAGCAAGCAAGAGTCTCATGGTTTTGTATTTGACTACAGGGGTAAATATATCATTATAGTCAACTCTCTCTTTCTGGGTAAGGCCCTTAGCAACTAATTTGGCTTTAAACCTAGGAGCATCTAAATGATGATTACCCTCTTTTATTTTGAAGATCCATTTACAGTCTAGGCTTAGCTTTTTCTGGTTTAGGAACAAGCTTCCAAGTATTATTAACTTCCATAGACTGTAATTCTTCATGCATAGCAGTCAACCATTCATTAGCATGCTTACTATTGAAAACTTGTTCATAAGGATCACGGGTAGGGATATTAGACTTGACAACATTAGCAACCATAAAAGCAAACTCAACAACATTGGAGTAACCCTCATGCAAATTCACATCAAACCTTCTATTAGGAACCCTAATCCTAGATTCTCTATCTCTAACTAATTGGTAATCAGAGAGATCATGCTGGACGATATCATGCATTGTCATATTAGGAGTTGCATGAGTACTAGTATTAGCATGAGAATCAGAAGGAGTTTGAGATGATGTAGAGAGAATGGGGTTACTTACTCCCCCACCTGATTGATGAGGTTGTGTACTAGTGGTTGCGTCAGGAAGAGCTTCATCATGAACTCCACTGGAGCTAGTAGTTGCTCCAATGCCAAATGTCTCTGGCTGATTGTTTTGTTGAGGTCTTGAGTTGAACTCATCTTCATCACTGTCTTGATCATCATAAGACTGAGCAAATTGCTCTTGTGTTGAATCTTATGTACCTGCCTGCTCAGTAGAAGATGTTAATCTATTTTTTTTAAAGTAGAAATCATCTTCATTAAATGTAGCAATAACCTCTAGGTTGTAGTAAAAGGAGTTTATATCCTTTAGTTTCCTCAGGATAGCCTAGCATTACACACTTGGGGGCCCTAGGTTGTAACTTGCCTTGAGAAATTTGAGCATAGGCAGTACAACCAAAAGGCCTAAGGTGTGTAATGTCAGATTTCTTACTTGTCCACATCTCTTCTGGCGTTTTGAATTCAATAACAGAACATGGAGATCTATTTATAAGATAGGCAGTTGTGAGAATAGTTGCACCCCATATACTGTGTTTTATTCCAGAACTAAAGAGCATGCATCTAGCCTTCTCAAGAATGGTCATGTTCATCCTCTCAACAGTGCCATTCTGCAGAGGGGTTCTAGGAACAGTACGATGTCTCCTAATACCATGCAGATTACATAAATCATTAAAGGGAGCATTACAAAATTCTAAGCCATTATCTGTCTTGAGACATTTTAGTTTAAAATCAGATTGACTTTCAACCATTATTTTCCATGACTTAAATTGCTCAAAATCCTCATCTTTAGTCTTCAATAAGTACACCCATACTTTTCTGGAGTAGTGATCTATTAGAGAAAGACAATAATTTCTTCCTCCAACAGTTTGCACTTGAGCTGGCCCCCAGAGATCTGAATGAACATAATAGAAGGTTTAATGTGAATTTGCATGAGGGTTACTCCAATGTTGTTGAGTTTGCTTTTATGGTTGCTAATGTTGTCAAGTCTAATATCCCTACCCGTGATACTTATGAACAAGTTTTCAATAGTAAGCATGCTAATGAATGGTTGACTGCTATGCATGAAGAATTACAGTCTATGGAAGTTAATAATACTTGGAAGCTTGTTCCTAAACCAGAAAAAGCTAAGCCTAGACTGTAAATGGATCTTCAAAATAAAAGAGGGTAATCATCATTTAGATGCTCCTAGGTTTAAAGCCAAATTAGTTGCTAAGGGCCTTACCCAGAAAGAGAGAGTTGACTATAATGATATATTTACCCCTGTAGTCAAATACAAAACCATGAGACTCTTGCTTGCTATGACTACTGTTTATGATTGGGAACTAGAACAAATGGATGTGAAAATTGCTTTTTTGCATGGTGACTTAGATAAAATTATGTACATGAGACAACCTAAAGGTTTTGTTAATAAGGACCAACCTGGTCATGTTTGCTTATTGCAAAAATCTATCTATGATCTTAAACAATCCCTAAGGAAATGGAATAAGAAATTTGACTCTTGCATGATTTCTCTTGGATTCACTAGGAGCCAGTATGTTACATGTCTCTATTTTAAGCATGTTAAAACTAAGAATCCTCTCTATGTTCTCTTATATGTTGATGACATTCTTCTGATAAGTAGTTCTAAAGTGGTTATTTCTGGTGTCAAGCATGACTTAAAAGTTCATTTTGACATGAAGGACTTAGGTCCTGATCAGAAGATATTAGGGGTTAAGATTGTTAGAAAAAGACCTAAGAGAATTCTTTACTTGTCCCAAGAAGATTACATAAGTAAAGTTCTAGATAGGTTTGCTATGAAGAGTTCCAAACCCTCTCCTATACCATTAGGGGCCCCCTTGATTTGTCTAAAAATAATTGTTCTATAACTGAATCTGACAAAAGGAAAATGGAGAATGTTCCTTATGATGTTGTTGTTGGTTCTATTATGTATGCCATGCTTTGCACTCGACCTGATCTTGCTTATGCTGTAAGTGTCATGAGTAGATATATGTCTAACCCTGGTGACTTACACTGCAAGGAATGAAGTATCTGTTGAAATATATTTCTGGTATTGAACAACTTGGTCATATGTACTCTAAGAATGATTCTAACCCATTGTTGAATTATCATCCACTGAAGCTGAGATCCATGTATATGTAGATTTTGATTTTGCCAGTAATAAAGATAATAGGAAGTCTACTACTGCTTTCTTCTTTACATGGGCTGGGAACTGTATTTCTTGGAAATCCCAGCTCCAACCCATTGTTGAATTATCATCCACTGAAGCTGAGAACATTGCAGCTACTGAGGCTATGAAAGAAGATGTATGGTTGAAAGTAGGGATGGCAATGGGTCGGGTGATGAGCGGGTGGAGTACTTCCATCATCCGTCCATTAGCCTTTTAGGATGCACCCGCCGTCATCCATCGGGTGACCGGGTGGGTCGGGTGCACCCATGGGTGATTGAAAAATATAATTTTATATAACTTTTAATATTCTTTTATGTAATTTTACAAATCTATTACAAAATAAGTTATTGTTATTAACTATATTTGAAGATTAGAGAATGTAAAATATATTTTTTAATATATAAATAACATAAGAATGCAAATTAGAAAACATACAGTTGAAATACTTGTGATTTTTATGTTAAAAGTATATAAAATTTTATATACTTCGGGTGCATTGGGTCGGGTGCCGGGTGAAAAACCTTCACCCACACCCGCCCATCACCCATCATTTTCGGGTTTTCACCCGTCTTTTCGGATCGGGTGAATCGGGTGTCCATCGGATGCGGGTGAAATTGCCATCCCTAGTTGAAAGGTATTTTGCAAGAAATCACTGGTAAGGTCTATACTCCTGTACTACATATGGATAGCCAAAGTGCTATGTATCTGTGTAAGGATCGAGTTTATCATGAAAGAACAAAACACATTGATGTCAGGTTCCACTTTATTAGAGATAAAGTTGAATCACATGAAATTATTCTGAAGAAAATCTTAGGTGACTTGAATCCTACAGATTTTTTAACCAAAATTGTGCCTTCTAACAAATTTGTTTTCTGCAAGAATGCACTTCATATCTATGATGCTCACTGAGATATGAGTTGAGTTGATGACGAACAGGAGAGAAAGCTCTTGCGTGTTGCACTTAGGTTTAAGGGGACATTTGTAATGTTATACTCCTATACTTGTATTATTTAGGTGTAGTTGTTATAAGGATTAGGCAAATCCTGGTAGACTTAGGAATAATGGGCCTCAGGGTTGTTTTACAGATTGGGCTTGAGATGTGAGTTTTGGGCTTGGTCCAAAACTTGAGCTGGTAGCCTTGTGCTTTGGTTCTGGTTCCCGAAACGACCTAGAGTATTTATACTTATGGAAATCCTTCCTTCTCAGAATCGACGCACATTGTTCATTACCCTAAAGAGAAAGAGAGAGAAAAAAGAGAAGAAAGATCCCGTCTGCAGTGGTGGTCTTTGGTGGTTGTTCACCGGAGATAGCACGTAGAGATATGTAGAAGACGACGATCGAGTAGCTCATCCTCTGAGCTACTTCAGCCTTGATTGGGGGCCAAAACCCTTTCCTTCTTCCTTGTTCTCATGTCTTTCTGTATTTCTGTAATTCATAGGGCTTAGTTTCTTGGTTTGTCGATTGCCTTCCTTGTAACCTCATTGTGAACTCTTTGATTCTTAGTGCGACGCCTTGAGCTGAGTCTCCCCTCCTAAGACTCCGCTGAGTAGGTTTATACCGAACCACGTCAACATATCTTGTGTCAAACTGTATTTCTTTGTTTGTCTTGATTTGTTGCAAACTTGTGCGATTCTCGAACTTGCAATTCTCGATCTACACCCATTTTCCTAGGAGGGTGTAGGGCCTATACATTTCCTCTTTTAATTGTTTATTGTGTGCCCATTGGCACACATTAGACAAACCCTTTATAATATTGAACTATATATTGTATTAATAGTTTATTTTTAACATTGAAACTAATTTGACTAAGCATTATAAATATTACTCCCTCCGTTAAGAAATACTTGTCCCTGAAGTAATTTTAGGGAAAATTTATTGATCAAAATTATAGACAAGTATACCCTTCATTGTTTAAGTAATGACATAGAGAATAAAATAAATATTAGTGACAGAATAAAGGAAAAAATCAATAATAGTAGGGTAAATTTGGAAAAAGGGTGTAAAATTTTGTTAAAAGACAAGTGATTTAGGCTAGAAGGATAAGTATTTCTTAATGGAAGGAGTATAATATTTATAAAAAATAGGGTGCGGTTCCGGTGAAAACAATTTTTAAAATGAGAACGTGCGAATGACTAATGTGCATCAAAATATACTTAAATGTGCATTAAAATATATTTAAATGTGCATAAAAAATGTTAATGCATCTTTGGAAAAGTATTGCACATTTACAATTTTACCTGAATGTTCTTCAGTTTCTCAATAAATGTTCTTTAAAACATAAATATTCTTCAAATTTTGGTTGTTTTTATGTTTGTCAACAAATGTGCAACAAACTAATACTAAATGTGCACTAATTTATTACTAATGTGCATCATTCTCACGTTCGTATTTTAAAAGTTATTCGGTAATTGGTGAAGCAAGTCCTAATCTGGTATTCTACGGAATATGTGGACTAGAAATTCCCCTATCCAATGTGTGTCAATTATGAACACCCCTAGGTGAAGTAGTCTTCTTTCAATACGTACCCAATTACCAATACCTTTGTTTTTCGGTTATTTGAACGACCAAAATGAGAGTACAATTTAAGCTATGTTCTTATTAAGAGTCTGCGTCTATCTATTTGCTTATATTTTGGCATTATGCTCTTTTTTTTCTCTTGCTTCTAAATTTGAAGGAAATGCTTCGTCTTGAAAAAGAAAAACTTTGTAAGCCATAAATTTGTTGAAGATAGATGCTATACTTCATCAAGAATACCAACTGTACCACGGCTTGGTGGATCTGGAAATGGTGCAATGCCATTGTTTTTGGGGAAACTCTGAATATGATGACAAGCCCGGCTTTAAAACTAGTCAAACAGTGTTGTTCTCAAATTCATGGGTTAAGAGAGGCAATATGCAGGGCAGTATCCACAGGGTGCCTGATCTGATCAACTGGGAGAAGTCGATGCAGGGATGGGTTAAGCTTAATGTGGACGGGGCTTGCAGGCCCTCCTCTCGTTTGGGCTCGGCGTCTGGTTGTCTGCGTGATGAGTTTGGGTCGTGGGTTAAGAGAGGCAATATGCAAGGCAGTAATCTTCTTTCAATACGTACCCAATTACCAATACCTTTGTTTTTCGATTATTTGAACTACCAAAATGAGAGTACAACTTAAGCTATGTTCTTATTAAGAGTCTGCGTCTATCTATTTGCTTATATTTTGGCATTATGCTCTTTTTTTTCTCTTGCTTCTAAATTTGAAGGAAATGCTTCGTCTTGAAAAAGAAAAACTTTGTAAGCCATAAATTTGTTGAAGATAGATGCTATACTTCATCAAGAATACCAACTGTACCACGGCTTGGTGGATCTGGAAATGGTGCAATGCCATTGTTTTTGGGGAAACTCTGAATATGATGACAAGCCCGGCTTTAAAACTAGTCAAACAGTGTTGTTCTCAAATTCATGGGTTAAGAGAGGCAATATGCAGGGCAGTATCCACAGGGTGCCTGATCTGATCAACTGGGAGAAGTCGATGCAGGGATGGGTTAAGCTTAATGTGGACGGGGCTTGCAGGCCCTCCTCTCGTTTGGGCTCGGCGTCTGGTTGTCTGCGTGATGAGTTTGGGTCGTGGGTTAAGAGAGGCAATATGCAAGGCAGTAATCTTCTTTCAATACGTACCCAATTACCAATACCTTTGTTTTTCGATTATTTGAACTACCAAAATGAGAGTACAACTTAAGCTATGTTCTTATTAAGAGTCTGCGTCTATCTATTTGCTTATATTTTGGCATTATGTTGCTTTTTTTTTCTCTTGCTTCTAAATTTGAAGGAAATGCTTCATCTTGAAAAAGAAAAACTTTGTAAGCCATAAATTTGTTGAAGATAGATGCTATACTTCATCTTCATCAAGAATACCAACTGTACCAAAGCTTTCTTAGTAGAAACTGGGAAATCCGGATTGTCTTACTCTTTTTGCCTTTCATTTTCTTTTTGGTTTACACACAATTTTGATCCTGTCTGCGTACGTGAAGGGGTTTTTATTGGACCATGTTAGGGGTTTGGCTACCCTCTAATTAGTTCATACATAGCCTGTTTTTCAATATAGTGCAAGAGAGTGTTACCTCTCCTTCCATAAAAAAAAAGAATACCAACTGTAATATATTTCAACAAGCGTCTAGAAATTGAATAGTGTTGAAATATTGTCAAAATTTTAGGAATCTAAACAACCTTAAGATAATACAAGTACACATTTTTTATAAAACAATCCTTCTCTTATTAGCACCGGGGAGAATGTTACAAAATAAAAAAATCTCAATTGCATATCTTAATATGTCTGTCATTTTCGCATCCACCACCATCTTCAGCCTCACATCTATTCAACTTTGCATATTCTTCAAGAGAAGAAACCGGGAACAAGTCTGGAACATTGCCATCTTGACAGGCTTGGGGCTCTGCTGGTTCTTTTGATTTGCTTTTGTTCATCTGTTAATACAATTTTCTCACGGTAAGCAAACATAAGGGTCACACTTCACGCAGAATAAAATGTCTTATGCAACACGTTGCAGAAGTGCCGAATTATACTAATCATAGATTACATGAATCGATCTATAAGATACAAGGAGACACTGAATATAATTTCAGCTAACGACCTGAAATCATATAATGCACAAACCATGTTGATATATGATCCACAGCTACTCAGCTCATAAGTGGTCTAAAGTCATAGAGCTATACCATGATTATACCATCTCAAACTTAGCTTAACCATCAGAATATGATAAGGTAAAATGAGCTACGTCATGCGGAGTGGATCTCTTTATACCTGAGCTTAATTTCATTTTTATAGCTTAAAACGTTTCTTGTTATCACAATTTCTTTCATACTTGCATCCAAAGAAAAAACGGAATCAAACAATTACATGCTAAAAAAATCAAGGTAATTGTATGCAAAATGAAATAAAAAAGAGCAGAAAGTGAAACCATCTCAAAAAGTTAAGATTTTTGTTGAGCAAGGATAGTCGACGTCAAGAGGTAATAATATTAGGGACTCACAGCACGTAATAGAGATCTACGCTCCCTTTCCCGAGCATTCTTTATAGCCTGCATAGTGTGCAATGCAGCCAAGACTTTTAGTACACACATCATATCATACTCTTCTATAATCATTAACAAAAGACACCAGGACAAGAAATTTCAAAGGAAGATAAAAATTCAAACCTCTTCAAGCATCTTTTGCTCTGCTTCTACTTCAGTTATGTCCCTATAGTCTCATACCAACAGTTATTTTTATCAAACACACAGAATTTTCTAAACTAAGAAACATTGTAGCCTATTATAGTCCGAAAACTGTAACAATTTCGTGTTTTCTAAAGTTTGTCTTATTGGTGGTAGAATCTGATGAGAAAGTCGCAGGAATTTATAGATTATTTTCAAGCAAGTCATATATTGGAATTATTTTGCATAGAAATAAGCCAAAACCAAAGGGTAATTATACCGTACCTTCCAACAGTCTGACCAACACGAGAGCAGCATTTGGCGCACACCTTATTCTCTTTGGCACAGCCTAAATCACAAGATTCACACCAAAAATTCTGATACGATGCATAATCTATCAAACCAAATTGAAAATCAATAAGCAAAAATGCAAGTTTCGCAAATTAATACTATCAACTAACCCGTACAAAGACTGTGATAGGCTTGACGAACTGTTCGCTTAGAACACTTTTGACTATAAACCAAAATGCAAAAATTGCAAATTAACAACAGAAAAATCCACCATTTTCATAAACAAAATAATGAAACTAAAGAGGAAAGTAGAATTCACCATTTAGAGGGCTCAGATAGGGGCTTGTATTTTCCGTATTTGCGCTTCCAGTCAATCTGATCTCTGCAGCGTTGGCAAACTCCAGTAATCTCCGACAACGGCCTCAGTCTTCCACCAGGCTCCTGCTTAAATTTTCAGTTTAGATTTAGTCGAGAGCAGAAAAGGGGTTTCAGAAATAGTAGAGGTCGGGAGGAAGAAAACGGCACCGTTTCGTTGATTTTGATGCCGGCTTTGGGTTTCCAGGCGTAGCTATTCTGATGCTTCGGAGGTCCTTGTTTGCTCATCTTTGCTCTCAAGGATGAACGAAACTGCAGGCTTCAAGTAAGAACTACTATAAAGTTACGAGTAACGAGTGCCCTAGAGAGAGAGAAAAGCTTGGTCAATGGTCAAACCCTCAAGCTCCAAACACACATGGGCCTGACAAATTAGAATGGGCCGTTCTTTTGTAACTGGGCTTCACATTATATTACTCAATGAGCACCATATTAAAATCCAACTCAGTTAAGAGTAAGTCTGGCCCTTAAAAGTTTTAAATTAAAAAAATAAGCCTATTAGTATATGCACTTACCCTTAAAAGTTACAAAATCATAGGCAATATTAACTGTAAATACATAAGTTATAGTTTTAAGTTTGAATAATTGCATATGATTTTGCAAGGTTTGTCAACTACCTAAATATATGCACTTAGTTGTCGATCTGTCGTCAAAAAATATGAACAAACTAATAGATTATATTGAATTTTGAAACAATACAACATAAGTACTTTATTTTATACAACCTAGCTAAGATTCATCTGAATTTAATCACGTTGAGTTGGCTAGGACCATGATTCATATCCATTATATTCCCTAATCCTTATGGCATGACCACTGTGACTGTATACTAAAATAAACACTGATGTGAAGTTTTTGACTAAGATCAATTACAGAAGAAAATTAGATCGATAATACTCAACTAATTTTTCCCCAAAAGAACGACGGCCAACAACTATTTGACAATCACTTCAGAACTCCATTCTTTTTCAGTTACTTAATTTACTAGATCCTGAAAATTGCATTCTAAGAGAGGAGATGACAGTATAATCGCAAGCTTGAACTTATATATAACAAATCGCTTCTATCTCTGTTAACCACCATGACTTGCTTGCTTTAGATAATTATATTACTTTCCAAGGGCTTAATCCATCCATTCCTATTCCGAAGTTGGCCTCTAGAACAATGATTGTCTACAATTTTGAGCTATGAGCAGAAAATAGTGATTTCCAGTGTAAAGGAATTACCTGAAACCGATGCTTGCGGTATGTAAGGAACAACCACCTCTAAATCCGCCCCGGGCCGTGAAGGAGATTCGTCGCCGTCACCAATTGCCGGGAGTGAAGGAAATCAGTCGCAGTCGCTGTCGAGTGAAAGAGAAATCGTCTGTGGAAAGTGAAGGGTAAAGGTAAGAAATTAGGGTTAGAGGCAGGAAATATTTCAAGAAACAACGGAATAAATCTAAGGAAAAGATAATATTTCATTCCTTAAAAACTCATTCGCCCAACTGTCAAGATTGTAATCTTCGAATATATCTTCAATCAGATCTTCCCTTATCTCGCTCTCTTTTCGATCGAGATTTCCTAAAATAGAACACTGCTGTGTAACGTTTTCTCAGTAACGATCCTGAAACACTCAGACAATTTCATTCAAAACATGAAGGAGCCTCAACATTTATATTTATAATTTAATCACTCGTACATGATACGGGACTATCACTAGTTGTATGTGAAAGGTGAAGGATAAAGGTAAGAAATTAGGGTTAGAGAAATAAAGAAAAGATTATGAAAATCTTTTACCCAAAAAAATAAATAAAGAAAGGTATTTTAATAAATAAAGGAATAAAGCGCGTAAGAAAACTACATAGGTTGTTTCTTTCTCTCTCTCTGTCCATAAGCTCTTCTCTGTGATTATGGGATTCCATGGTACGAATCTTTCACTTTTCTCTTTATCGATCAAGTGCGATTTGTAACTTCTGCACTTCATATTGCTACTTTGTTGTTGTAGGCGACAAAGGTCACCCGAGAAAGAAGCACAAATCTCACAAGGTGTTCTCCGCTACTTTCAATTTCAATGTTGGTTTTGATTGCAATTTTTGGAGCCCTAGGATGTGTGTTTCCAACCAATACTTCTGGTTCTTGATTGTAGGATGAACACCGTATGGTGCAAGATGAGGAGGCTTTCTACCCCGATGAATTTGACGAAGACAACAACCGGGATGGTATGATTCTGTGTTTTCTAAGTTTGGGGCTTTTGAGGTTGCTCTATATGTATTGACTTGAAACTGTTTGAATGATTAAAAGGTGACAGAGAAATTACTAAGCGAGATTTTACAAAGCTGGAGCTTAAGCCCGATCATGCCAATCGCCCTCTATGGGCTTGTGCTGATGGGCGTATATTCCTTGAAACATTCTCCACTTTGTACAAACAGGCTTATGATTTTCTCATTGCCATAGCAGAGCCTGTTTGCAGGTGATGTCTTTAATTGCTATTGGAAATTAAGTTTGTTACTTTTTGCTTTTGGGAATCACAATTCATTTCAATTTTACTGAATAGGCCGGAGTCAATGCACGAGTACAATTTGACTCCACATTCCTTGTATGCTGCGGTTTCTGTTGGTTTGGACACAAATACTATTGTCAGTGTCTTGAATAAGCTTTCCAAGACCAAGCTTCCCCAAGAAATGATTGATTTTATACATGCTTCAACTGCAAATTATGGTAAAGTGAAGCTGGTACTTAAGAAGAATCGGTACTTCATTGAATCCCCTTACACAGAGGCAAGCTTATGTCCCACTTCCATTGTGTAATTGATCTGAAGGTTTTTGAATTACTTGCCCTTATTCTCCGTGAATCATGCAATGTTGCAGGTGTTACAGAAACTACTAAAGGATGAGGTTATTGGTAGATCAAGGATTGTCCCTGAGGTGAGTTTTTTTTGCATTCTAAGGCTTTAGTTTGCAGAATGTTGGTCTGTTGATCCTGCTTCTCGTTTGATCGTAGTCCCAAGTAAAAACTCTAGTTCATGGTCGCATCTTAGGATTTCTATAATCCTTGCGCTCTATCTTGATCGTATGCTTTATATCATTCCTCTAAAATTGTTTTCTGTTTCCCCCTAATTGTATGTAAAAGCATGAACTGGTTATGAGCTTTAAGGTATTGCCATCATATTCAATTTGTTAGAGCTATGCCGATTTTTTTTTCTACCAATTGTTCAGCATGCCAGCATATGTACTTCAATCCTTGTTTGAGTTGTAATTGCCACTGACATGTCAACTGCTCACTTTCTTCATCTATTCTAATATAAATGCCTTTCTTTGTAATTATGTCTGCTCTCTTCTAAAACTTCCGTAGAATACACGTGGACATGATGGTTTTGTGGTGAATAAAGCCTTGCGCGAGTCTGGAAGCACTCACGATGGTTTCTTGAATGAGGATGAGCTGGCAGCAGTAGCTGAAGATAAAGAAACCCATTCATTTGAAATCGATCCTTCTCAGGTATAGTAATTTTGGTCGGTGTAATCATGTCGATTTTCTTGTGAAGAAATTTTTCTTACAGACCAAGAGGGAATCAACCAGCCTTCTTTTTCTTCTTCACAAATATCTGACACCATGTCTTCTAGGACTGTTATAATAGCCTCTGAAGTATCTGCTTTGTGTGATAATTTTGTGACTCAGTCTTAATGTATGCATATACACTAGCAAGCCATAATAATTGTCAATCCCAAGAAGCTTAAGTTTTTGAATTTCAGAGTTGAATATCTTTACGATTTCAGGTTGAAAATGTTAAGCAGCGATGCTTGCCGAGTGCTCTAAATTATCCAATGCTGGAAGAGTATGATTACCGAAATGATACTGTAAACCCTGATCTTGATATGGAGCTGAAACCGCAGGCACAACCTCGACCTTATCAGGAGAAGAGTCTTAGCAAAATGTTCGGGAATGGTATGGCCGTAACTTTCATGATTCCTTTTTAGCTCATCAAAATTGGTGGTCTGTAATGGTTAAAATATGGAAGTTAATGGTCAAGGGTCACCCATCATCTCTCATCCAATAGGCTGAGGCATGTGCCTAGGTGGCTAAGTGGTTTTTTAACCTTCTAAAAGGTTGAATTTTGAAAGTTGAAATCAAGTTGTGATTTTCCCCATTTTTTTGTACAATTTCTAGGTTTTTCTAGCAGAAAAGAAGAAAAAGGAAATAGCATCAGAAACTTTCTTTTTAATTTTATTCTCCTGGAGCTGCACGTATATGTATCTTTCTCACAAGTCTTACACCTAAAGCTTTATGTCTTAGTTCTTTTTATAAGGGTATTTTTTGCTTGTGATCTTTTCTGGAACTCAAAGATTTACATACCTCATCTTCCTTCTGTGGTGGATCTAGCGAATACAGTAGATGTAAATAGAGTTCCTTTCATCACACTTTCACGCTTGGTTCATGTTTCTATGTACATATTCTCGTTGACAAACCTTACCCCTGAGCTGTACCATTTCCAGGTAGAGCGAGATCAGGCATTATTGTGCTGCCTTGTGGTGCGGGAAAGTCTCTGGTTGGTGTCTCTGCCGCAAGCCGAATAAAGAAAAGTTGCCTTTGTTTAGCCACAAATGCTGTGTCTGTGGATCAGTGGGCCTTTCAGTTTAAGCTTTGGTCTACAATCAAAGATGAGCAAATTTGTCGTTTCACTTCTGATAGCAAAGAAAGATTTGGAGGGAATGTTGGAGTAGTTGTTACTACATATAATATGGTTGCATTTGGCGGTAAACGATCTGAAGAATCCGAGAAGATCATTGAAGAAATTAGGAACAGAGAATGGGGACTGCTTCTTATGGATGAGGTAATGGCGTGATATGTGGTTCACTGGGTCATGCTATTTTATAAGCTTTTTCCCCAACTAAATGTTTTCTGCTATCTTGTTCCTGTTCAGGTTCACGTTGTTCCTGCTCACATGTTCAGGAAAGTTATTAGTATCACCAAATCACATTGTAAACTTGGTCTAACAGGTAGTTATTTAAAGCTTTCCCATTCATTCGACTCTAAGACCTGGAAGATTCAAGCTCTACAATAAACAGATATATAGTTTATACTCTTAGATGGTTTACTTGATTTCCCTTTTCACCAATATTGACATACTGATAAATTGCAGCTACTCTGGTGAGAGAGGATGAGAAAATTACTGATCTGAACTTTCTCATTGGTCCGAAGTTGTATGAAGCAAATTGGTTGGATTTAGTCAAAGGAGGTTTCATTGCTAACGTGCAGTGTGCGGAAGTCTGGTGTCCAATGACAAAGGAGTTCTTTTCCGAATACTTAAAAAAGGAGAACTCCAAGAAAAAGCAGGTGTTTTGATTCATTCTACACCAACCTTTTTCTTTTGAGATTTATATCCAATTTTCTTTGTTCTTTGTATATGTGATTGGATTCAGCTATGGAACTTTAAATCTAGCTCGAAACTCACGACTTATTGTTTCTTGAAACCTCTTTTATTCAGACACTTCACATGATGAGCCGTAACAAGCTGAGGGTGCTCATTTCTAATTGTTTTAATTAATATTTTCTTGATTCAGGCATTGTATGTGATGAATCCTAACAAGTTTAGGGCATGCGAATTCCTTATCCGTTTCCATGAACAACAGCGTGGCGATAAAATAATTGTGTTTGCGGACAACCTTTTTGCACTTACAGAGTATGCTATGAAACTACGGAAGCCAATGATTTATGGTGCTACAAGGTTTGTAGTTCTCATCCTTTTAATTGATAACAGATCATGAGTAGTCTTTTATAACAGGTCATTGACAGTTGTTTGCGACAATGTTTCTAGCATCCTGACCCAGGAGGATAATATTATGATTCTGCAAAATAATTAAAAATATTATAGTAGTAACTAGAAGCCTATCTGCGCAATGTATTGTAGACTGTAGAGGAAATAAATATACATAATGGCGCTGAGGTTTAGGTACAATGTCTTTTTATGAGTAAATAATTACATCTTGAATTCCCACTTTACTATGGCTGGCCTTTTCTAGGATAGAGGAGCTCCATTTCCTCAGTTGGATGATACATAAGAAAATGATTCAGCTAACTTTTGATGCAGTATGTTTCAAGTGCTTTACTGTTCGTTCAGTTAAATTTTTTTTGAACCTTTCGTTAAGGGGATTAATCATATAACAACTATCTCTTAGGTAGCAACTTTTTATGTTCATGTCATTTTCCTTCGCTGAAAATGTTCATGTTTTTGTAAGCATGCATTTTCATTGATTTTATTTTTCGTTCATTCGAGTACATGCCATGAACACTTTGTGTTCAAAGTCATGAGCATTGATCCTCAGTGCAATGAACATTGGTGTAAATTGTGTTCATTATATTTATTTATATGATCATGTCTATTGTTGTGAACATGCAAGGAACATTGTTTTTTAGTGAAATGAACATTGGTATTCGTGACAATGAACACCAAGAGTCATGTTCATGGTCATGAAGAATAATGTTCATGGGTTGCTAAGTTGCTATTTAACTTGTCGTTAAGGTGGTAATGAGGGTGATTATATACATTATCTTTATCTTCATAAAATTTCCTTGGTATTCTCTTAAAGTTACTTAATGATCAACTCCATTTAATCTTGATGTAAGATTTGAGAAATTCTGCAAAATTATTTTGTGCCTCAAGCTAAAACATAGAGTGGGCGTTGATTAATGCATAATATTATGTGAATATGATTTTCCACCCATAGTGCCTAAAAAGGTGCTCGGGTATTGAACTCTTTTGAGGAGTGTTGATCATGTCTTAATATTCTCTTCTTGGCCAATTTTGTTTGCAGCCACGTAGAAAGGACTAAAATTCTGGAAGCTTTCAAAACTAGTCGTGATGTAAATACAATATTCTTATCAAAGGTATCGTTCTGTTACTTCATGTTTCATTTGTTCACTTATCAGAATTTGCATCTCTATTCAGAATCATTCGTTTTGGAAATCAACTATTCAAACCTAAGGCCCCATTAAAAAAAACTTACTAAACACTTTTGTGGTTTTTCTTTTTCATTTAAAACGTACATTAGGAAGCTTTCTATTGCTTATAATTTGTGCCTAGACAAATTAATTGTAAAAGATGCTCATTGTTTGTTTTGATTCTTTTATCTGTAGTCGCTTTTCAAAGACGTCCTTTATTTATGAAATTAGTTCCTTATTAACTATGGCAATATAGAGTTCCACTGCTCTTTTTTATGGTGGAAGCCTTGCAAATAACTCAACTGTGTTCGCAGGTCGGAGATAACTCAATAGATATTCCTGAAGCCAATGTGATCATTCAGATTTCATCACATGCTGGTTCAAGGCGTCAAGAAGCACAGCGACTTGGTCGTATTCTTAGAGCAAAGGTTTTTTGTCCTTCCTTCTGTTATCTTTCATTTTGGTAAAATTTTCTTGGGTGTATTTGAGGATTGAATCGTTTCCAGAATGTGCTATGCTATATATATTTTCTTCTGTATTTTTTAAATGAATTTTTTTTATCAGTTTGGTAAATACGTGGTAAAGTAATACAATTTTTTTTCTTCTGAAGAAAATGTTCATGCATATTTCTGTTCTCGGCTTGCTTCCAAAATTTATTGTCCTTTTCCTGTCACGGGTGGACTTCTTCTAAATCTATAAAGCAAGGACATCCAGTTTACATATTATGGCATAAAGATTGTCTTGTATAGATAGCTTTTATGTTAAGATTTTGATGGTGTGAGACTCTGATGATGTTTTGTTAGGATTCAGTGAGAAATGAAAATGGGATGAACTGCAAGAATCTCACAAAAGTACAAAACAACTAGATAATCAACGGATACTTTAATTCAGAATATTTACATTCATTAAGCCTATCTATAGATTAGGTTCCTAGGAACTTAAGATAAAATATCACATGACTTGTGTGTGACTTCATTAATATAAAACTACTAATTTAGGTAAAGATTGAGGTATTTGTTTCATTCTTCTTCTTCAGATTCCTCAAGTAAAAAAGTAAACATTTGACTTTATCTACTGAAATTGATGATTTAATGACTTGGACAGGGTCGACTTGAAGATAGGATGGCAGGTGGAAAAGAAGAGTACAATGCCTTCTTCTATTCCCTCGTGTCAACAGATACACAAGTACCATATTTTGATACACTACGAAAATGCATAATTTTCCTCTTTAAGTGAATCGTCATGAAACTGTGATTTCTTATGCAGGAAATGTACTATTCAACCAAGAGGCAACAATTTTTGATAGATCAAGGTTACAGCTTCAAGGTACTTGCATGAAATAGTTCTTTTTGGTTCACTCCCTTTTCTGCTGGTGTCATTTTCTCAAACTCTGCCGTTATATTTGTTTCAGGTGATAACAGGTCTACCACCTCCTGATTCAGGGGCAGAGCTTAATTATTACAAGCTCCAGGATCAATTGGCTCTCCTTGGAAAGGTGATATTTCCATCTCCTGTGACCATCTCTTTTTGTTGTTGTTTTGAAAGTGAGGTTTTATTAGGTATTGAGTGCTGGAGATGACATGGTTGGGCTAGAGATGTTGGAAGAAAATGCAGACGACATAGGTGTGATTAAAGCTCGTCGTATGATGGGTTCAAAAAGGCATCAGCTCTTCAAGAAACGCTTTGCCTAGAACAACTTGGTCCTTTGGTAACACACGTCTTTAAGGTTTTTGATGAGAAATATACAGTTCCGAGCAGGCAGGTCGTCAGTCAGTCACCATGAATGTTGTGTTTCTTCAACTTTGATGGATTTCTGCATAGACTGGTGAGGCAGTGTATACAACAACAATATTTGCATATTCTCAAGGCATATCTTCAGAAAGTCTTAATACATCTGTTGAACTAATGTATTATATGGAAATGCCTTTAGCCTCTAGGAGATCCCTTGTAAACCCAAGTTAAAATTTCAAAGAAAATGATAAGCTATCTATCGATTTTTGAATTTGCAAAACCATCCATTTTACTACCTCAAGTCCTTGATAGCCCAACAATAGCGATTCACATCGATTTGTTCAATGCAATTTTTCTCAAAATCAAAACTTAAACAATTAATTAATGATTTTGGTTAATTTTTTGCGTGTTGTTGGTTGAAAAATTGTTGCTACAAAATGATCATTGAGAGCTCAATTACCAAAACCATATCAATAACTTCAGCAAGCGTGAGTGAGAAATCATTGCTACAAAAATCAAATTTGCTATATCAATAGCAGCTTCACCAAAAAAAATACTGCATTAACAAGTAACTCAACTCCTGATATCTGGGGCGAAACAAAGCTCCAACGTACGTTGTACGTTACAATAAGGGATGACACAAAAATGTGAGGACTATTTCCACTACAATTTTTAACTTTCTACACTACATTTTTGTACGTATTATCCTCGGGTATACGTATATAATTTTAAAAAAAATACGAAATACACATGTACGTTGGGTTTCAACGTACACGTATAATTTGAAAAAAATAGCCGTTGAAAAATAATTGGAAAAAAAAATAAAAAAAATAATGATAATCAATATTATTCCCAATATAATCTCTCTATATTTTTTAATTTTTTTTTTTGAAATAATATATATTGATAATAAAATCAAAAAATATAAAGAGAATATAGAGTATAATCAAACCAAAAAATATATTATTTAATCTTTGTTTACTTATCAATTATCATACATTGTATAAATTTTGTAGTTTTATCTTGATTTTGGCAAAACAACGACTAACCGATGTTATAATAGATTGAAACTTGGTTACAATGAATATTAGAGGTATATAAAGTCACAATAAGGTCTCGCTGACACTGAACGAGGCTTGAAACTATGCGTAAACGCTAAAAGGCCTTAAATGGTCCTAAGGCCCAATTTGGCAAAACGACATCCAAATGATGTCATAATAGAATGAAACTTGGTTTCAATGCGTATTAGAGATATTTGACCATGTGGCTAACCTACAATCACAACTTCTAACTGTTTGTGGCTAGATAATCAACGAGATGATAACGAAGAAATTGTAGGGCAATGATCAAACTAGACGGTAACAATCTTAACACTCAAGAACACGATAGGAAATTAGGGTTAAAGGCTTGTAATGGCGCGAAAACCGAGTAAAAACGACCAATGGCGCGAAAATCGAGTAAAAACGACTAATGGCACGAAAACCGACTTAGAACGACTAATGGCATGAAGACCGAGTAAAACCGACTTAGAACGACTAATGGCGCAAAAACCGAGGAAAACCGACTTAAAACGACCAATGGCGCGAAAACCGAGTAAAACCGACATAGAATGACTAATGGCGCGAAAACCGAGTAAAAACGACTTAGAGCGACCAATGACGCGAAAACCGAGGAAAACCGACTTAGAACGACCAATGGCGCGAAACCGAGTAAAACCGTCTTAGAACGACTAATGGCACGAAAACCGAGTAAAACGACTTAGAACGACTAATGTCATGAAAATCGAGTAAAACCGACTTAGAACGACTAATGGCGCGGAAACTGAGTAAAAACGACTTAGAACGACCAATGGCGCGAAAACCGAGGAAAACCGACTTAGAATGACCAATGGCGCGAAAATCGAGTAAAACCGACTTAGAAAGGCCAATGGCGCGGAAACCCAGTAAAACCGACTTAGAAAGACCAATGGCGCGAAAACCGAGTAAAAACGACTTAAAACGAGAACCGGCACGCAAATCGAGTAAAATGTGGATAGGGTATAGGGTTTGGATAGTGGATAGTGAATGTGGATAGTGGATAGTGAATGTGGATAGTGGATGTGATAAGTGGATAATTTGGACCCAAATCATTTAAATTCCTTAAAACGATAAAAATCAAAATTTCAAAATTGTAACATGATAGCAAATAAAGCCCATAGTCGTTTTCATTTGTCGGAATCGAAAAAAAATCATCAAAAACGTCAACGGGCCTAATAAGGCCGAATGGAAAATTAATGAGGCCCATTATAAAAAAACGACATAAAACGGCTTAATAAGACCTTAAACCGCAAAAAACTTGAAATGTAAAAGTAGTATTTGAGCATTACCAATATGACGCTTTCGTTTTTATAAGAAAATAACAAAATGAACACTTCGAAATATCTAAACAAACATTTTCACCTAGTAACGAGTTAATCTCAAGTATATAAGTCGTATAGTTTTACTCATATGTGTGTCATATCACTTCGTTACTCAAATAAAGTTTATATAAAACTTTCATTAAATGTTATGAAACACTCAAATAATCCAAAATAACGACATTTCACGTTTTCGTATTGTCGTTATTGCTTGATTACTCGATATTTAATGAAAGTTTTAATGAAATATTCATACATATATGATTAAACAAGAAATAACGACAATACGAAGATGTGAAATGTCGTTATTTTGGATTATTTGAGTGTTTCATAACATTTAATGAAAGTTTTATATAAACTTTATTTGAGTAACGAAGTGATATCACACATATATGAGTAAAACTATACGACTTATATACTCGAGATTAACTCGTTACTAGAAGAAAGTGCTCGTTTAGATATTTTTAAGAGTTCATTTTGTTATTTTCTTATAAAAACGAAACCGTCATATTGGTAATGCTCAAATAAAACTTTTACATTTCAAGTTTTTGCGGTTTAAGGTCTTATTAAGCCGTTTTATGTCGTTTTTTGATAATGGGGGCCTCATTAAATTTTCATTCGGCCTTATTAGGCCCGTTGACGTTTTTGATGATTTTTTTTCGATTCCGACAAATGAAAACGACTATGGGCTTTATTTTCTATCATGTTACAATTTTGAAATTTTGATTTTTATCGTTTTAAGGAGTTTAAACGATTTGGGCCAAACAATCTATTTATCACATCATTTTTCAAGTTTTTTTTGGCTAAATACCCTTTCCATCATCTCTCTCTTCTTTTTTTTTTTTGCTAAATATCATTTTCTTGTCATTTTTTGTTTTAAGTCCCTTTTACTCGATTTTCGCACCATTTCTCGTTTTACTCGATTTTCGCGCCGTTCTCGTTTTAATCCCGTTTTTTCGATTTTCGCGCAATTTGTCATTCTAAGTCCGTTTTTTCTCGATTTTCGTGCCATTATTCGTTTTAAGTCGGACTAACTTGAACGACCCTTTGAGCGACCACCGCTGCTCCACCGCTCTTCTTGAGCGTGATGTATCTTGGACCCTTGTCGAACATGTGGACTAGCAAAGCTCTGGCCCATGGCTTACGTAATTCCCTCTTCTCACTTGCAGACAACCTCATAGGGGGGCATTTGGGGTCTACTTCCTCAGTGTCTGAGTCATCATCAGTATCATATAGATCTGGCCGTTCATCCCAAATGTCAGGAGGTGGTGCTGCAAGGTCATGGATTTTTCCTGCTTCTAGAGTCTCCTTCTAGGACAGAGGTGCAGAGACATTTGCATTCTTGCTCTTCGAGCTTTCACTCCCCAACATAGGGAAAGAGTCCACATTTCCTAGCACATGAGCAATCTGCTGGAACAATGGTGATGGAGACGCGTCACCGGCGCCTGCCGTGCGGCGTGCAGGAGCCACGATGAACAAAATTCAATTCGAAAATTTTGAAAAAAAGAGAGCGTTATCCATTTCGATTCTATCCACAACAAAATTAAAGTGGAACTAATCTTGTGCCTATGTTGTTCATAAGTTGATATAGAAGATTGCCGTAGAAAAAGACGGATAACTGCTTGGACAAACTTGAAATTGCTCCATGAAGATACTTTTTGAGCCAAGTAGTCTAGAAGAAGTTCAATAAATTTAAGTTCATCTCTTTCACTAGGTTTGCCTTCCTCGTCTTCATCATCAATTTCGACTATTTGAAGTAACCTAAGCTCCATGACAAGAGATTGAGGGAGATAAGCCCTTAATGTAATCCTTAAATATAGAAACTGCAAAAAACGTATTCCCAGTTGACAGAGTAAACATTAGAGAGAAACAAAAGGGCAAGATTCAGACTTACAATTGTCTAATTCTGCAGAGGACTTGAGTATACGCTCAAAATCGGAAGATAAGCTAGTATTTTCCAGGATTTTACTCATGTCAAGAATACTTTCACTGGGCTTATCATCTGCCTCATCCTTGGATTTGAATACAATGTCTCCTGAAAAGGATGGGATAGAAGGCAAGAAAATGGCGCTTTCTCAGGCTTCTTTGGCAGAAGATCTTTGGGAGGACATATGAGTTCTCATTTGATCAGGAATCCAAGTGATCATGAAACTACAAACACAGATAACAAAGTGAGCACCAACATGGAGGCCAACTCAAAGAAGAAATTGAGTGATCAAGATCCCAATCAAATGAAGTTCTGCAAATAGTGTGGTAAAGCTTTCAACTCATCCAAGGCTCTGTCTGGACACATGAAGAGCCATGCTGTTGTGAAAGAAAAGGAAAAGGAAAGGCAGAGACAAAGAGTGAAAGAAAGTATGGTAGTAGAGGCAGCAAAAGAACTAGAGTAGTTCAAGAAAAGATGGCAATCAGTGGTGTGCCTCAAAATCTTCATCCAGCAATACAAAGCTTAATTTAGTCCTGGAAACTTCCAAGATTGAAATAGAAAGTAAAACTTCTTGGGATAAGCCTAATCCCCTGCAATTATAAACACCTTTAGCTGTTATCTGTCTCAAACCATTAGTGGTAGTTATTTTTCTTTTCCTTTTATATTCTTTTTTCCTCACCTATACAAGGAGAAACCTCCAAGACTTTTTCATAGCAGAACTCCAGGCTTAGTTACAAACACTTTCACAGGAGTGTTTTAAGTTCCCCCTTACATTCTTCAGTTCTTTTCTTGCCATTAAGATGATGCATAGAGAATCACACAATGAAGGTACACAAATACCTCCAAAAAGCAATTACAGGCCAAAGAGAGCAAACAGATCGAGTCCAACTAAGACAATAATTCCATTCTCACCAAAGCAGCATGTAAGTTAATCAAATGCAGAAACAAACCAGTCAAATCAGTCTAAATTGAAATTTATCTTGCATAATTAGAACAATCCAAAATCAGTACATGGAACCAACTATGTCCCAACACTTACTTCCATTGTTGCTGCATTACAAAGAAGCAAAGTCACAAGAAGCTGGTGCTGCTTCTCAACTACATGAAGGACAGTAGCTGCGCATAAACAAATAATCTCACATTATAACATGAAATTGTGAGAAATAAGCATGAGGAAGTTAATTGCAAAGGGGATTAAATATTCGGATTCATACCTGTTTGTTTCTTCTCAGTAGGTGTTCCGCTCTGCTTGAGAATCTCCAGATCAACGAGACTGATCGACATTAAACCTAGAGTCAAACAGGACATGATTCTGGTGAAAATCACGAGCACGCAACAGATGGTGGCGTAGATGAACCACCAAGGAGTTCCAAACGCGATTTCCGATTGCAAGGCATTGGAACACGCCTTCGTCGCCGGAGGTGCGAGATCGGTTCTCATTTTAAGTCTGGTTCTCACCAGATCCGCTCCCTATATATATATAGATGCTACTTCGTATAATATTATAACAAAACTTGAAAATGAAAATACGACATGAACGTTTTTTATATTAATATAGATAAATATAGATTCTACTATTATTTTTCTAAAGAAAAACAAACACTCAAGAACTTACTCTTTATATCTAATTTCTCCAACCCTTGTTCTTTTTTGAAGTAACCACTTCCCATCCATCTTCAGCTGGTCCTACACCTGAGGGATTGGGTTGAATAACTGCTGCTTGCTTTCGTTGCATAATCATCATCCTCTTCAACTGTCGCTCATTGTTTCCCCACCATCATCATCATCCTCATCCTCTTCATCGTCGCTTTCCATCTGGCGTTACACACAAAATAACTCTAATCATCTCATCCGTAACACACAAGAACTCTAATCATCTTTTCTCTAATAAACAAAAAGTTCAAGCTTAAAACAAAAAACACCTATGGAGGCCAATAATGGATTTTGCTTTAAAATAACACTGCAGGTTGCATCTAATACATAACAAATTGAACACAATTGACACTGCAGGGGCTAAAAACTATTACCTGTCTGACATGTTGAACAGGTCTAGCCTGAGAAGTAGATTCTCTTAATCTTTCAATAGTTTTGTAATTTCCTACCAAGCACTCTTCAAGCATGGACAACAATTTTTTCGATACCTGTTTTAACTCAGCCAGGTCAGGAACAAATCCTTCAGATTTTTATGATATAATTATAAAAGCAATAACCGATTCCACAATTAAAACAAAAAATTAACTATAAAAGGAATAACCTCTTCAATGCTGCCATCATCAACTAGAGTATTAAGAGATAGCATTGCTGTGTTGAGCACATCTTCCAAATCATCATCCCCTTCAAAAACATTAATAGGTAAAGTTGTAAGCTAAAGGTAACCGACTGTGCAGCCAGCCTATAATATTAAACTTCTGACAAGCTAACTACTGAAATAAGAATTTGTATCTAACTATAATGAAGTAGCAGACTTTTTTTCCTGATTGTAATCTGCATAATATTAATTCCAATTTAAACTGGTGAAATCAAACAATAATAAGAAAGTAGAAGTGTATATCCCCTAACCTTTGGTCTGGGTGAACCAACTGAAAATGTCGGATTCAAGTAGAAGAGCCTTTTGACGAGAGTTTCTACCTCCCCACTCATTTTCTATAGCCATTTGCAGAGCAGACCATCTTGACAGAACCAAAGATATGCCTTGTTTAAACAGGGTTTTAGCCTCTTCCGAAAGTTGCAATGCGGCCATCCTGCACAGGTAACAAAATTAAGACCCATAATAGTGCGCCTGAAACTGTATTCAACTCTTTAGCATACAGGCTGACAACTATTGACTAACTTCCACTAAATTATACTGTCACTTTATCAATTACAACCTCATATAGGCATATGAATATAAAACAATAATAGCAGAAACAACAATGTTCCTACTCTGTCGTCCACAGTAAGAACCACAATTACACATTCATAACATTCATTAATTTCTTTCTGATAAGAAGATTCAAACATTAGAAACACAAACACACGGAGCACATCCTGCTTCATTCTATTTTTAATTTTTACAAATCGAATTGTTCGAATAGATCATTGATAAAATCAGAAATTTACAAGAATAAAATTACATAAATGAACTTAGTTCTTACCCGTGAAGTCTTTTTCAGATCGTATTCTTAGTTCTTACCCGTAATTAGCAGAAAAGAGACAGAAGTCGATCGGGTTGTGGTCTAATGGAGTCGACAAGGGAGAGCTAAGAGGGAGACAAGCGACGACTATGGGATGGAGAATACCTAGGAGATTAATTAGGTTACATATAAGAGTGTGTTTGGCAACACAATTTATAAAGGGATTATCATTTATAATGGCATTATTTTCAAATAAGGGATTATGGGAGTTTGGAATTCGTGTCGAATAAAGGCTTTATAGAAAATAAAGGCGTTTGGATCAACTATTTTTTAAAGCCTTTATAGAAACTAATAGGCTTTGATTATCTATTTAATTATTTCATTCCGTTATTCCGTATACAAGAGCAAGATTGTATAAAAAAATTAACCACAACAATAACATAAATAATATTGGTTTAAATCATATGCACTTGACAAAGCTTACAAAATCATAGGCAATTGTTTGAACACAACACTATAACATATTTATGTATAGTTAATATTAACTGTAAATACATAAGGGCCAGACTTACTCTTAACTGAGTTGGATTTTAATATGGTGCTCATTGAGTAATATAATGTGAAGCCCAGTTACAAAAGAACGGCCCATTCTAATTTGTCAGGCCCATGTGTGTTTGGAGCTTGAGGGTTTGACCATTGACCAAGCTTTTCTCTCTCTCTAGGGCACTCGTTACTCGTAACTTTATAGTAGTTCTTACTTGAAGCCTGCAGTTTCGTTCATCCTTGAGAGCAAAGATGAGCAAACAAGGACCTCCGAAGCATCAGAATAGCTACGCCTGGAAACCCAAAGCCGGCATCAAAATCAACGAAACGGTGCCGTTTTCTTCCTCCCGACCTCTACTATTTCTGAAACCCCTTTTCTGCTCTCGACTAAATCTAAACTGAAAATTTAAGCAGGAGCCTGGTGGAAGACTGAGGCCGTTGTCGGAGATTACTGGAGTTTGCCAACGCTGCAGAGATCAGATTGACTGGAAGCGCAAATACGGAAAATACAAGCCCCTATCTGAGCCCTCTAAATGGTGAATTCTACTTTCCTCTTTAGTTTCATTATTTTGTTTATGAAAATGGTGGATTTTTCTGTTGTTAATTTGCAATTTTTGCATTTTGGTTTATAGTCAAAAGTGTTCTAAGCGAACAGTTCGTCAAGCCTATCACAGTCTTTGTACGGGTTAGTTGATAGTATTAATTTGCGAAACTTGCATTTTTGCTTATTGATTTTCAATTTGGTTTGATAGATTATGCATCGTATCAGAATTTTTGGTGTGAATCTTGTGATTTAGGTTGTGCCAAAGAGAATAAGGTGTGCGCCAAATGCTGCTCTCGTGTTGGTCAGACTGTTGGAAGGTACGGTATAATTACCCTTTGGTTTTGGCTTATTTCTATGCAAAATAATTCCAATATATGACTTGCTTGAAAATAATCTATAAATTCCTGCGACTTTCTCATCAGATTCTACCACCAATAAGACAAACTTTAGAAAACACGAAATTGTTACAGTTTTCGGACTATAATAGGCTACAATGTTTCTTAGTTTAGAAAATTCTGTGTGTTTGATAAAAATAACTGTTGGTATGAGACTATAGGGACATAACTGAAGTAGAAGCAGAGCAAAAGATGCTTGAAGAGGTTTGAATTTTTATCTTCCTTTGAAATTTCTTGTCCTGGTGTCTTTTGTTAATGATTATAGAAGAGTATGATATGATGTGTGTACTAAAAGTCTTGGCTGCATTGCACACTATGCAGGCTATAAAGAATGCTCGGGAAAGGGAGCGTAGATCTCTATTACGTGCTGTGAGTCCCTAATATTATTACCTCTTGACGTCGACTATCCTTGCTCAACAAAAATCTTAACTTTTTGAGATGGTTTCACTTTCTGCTCTTTTTTATTTCATTTTGCATACAATTACCTTGATTTTTTTAGCATGTAATTGTTTGATTCCGTTTTTTGAGATGGTCTTACTCTTTTTGCCTTTCATTTTCTTTTTGGTTTACACACAATTTTGATCCTGTCTGCGTACGTGAAGGGGTTTCACAATTTTTGAGATGGTCTTACTCTTTTTGCCTTTCATTTTCTTTTTGGTTTACACACAATTGTTTCTTGTTATCACAATTTCTTTCATACTTGCATCCAAAGAAAAAACGGAATCAAACAATTACATGCTAAAAAAATCAAGGTAATTGTATGCAAAATGAAATAAAAAAGAGCAGAAAGTGAAACCATCTCAAAAAGTTAAGATTTTTGTTGAGCAAGGATAGTCGACGTCAAGAGGTAATAATATTAGGGACTCACAACACGTAATAGAGATCTACGCTCCCTTTCCCGAGCATTCTTTATAGCCTGCATAGTGTGCAATGCAGCCAAGACTTTTAGTACACACATCATATCATACTCTTCTATAATCATTAACAAAAGACACCAGGACAAGAAATTTCAAAGGAAGATAAAAATTCAAACCTCTTCAAGCATCTTTTGCTCTGCTTCTACTTCAGTTATGTCCCTATAGTCTCATACCAACAGTTATTTTTATCAAACACACAGAATTTTCTAAACTAAGAAACATTGTAGCCTATTATAGTCCGAAAACTGTAACAATTTCGTGTTTTCTAAAGTTTGTCTTATTGGTGGTAGAATCTGATGAGAAAGTCGCAGGAATTTATAGATTATTTTCAAGCAAGTCATATATTGGAATTATTTTGCATAGAAATAAGCCAAAACCAAAGGGTAATTATACCGTACCTTCCAACAGTCTGACCAACACGAGAGCAGCATTTGGCGCACACCTTATTCTCTTTGGCACAGCCTAAATCACAAGATTCACACCAAAAATTCTGATACGATGCATAATCTATCAAACCAAATTGAAAATCAATAAGCAAAAATGCAAGTTTCGCAAATTAATACTATCAACTAACCCGTACAAAGACTGTGATAGGCTTGACGAACTGTTCGCTTAGAACACTTTTGACTATAAACCAAAATGCAAAAATTGCAAATTAACAACAGAAAAATCCACCATTTTCATAAACAAAATAATGAAACTAAAGAGGAAAGTAGAATTCACCATTTAGAGGGCTCAGATAGGGGCTTGTATTTTCCGTATTTGCGCTTCCAGTCAATCTGATCTCTGCAGCGTTGGCAAACTCCAGTAATCTCCGACAACGGCCTCAGTCTTCCACCAGGCTCCTGCTTAAATTTTCAGTTTAGATTTAGTCGAGAGCAGAAAAGGGGTTTCAGAAATAGTAGAGGTCGGGAGGAAGAAAACGGCACCGTTTCGTTGATTTTGATGCCGGCTTTGGGTTTCCAGGCGTAGCTATTCTGATGCTTCGGAGGTCCTTGTTTGCTCATCTTTGCTCTCAAGGATGAACGAAACTGCAGGCTTCAAGTAAGAACTACTATAAAGTTACGAGTAACGAGTGCCCTAGAGAGAGAGAAAAGCTTGGTCAATGGTCAAACCCTCAAGCTCCAAACACACATGGGCCTGACAAATTAGAATGGGCCGTTCTTTTGTAACTGGGCTTCACATTATATTACTCAATGAGCACCATATTAAAATCCAACTCAGTTAAGAGTAAGTCTGGCCCTTAAAAGTTTTAAATTAAAAAAATAAGCCTATTAGTATATGCAGAGAAAGGAACTCCGAGAGATGGCTTTCTCTGATATTATCATCTGTCTTACTGATGATGTGGTCAGTCCAATGTGTTTGAGTCTTGTTCTCAGTATGATGAAGAATTACTTGTCTTATCCCCTGAGTATGACCCCAACTCATGGATCCTAGATTCAGGTTTTACCATGCATGCTACCCCTAATAAAAGATTATTTAGACACCTTAACATTCATAATGGTGGTGAAGTGTTGTTAGGAGACTTGACCTCCTTGAATATTAGAGGGGTGGGTATTGTTCCTCTTAAGATGCATGATGGGGTTGTTAGAGTTCTCCAAAATGTTAGGTGGGTGCCTAACTTGAGGAGAAACTTGTTGTCTGAATCTGCTTTCGATGATCTAAACTGTCACATTAACACTCACATTGGTATAAGAAAAGTGTCCAAGAATGGCATTGTCCTTATTAGGAGCATTAAACAATCAAGAATGGCATTGTCCAAGAATGGCACTCTCCTGAACTTAATGTCTCCAATGTGGTTACTAATCATGACAGTTCTGATTATTCTATGAAGTGGCATGCTAGACTAGGTCACATAGGAAATAAAGGATTGCATTACTTGTTCACTAATGGCATGATTGATAGAAAACCTAGTGACTTAAAGTTTTGTGAGAACTGTGTCTTAGGAAAGAAAGTTTCTCACAACTTCAATAAATCCACCTATATTGCTAAGCAGGAGTATGTTCATTCAGATCTCTGGGGGCCAGCTCAAGTGCAAACTGTTGGAGGAAGAAATTATTGTCTTTCTCTAATAGATCACTACTCCAGAAAAGTATGGGTGTACTTATTGAAGACTAAAGATGAGGATTTTGAGCAATTTAAGTCATGGAAAATAATGGTTGAAAGTCAATCTGATTTTAAACTAAAATGTCTCAAGACAGATAATGGCTTAGAATTTTGTAATGCTCCCTTTAATGATTTATGTAATCTGCATGGTATTAGGAGACATCGTACTGTTCCTAGAACCCCTCCGCAGAATGGCACTGTTGAGAGGATGAACATGACCATTCTTGAGAAGGCTAGATGCATGCTCTTTAGTTCTGGAATAAAACACAGTATATGGGGTGCAACTATTCTCACAACTGCCTATCTTATAAATAGATCTCCATGTTCTGTTATTGAATTCAAAACGCCAGAAGAGATGTGGACAGGTAAGAAATCTGACATTACACACCTTAGGCCTTTTGGTTGTACTGCCTATGCTCAAATTTCTCAAGGCAAGTTACAACCTAGGGCCCCCAAGTGTGTAATGCTAGGCTATCCTGAGGAAACTAAAGGATATAAACTCCTTTTACTACAACCTAGAGGTTATTGCTACATTTAATGAAGATGATTTCTACTTTAAAAAAAATAGATTAACATCTTCTACTGAGCAGGCAGGTACATAAGATTCAACACAAGAGCAATTTGCTCAGTCTTATGATGATCAAGACAGTGATGAAGATGAGTTCAACTCAAGACCTCAACAAAACAATCAGCCAGAGACATTTGGCATTGGAGCAACTACTAGCTCCAGTGGAGTTCATGATGAAGCTCTTCCTGACGCAACCACTAGTACACAACCTCATCAATCAGGTGGGGGAGTAAGTAATCCCATTCTCTCTACATCATCTCAAACTCCTTCTGATTCTCATGCTAATACTAGTACTCATGCAACTCCTAATATGACAATGCATGATATCGTCCAGCATGATCTCTCTGATTACCAATTAGTTAGAGATAGAGAATCTAGGATTAGGGTTCCTAATAGAAGGTTTGATGTGAATTTGCATGAGGGTTACTCCAATGTTGTTGAGTTTGCTTTTATGGTTGCTAATGTTGTCAAGTCTAATATCCCTACCCGTGATACTTATGAACAAGTTTTCAATAGTAAGCATGCTAATGAATGGTTGACTGCTATGCATGAAGAATTACAGTCTATGGAAGTTAATAATACTTGGAAGCTTGTTCCTAAACCAGAAAAAGCTAAGCCTAGACTGTAAATGGATCTTCAAAATAAAGAGGGTAATCATCATTTAGATGCTCCTAGGTTTAAAGCCAAATTAGTTGCTAAGGGCCTTACCCAGAAAGAGAGAGTTGACTATAATGATATATTTACCCCTGTAGTCAAATACAAAACCATGAGACTCTTGCTTGCTATGACTACTGTTTATGATTGGGAACTAGAACAAATGGATGTGAAAATTGCTTTTTTGCATGGTGACTTAGATAAAATTATGTACATGAGACAACCTAAAGGTTTTGTTAATAAGGACCAACCTGGTCATGTTTGCTTATTGCAAAAATCTATCTATGATCTTAAACAATCCCTAAGGAAATGGAATAAGAAATTTGACTCTTGCATGATTTCTCTTGGATTCACTAGGAGCCAGTATGTTACATGTCTCTATTTTAAGCATGTTAAAACTAAGAATCCTCTCTATGTTCTCTTATATGTTGATGACATTCTTCTGATAAGTAGTTCTAAAGTGGTTATTTCTGGTGTCAAGCATGACTTAAAAGTTCATTTTGACATGAAGGACTTAGGTCCTGATCAGAAGATATTAGGGGTTAAGATTGTTAGAAAAAGACCTAAGAGAATTCTTTACTTGTCCCAAGAAGATTACATAAGTAAAGTTCTAGATAGGTTTGCTATGAAGAGTTCCAAACCCTCTCCTATACCATTAGGGGCCCCCTTGATTTGTCTAAAAATAATTGTTCTATAACTGAATCTGAAAAAAGGAAAATGGAGAATGTTCCTTATGATGTTGTTGTTGGTTCTATTATGTATGCCATGCTTTGCACTCGACCTGATCTTGCTTATGCTGTAAGTGTCATGAGTAGATATATGTCTAACCCTGGTGACTTACACTGCAAGGAATGAAGTATCTGTTGAAATATATTTCTGGTATTGAACAACTTGGTCATATGTACTCTAAGAATGATTCTAACCCATTGTTGAATTATCATCCACTGAAGCTGAGATCCATGTATATGTAGATTTTGATTTTGCCAGTAATAAAGATAATAGGAAGTCTACTACTGCTTTCTTCTTTACATGGGCTGGGAACTGTATTTCTTGGAAATCCCAGCTCCAACCCATTGTTGAATTATCATCCACTGAAGCTGAGAACATTGCAGCTACTGAGGCTATGAAAGAAGATGTATGGTTGAAAGTAGGGATGGCAATGGGTCGGGTGATGAGCGGGTGGAGTACTTCCATCATCCGTCCATTAGCCTTTTAGGATGCACCCGCCGTCATCCATCGGGTGACCGGGTGGGTCGGGTGCACCCATGGGTGATTGAAAAATATAATTTTATATAACTTTTAATATTCTTTTATGTAATTTTACAAATCTATTACAAAATAAGTTATTGTTATTAACTATATTTGAAGATTAGAGAATGTAAAATATATTTTTTAATATATAAATAACATAAGAATGCAAATTAGAAAACATACAGTTGAAATACTTGTGATTTTTATGTTAAAAGTATATAAAATTTTATATACTTCGGGTGCATTGGGTCGGGTGCCGGGTGAAAAACCTTCACCCACACCCGCCCATCACCCATCATTTTCGGGTTTTCACCCGTCTTTTCGGATCGGGTGAATCGGGTGTCCATCGGATGCGGGTGAAATTGCCATCCCTAGTTGAAAGGTATTTTGCAAGAAATCACTGGTAAGGTCTATACTCCTGTACTACATATGGATAGCCAAAGTGCTATGTATCTGTGTAAGGATCGAGTTTATCATGAAAGAACAAAACACATTGATGTCAGGTTCCACTTTATTAGAGATAAAGTTGAATCACATGAAATTATTCTGAAGAAAATCTTAGGTGACTTGAATCCTACAGATTTTTTAACCAAAATTGTGCCTTCTAACAAATTTGTTTTCTGCAAGAATGCACTTCATATCTATGATGCTCACTGAGATATGAGTTGAGTTGATGACGAACAGGAGAGAAAGCTCTTGCGTGTTGCACTTAGGTTTAAGGGGACATTTGTAATGTTATACTCCTATACTTGTATTATTTAGGTGTAGTTGTTATAAGGATTAGGCAAATCCTGGTAGACTTAGGAATAATGGGCCTCAGGGTTGTTTTACAGATTGGGCTTGAGATGTGAGTTTTGGGCTTGGTCCAAAACTTGAGCTGGTAGCCTTGTGCTTTGGTTCTGGTTCCCGAAACGACCTAGAGTATTTATACTTATGGAAATCCTTCCTTCTCAGAATCGACGCACATTGTTCATTACCCTAAAGAGAAAGAGAGAGAAAAAAGAGAAGAAAGATCCCGTCTGCAGTGGTGGTCTTTGGTGGTTGTTCACCGGAGATAGCACGTAGAGATCTGTAGAAGACGACGATCGAGTAGCTCATCCTCTGAGCTACTTCAGCCTTGATTGGGGGCCAAAACCCTTTCCTTCTTCCTTGTTCTCATGTCTTTCTGTATTTCTGTAATTCATAGGGCTTAGTTTCTTGGTTTGTCGATTGCCTTCCTTGTAACCTCATTGTGAACTCTTTGATTCTTAGTGCGACGCCTTGAGCTGAGTCTCCCCTCCTAAGACTCCGCTGAGTAGGTTTATACCGAACCACGTCAACATATCTTGTGTCAAACTGTATTTCTTTGTTTGTCTTGATTTGTTGCAAACTTGTGCGATTCTCGAACTTGCAATTCTCGATCTACACCCATTTTCCTAGGAGGGTGTAGGGCCTATACATTTCCTCTTTTAATTGTTTATTGTGTGCCCATTGGCACACATTAGACAAACCCTTTATAATATTGAACTATATATTGTATTAATAGTTTATTTTTAACATTGAAACTAATTTGACTAAGCATTATAAATATTACTCCCTCCGTTAAGAAATACTTGTCCCTGAAGTAATTTTAGGGAAAATTTATTGATCAAAATTATAGACAAGTATACCCTTCATTGTTTAAGTAATGACATAGAGAATAAAATAAATATTAGTGACAGAATAAAGGAAAAAATCAATAATAGTAGGGTAAATTTGGAAAAAGGGTGTAAAATTTTGTTAAAAGACAAGTGATTTAGGCTAGAAGGATAAGTATTTCTTAATGGAAGGAGTATAATATTTATAAAAAATAGGGTGCGGTTCCGGTGAAAACAATTTTTAAAATGAGAACGTGCGAATGACTAATGTGCATCAAAATATACTTAAATGTGCATTAAAATATATTTAAATGTGCATAAAAAATGTTAATGCATCTTTGGAAAAGTATTGCACATTTACAATTTTACCTGAATGTTCTTCAGTTTCTCAATAAATGTTCTTTAAAACATAAATATTCTTCAAATTTTGGTTGTTTTTATGTTTGTCAACAAATGTGCAACAAACTAATACTAAATGTGCACTAATTTATTACTAATGTGCATCATTCTCACGTTCGTATTTTAAAAGTTATTCGGTAATTGGTGAAGCAAGTCCTAATCTGGTATTCTACGGAATATGTGGACTAGAAATTCCCCTATCCAATGTGTGTCAATTATGAACACCCCTAGGTGAAGTAGTCTTCTTTCAATACGTACCCAATTACCAATACCTTTGTTTTTCGGTTATTTGAACGACCAAAATGAGAGTACAATTTAAGCTATGTTCTTATTAAGAGTCTGCGTCTATCTATTTGCTTATATTTTGGCATTATGCTCTTTTTTTTCTCTTGCTTCTAAATTTGAAGGAAATGCTTCGTCTTGAAAAAGAAAAACTTTGTAAGCCATAAATTTGTTGAAGATAGATGCTATACTTCATCAAGAATACCAACTGTACCACGCCTTGGTGGATCTGGAAATGGTGCAATGCCATTGTTTTTGGGGAAACTCTGAATATGATGACAAGCCCGGCTTTAAAACTAGTCAAACAGTGTTGTTCTCAAATTCATGGGTTAAGAGAGGCAATATGCAGGGCAGTATCCACAGGGTGCCTGATCTGATCAACTGGGAGAAGTCGATGCAGGGATGGGTTAAGCTTAATGTGGACGGGGCTTGCAGGCCCTCCTCTCGTTTGGGCTCGGCGTCTGGTTGTCTGCGTGATGAGTTTGGGTCGTGGGTTAAGAGAGGCAATATGCAGGGCAGTAATCTTCTTTCAATACGTACCCAATTACCAATACCTTTGTTTTTCGATTATTTGAACTACCAAAATGAGAGTACAACTTAAGCTATGTTCTTATTAAGAGTCTGCGTCTATCTATTTGCTTATATTTTGGCATTATGTTGCTTTTTTTTTCTCTTGCTTCTAAATTTGAAGGAAATGCTTCATCTTGAAAAAGAAAAACTTTGTAAGCCATAAATTTGTTGAAGATAGATGCTATACTTCATCTTCATCAAGAATACCAACTGTACCAAAGCTTTCTTAGTAGAAACTGGGAAATCCGGATTGTCTTACTCTTTTTGCCTTTCATTTTCTTTTTGGTTTACACACAATTTTGATCCTGTCTGCGTACGTGAAGGGGTTTTTATTGGACCATGTTAGGGGTTTGGCTACCCTCTAATTAGTTCATACATAGCCTGTTTTTCAATATAGTGCAAGAGAGTGTTACCTCTCCTTCCATAAAAAAAAAGAATACCAACTGTAATATATTTCAACAAGCGTCTAGAAATTGAATAGTGTTGAAATATTGTCAAAATTTTAGGAATCTAAACAACCTTAAGATAATACAAGTACACATTTTTTATAAAACAATCCTTCTCTTATTAGCACCGGGGAGAATGTTACAAAATAAAAAAATCTCAATTGCATATCTTAATATCTCTGTCATTTTCGCATCCACCACCATCTTCAGCCTCACATCTATTCAACTTTGCATATTCTTCAAGAGAAGAAACCGGGAACAAGTCTGGAACATTGCCATCTTGACAGGCTTGGGGCTCTGCTGGTTCTTTTGATTTGCTTTTGTTCATCTGTTAATACAATTTTCTCACGGTAAGCAAACATAAGGGTCACACTTCACGCAGAATAAAATGTCTTATGCAACACGTTGCAGAAGTGCCGAATTATACTAATCATAGATTACATGAATCGATCTATAAGATACAAGGAGACACTGAATATAATTTCAGCTAACGACCTGAAATCATATAATGCACAAACCATGTTGATATATGATCCACAGCTACTCAGCTCATAAGTGGTCTAAAGTCATAGAGCTATACCATGATTATACCATCTCAAACTTAGCTTAACCATCAGAATATGATAAGGTAAAATGAGCTACGTCATGCGGAGTGGATCTCTTTATACCTGAGCTTAATTTCATTTTTATAGCTTAAAACGTTTCTTGTTATCACAATTTCTTTCATACTTGCATCCAAAGAAAAAACGGAATCAAACAATTACATGCTAAAAAAATCAAGGTAATTGTATGCAAAATGAAATAAAAAAGAGCAGAAAGTGAAACCATCTCAAAAAGTTAAGATTTTTGTTGAGCAAGGATAGTCGACGTCAAGAGGTAATAATATTAGGGACTCACAACACGTAATAGAGATCTACGCTCCCTTTCCCGAGCATTCTTTATAGCCTGCATAGTGTGCAATGCAGCCAAGACTTTTAGTACACACATCATATCATACTCTTCTATAATCATTAACAAAAGACACCAGGACAAGAAATTTCAAAGGAAGATAAAAATTCAAACCTCTTCAAGCATCTTTTGCTCTGCTTCTACTTCAGTTATGTCCCTATAGTCTCATACCAACAGTTATTTTTATCAAACACACAGAATTTTCTAAACTAAGAAACATTGTAGCCTATTATAGTCCGAAAACTGTAACAATTTCGTGTTTTCTAAAGTTTGTCTTATTGGTGGTAGAATCTGATGAGAAAGTCGCAGGAATTTATAGATTATTTTCAAGCAAGTCATATATTGGAATTATTTTGCATAGAAATAAGCCAAAACCAAAGGGTAATTATACCGTACCTTCCAACAGTCTGACCAACACGAGAGCAGCATTTGGCGCACACCTTATTCTCTTTGGCACAGCCTAAATCACAAGATTCACACCAAAAATTCTGATACGATGCATAATCTATCAAACCAAATTGAAAATCAATAAGCAAAAATGCAAGTTTCGCAAATTAATACTATCAACTAACCCGTACAAAGACTGTGATAGGCTTGACGAACTGTTCGCTTAGAACACTTTTGACTATAAACCAAAATGCAAAAATTGCAAATTAACAACAGAAAAATCCACCATTTTCATAAACAAAATAATGAAACTAAAGAGGAAAGTAGAATTCACCATTTAGAGGGCTCAGATAGGGGCTTGTATTTTCCGTATTTGCGCTTCCAGTCAATCTGATCTCTGCAGCGTTGGCAAACTCCAGTAATCTCCGACAACGGCCTCAGTCTTCCACCAGGCTCCTGCTTAAATTTTCAGTTTAGATTTAGTCGAGAGCAGAAAAGGGGTTTCAGAAATAGTAGAGGTCGGGAGGAAGAAAACGGCACCGTTTCGTTGATTTTGATGCCGGCTTTGGGTTTCCAGGCGTAGCTATTCTGATGCTTCGGAGGTCCTTGTTTGCTCATCTTTGCTCTCAAGGATGAACGAAACTGCAGGCTTCAAGTAAGAACTACTATAAAGTTACGAGTAACGAGTGCCCTAGAGAGAGAGAAAAGCTTGGTCAATGGTCAAACCCTCAAGCTCCAAACACACATGGGCCTGACAAATTAGAATGGGCCGTTCTTTTGTAACTGGGCTTCACATTATATTACTCAATGAGCACCATATTAAAATCCAACTCAGTTAAGAGTAAGTCTGGCCCTTAAAAGTTTTAAATTAAAAAAATAAGCCTATTAGTATATGCACTTACCCTTAAAAGTTACAAAATCATAGGCAATATTAACTGTAAATACATAAGTTATAGTTTTAAGTTTGAATAATTGCATATGATTTTGCAAGGTTTGTCAACTACCTAAATATATGCACTTAGTTGTCGATCTGTCGTCAAAAAATATGAACAAACTAATAGATTATATTGAATTTTGAAACAATACAACATAAGTACTTTATTTTATACAACCTAGCTAAGATTCATCTGAATTTAATCACGTTGAGTTGGCTAGGACCATGATTCATATCCATTATATTCCTTAATCCTTATGGCATGACCACTGTGACTGTATACTAAAATAAACACTGATGTGAAGTTTTTGACTAAGATCAATTACAGAAGAAAATTAGATCGATAATACTCAACTAATTTTTCCCCAAAAGAACGACGGCCAACAACTATTTGACAATCACTTCAGAACTCCATTCTTTTTCAGTTACTTAATTTACTAGATCCTGAAAATTGCATTCTAAGAGAGGAGATGACAGTATAATCGCAAGCTTGAACTTATATATAACAAATCGCTTCTATCTCTGTTAACCACCATGACTTGCTTGCTTTAGATAATTATATTACTTTCCAAGGGCTTAATCCATCCATTCCTATTCCGAAGTTGGCCTCTAGAACAATGATTGTCTACAATTTTGAGCTATGAGCAGAAAATAGTGATTTCCAGTGTAAAGGAATTACCTGAAACCGATGCTTCCGGTATGTAAGGAACAACCACCTCTAAATCCGCCCCGGGCCGTGAAGGAGATTCGTCGCCGTCACCAATTGCCGGGAGTGAAGGAAATCAGTCGCAGTCGCTGTCGAGTGAAAGAGAAATCGTCTGTGGAAAGTGAAGGGTAAAGGTAAGAAATTAGGGTTAGAGGCAGGAAATATTTCAAGAAACAACGGAATAAATATAAGGAAAAGATAATATTTCATTCCTTAAAACCTCATTCGCCCAACTGTCAAGATTGTAATCTTCGAATATATCTTCAATCAGATCTTCCCTTATCTCGCTCTCTTTTCGATCGAGATTTCCTAAAATAGAACACTGTTGTGTAACGTTTTCTCAGTAACGATCCTGAAACACTCAGACAATTTCATTCAAAACATGAAGGAGCCTCAACATTTATATTTATAATTTAATCACTCGTACATGGTACGGGACTATCACTAGTTGTATGTGAAAGGTGAAGGATAAAGGTAAGAAATTAGGGTTAGAGAAATAAAGAAAAGATTATGAAAATCTTTTACCCAAAAAAATAAATAAAGAAAGGTATTTTAATAAATAAAGGAATAAAGCGCGTAAGAAAACTACATAGGTTCTTTCTTTCTCTCTCTCTGTCCATAAGCTCTTCTCTGTGATTATGGGATTCCATGGTACGAATCTTTCACTTTTCTCTTTATCGATCAAGTGCGATTTGTAACTTCTGCACTTCATATTGCTACTTTGTTGTTGTAGGCGACAAAGGTCACCCGAGAAAGAAGCACAAATCTCACAAGGTGTTCTCCGCTACTTTCAATTTCAATGTTGGTTTTGATTGCAATTTTTGGAGCCCTAGGATGTGTGTTTCCAACCAATACTTCTGGTTCTTGATTGTAGGATGAACACCGTATGGTGCAAGATGAGGAGGCTTTCTACCCCGATGAATTTGACGAAGACAACAACCGGGATGGTATGATTCTGTGTTTTCTAAGTTTGGGGCTTTTGAGGTTGCTCTATATGTATTGACTTGAAACTGTTTGAATGATTAAAAGGTGACAGAGAAATTACTAAGCGAGATTTTACAAAGCTGGAGCTTAAGCCCGATCATGCCAATCGCCCTCTATGGGCTTGTGCTGATGGGCGTATATTCCTTGAAACATTCTCCACTTTGTACAAACAGGCTTATGATTTTCTCATTGCCATAGCAGAGCCTGTTTGCAGGTGATGTCTTTAATTGCTATTGGAAATTAAGTTTGTTACTTTTTGCTTTTGGGAATCACAATTCATTTCAATTTTACTGAATAGGCCGGAGTCAATGCACGAGTACAATTTGACTCCACATTCCTTGTATGCTGCGGTTTCTGTTGGTTTGGACACAAATACTATTGTCAGTGTCTTGAATAAGCTTTCCAAGACCAAGCTTCCCCAAGAAATGATTGATTTTATACATGCTTCAACTGCAAATTATGGTAAAGTGAAGCTGGTACTTAAGAAGAATCGGTACTTCATTGAATCCCCTTACACAGAGGCAAGCTTATGTCCCACTTCCATTGTGTAATTGATCTGAAGGTTTTTGAATTACTTGCCCTTATTCTCCGTGAATCATGCAATGTTGCAGGTGTTACAGAAACTACTAAAGGATGAGGTTATTGGTAGATCAAGGATTGTCCCTGAGGTGAGTTTTTTTTGCATTCTAAGGCTTTAGTTTGCAGAATGTTGGTCTGTTGATCCTGCTTCTCGTTTGATCGTAGTCCCAAGTAAAAACTCTAGTTCATGGTCGCATCTTAGGATTTCTATAATCCTTGCGCTCTATCTTGATCGTATGCTTTATATCATTCCTCTAAAATTGTTTTCTGTTTCCCCCTAATTGTATGTAAAAGCATGAACTGGTTATGAGCTTTAAGGTATTGCCATCATATTCAATTTGTTAGAGCTATGCCGATTTTTTTTTCTACCAATTGTTCAGCATGCCAGCATATGTACTTCAATCCTTGTTTGAGTTGTAATTGCCACTGACATGTCAACTGCTCACTTTCTTCATCTATTCTAATATAAATGCCTTTCTTTGTAATTATGTCTGCTCTCTTCTAAAACTTCCGTAGAATACACGTGGACATGATGGTTTTGTGGTGAATAAAGCCTTGCGCGAGTCTGGAAGCACTCACGATGGTTTCTTGAATGAGGATGAGCTGGCAGCAGTAGCTGAAGATAAAGAAACCCATTCATTTGAAATCGATCCTTCTCAGGTATAGTAATTTTGGTCGGTGTAATCATGTCGATTTTCTTGTGAAGAAAGTTTTCTTACAGACCAAGAGGGAATCAACCAGCCTTCTTTTTCTTCTTCACAAATATCTGACACCATGTCTTCTAGGACTGTTATAATAGCCTCTGAAGTATCTGCTTTGTGTGATAATTTTGTGACTCAGTCTTAATGTATGCATATACACTAGCAAGCCATAATAATTGTCAATCCCAAGAAGCTTAAGTTTTTGAATTTCAGAGTTGAATATCTTTACGATTTCGGGTTGAAAATGTTAAGCAGCGATGCTTGCCGAGTGCTCTAAATTATCCAATGCTGGAAGAGTATGATTACCGAAATGATACTGTAAACCCTGATCTTGATATGGAGCTGAAACCGCAGGCACAACCTTGACCTTATCAGGAGAAGAGTCTTAGCAAAATGTTCGGGAATGGTATGGCCGTAACTTTCATGATTCCTTTTTAGCTCATCAAAATTGGTGGTCTGTAATGGTTAAAATATGGAAGTTAATGGTCAAGGGTCACCCATCATCTCTCATCCAATAGGCTGAGGCATGTGCCTAGGTGGCTAAGTGGTTTTTTAACCTTCTAAAAGGTTGAATTTTGAAAGTTGAAATCAAGTTGTGATTTTCCCCATTTTTTTGTACAATTTCTAGGTTTTTCTAGCAGAAAAGAAGAAAAAGGAAATAGCATCAGAAACTTTCTTTTTAATTTTATTCTCCTGGAGCTGCACGTATATGTATCTTTCTCACAAGTCTTACACCTAAAGCTTTATGTCTTAGTTCTTTTTATAAGGGTATTTTTTGCTTGTGATCTTTTCTGGAACTCAAAGATTTACATACCTCATCTTCCTTCTGTGGTGGATCTAGCGAATACAGTAGATGTAAATAGAGTTCCTTTCATCACACTTTCACGCTTGGTTCATGTTTCTATGTACATATTCTCGTTGACAAACCTTACCCCTGAGCTGTACCATTTCCAGGTAGAGCGAGATCAGGCATTATTGTGCTGCCTTGTGGTGCGGGAAAGTCTCTGGTTGGTGTCTCTGCCGCAAGCCGAATAAAGAAAAGTTGCCTTTGTTTAGCCACAAATGCTGTGTCTGTGGATCAGTGGGCCTTTCAGTTTAAGCTTTGGTCTACAATCAAAGATGAGCAAATTTGTCGTTTCACTTCTGATAGCAAAGAAAGATTTGGAGGGAATGTTGGAGTAGTTGTTACTACATATAATATGGTTGCATTTGGCGGTAAACGATCTGAAGAATCCGAGAAGATCATTGAAGAAATTAGGAACAGAGAATGGGGACTGCTTCTTATGGATGAGGTAATGGCGTGATATGTGGTTCACTGGGTCATGCTATTTTATAAGCTTTTTCCCCAACTAAATGTTTTCTGCTATCTTGTTCCTGTTCAGGTTCACGTTGTTCCTGCTCACATGTTCAGGAAAGTTATTAGTATCACCAAATCACATTGTAAACTTGGTCTAACAGGTAGTTATTTAAAGCTTTCCCATTCATTCGACTCTAAGACCTGGAAGATTCAAGCTCTACAATAAACAGATATATAGTTTATACTCTTAGATGGTTTACTTGATTTCCCTTTTCACCAATATTGACATACTGATAAATTGCAGCTACTCTGGTGAGAGAGGATGAGAAAATTACTGATCTGAACTTTCTCATTGGTCCGAAGTTGTATGAAGCAAATTGGTTGGATTTAGTCAAAGGAGGTTTCATTGCTAACGTGCAGTGTGCGGAAGTCTGGTGTCCAATGACAAAGGAGTTCTTTTCCGAATACTTAAAAAAGGAGAACTCCAAGAAAAAGCAGGTGTTTTGATTCATTCTACACCAACCTTTTTCTTTTGAGATTTATATCCAATTTTCTTTGTTCTTTGTATATGTGATTGGATTCAGCTATGGAACTTTAAATCTAGCTCGAAACTCACGACTTATTGTTTCTTGAAACCTCTTTTATTCAGACACTTCACATGATGAGCCGTAACAAGCTGAGGGTGCTCATTTCTAATTGTTTTAATTAATATTTTCTTGATTCAGGCATTGTATGTGATGAATCCTAACAAGTTTAGGGCATGCGAATTCCTTATCCGTTTCCATGAACAACAGCGTGGCGATAAAATAATTGTGTTTGCGGACAACCTTTTTGCACTTACAGAGTATGCTATGAAACTACGGAAGCCAATGATTTATGGTGCTACAAGGTTTGTAGTTCTCATCCTTTTAATTGATAACAGATCATGAGTAGTCTTTTATAACAGGTCATTGACAGTTGTTTGCGACAATGTTTCTAGCATCCTGACCCAGGAGGATAATATTATGATTCTGCAAAATAATTAAAAATATTATAGTAGTAACTAGAAGCCTATCTGCGCAATGTATTGTAGACTGTAGAGGAAATAAATATACATAATGGCGCTGAGGTTTAGGTACAATGTCTTTTTATGAGTAAATAATTACATCTTGAATTCCCACTTTACTATGGCTGGCCTTTTCTAGGATAGAGGAGCTCCATTTCCTCAGTTGGATGATACATAAGAAAATGATTCAGCTAACTTTTGATGCAGTATGTTTCAAGTGCTTTACTGTTCGTTCAGTTAAATTTTTTTTGAACCTTTCGTTAAGGGGGGATTAATCATATAACAACTATCTCTTAGGTAGCAACTTTTTATGTTCATGTCATTTTCCTTCGCTGAAAATGTTCATGTTTTTGTAAGCATGCATTTTCATTGATTTTATTTTTCGTTCATTCGAGTACATGCCATGAACACTTTGTGTTCAAAGTCATGAGCATTGATCCTCAGTGCAATGAACATTGGTGTAAATTGTGTTCATTATATTTATTTATATGATCATGTCTATTGTTGTGAACATGCAAGGAACATTGTTTTTTAGTGAAATGAACATTGGTATTCGTGACAATGAACACCAAGAGTCATGTTCATGGTCATGAAGAATAATGTTCATGGGTTGCTAAGTTGCTATTTAACTTGTCGTTAAGGTGGTAATGAGGGTGATTATATACATTATCTTTATCTTCATAAAATTTCCTTGGTATTCTCTTAAAGTTACTTAATGATCAACTCCATTTAATCTTGATGTAAGATTTGAGAAATTCTGCAAAATTATTTTGTGCCTCAAGCTAAAACATAGAGTGGGCCTTGATTAATGCATAATATTATGTGAATATGATTTTCCACCCATAGTGCCTAAAAAGGTGCTCGGGTATTGAACTCTTTTGAGGAGTGTTGATCATGTCTTAATATTCTCTTCTTGGCCAATTTTGTTTGCAGCCACGTAGAAAGGACTAAAATTCTGGAAGCTTTCAAAACTAGTCGTGATGTAAATACAATATTCTTATCAAAGGTATCGTTCTGTTACTTCATGTTTCATTTGTTCACTTATCAGAATTTGCATCTCTATTCAGAATCATTCGTTTTGGAAATCAACTATTCAAACCTAAGGCCCCATTAAAAAAAACTTACTAAACACTTTTGTGGTTTTTCTTTTTCATTTAAAACGTACATTAGGAAGCTTTCTATTGCTTATAATTTGTGCCTAGACAAATTAATTGTAAAAGATGCTCATTGTTTGTTTTGATTCTTTTATCTGTAGTCGCTTTTCAAAGACGTCCTTTATTTATGAAATTAGTTCCTTATTAACTATGGCAATATAGAGTTCCACTGCTCTTTTTTATGGTGGAAGCCTTGCAAATAACTCAACTGTGTTCGCAGGTCGGAGATAACTCAATAGATATTCCTGAAGCCAATGTGATCATTCAGATTTCATCACATGCTGGTTCAAGGCGTCAAGAAGCACAGCGACTTGGTCGTATTCTTAGAGCAAAGGTTTTTTGTCCTTCCTTCTGTTATCTTTCATTTTAGTAAAATTTTCTTGGGTGTATTTGAGGATTGAATCGTTTCCAGAATGTGCTATGCTATATATATTTTCTTCTGTATTTTTTAAATGAATTTTTTTTATCAGTTTGGTAAATACGTGGTAAAGTAATACAATTTTTTTTCTTCTGAAGAAAATGTTCATGCATATTTCTGTTCTCGGCTTGCTTCCAAAATTTATTGTCTTTTTCCTGTCACGGGTGGACTTCTTCTAAATCTATAAAGCAAGGACATCCAGTTTACATATTATGGCATAAAGATTGTCTTGTATAGATAGCTTTTATGTTAAGATTTTGATGGTGTGAGACTCTGATGATGTTTTGTTAGGATTCAGTGAGAAATGAAAATGGGATGAACTGCAAGAATCTCACAAAAGTACAAAACAACTAGATAATCAACGGATACTTTAATTCAGAATATTTACATTCATTAAGCCTATCTATAGATTAGGTTCCTAGGAACTTAAGATAAAATATCACATGACTTGTGTGTGACTTCATTAATATAAAACTACTAATTTAGGTAAAGATTGAGGGATTTGTTTCATTCTTCTTCTTCTTCTTCAGATTCCTCAAGTAAAAAAGTAAACATTTGACTTTATCTACTGAAATTGATGATTTAATGACTTGGACAGGGTCGACTTGAAGATAGGATGGCAGGTGGAAAAGAAGAGTACAATGCCTTCTTCTATTCCCTAGTGTCAACAGATACACAAGTACCATATTTTGATACACTACGAAAATGCATAATTTTCCTCTTTAAGTGAATCGTCATGAAACTGTGATTTCTTATGCAGGAAATGTACTATTCAACCAAGAGGCAACAATTTTTGATATATCAAGGTTACAGCTTCAAGGTACTTGCATGAAATAGTTCTTTTTGGTTCACTCCCTTTTCTGCTGGTGTCATTTTCTCAAACTCTGCCGTTATATTTGTTTCAGGTGATAACAGGTCTACCACCTCCTGATTCAGGGGCAGAGCTTAATTATTACAAGCTCCAGGATCAATTGGCTCTCCTTGGAAAGGTGATATTTCCATCTCCTGTGACCATCTCTTTTTGTTGTTGTTTTGAAAGTGAGGTTTTATTAGGTATTGAGTGCTGGAGATGACATGGTTGGGCTAGAGATGTTGGAAGAAAATGCAGACGACATAGGTGTGATTAAAGCTCGTCGTATGATGGGTTCAAAAAGGCATCAGCTCTTCAAGAAACGCTTTGCCTAGAACAACTTGGTCCTTTGGTAACACACGTCTTTAAGGTTTTTGATGAGAAATATACAGTTCCGAGCAGGCAGGTCGTCAGTCAGTCACCATGAATGTTGTGTTTCTTCAACTTTGATGGATTTCTGCATAGACTGGTGAGGCAGTGTATACAACAACAATATTTGCATATTCTCAAGGCATATCTTCAGAAAGTCTTAATACATCTGTTGAACTAATGTATTATATGGAAATGCCTTTAGCCTCTAGGAGATCCCTTGTAAACCCAAGTTAAAATTTCAAAGAAAATGATAAGCTATCTATCGATTTTTGAATTTGCAAAACCATCCATTTTACTACCTCAAGTCCTTGATAGCCCAACAATAGCGATTCACATCGATTTGTTCAATGCAATTTTTCTCAAAATCAAAACTTAAACAATTAATTAATGATTTTGGTTAATTTTTTGCGTGTTGTTGGTTGAAAAATTGTTGCTACAAAATGATCATTGAGAGCTCAATTACCAAAACCATATCAATAACTTCAGCAAGCGTGAGTGAGAAATCATTGCTACAAAAATCAAATTTGCTATATCAATAGCAGCTTCACCAAAAAAAATACTGCATTAACAAGTAACTCAACTCCTGATATCTGGGGCGAAACAAAGCTCCAACGTACGTTGTACGTTACAATAAGGGATGACACAAAAATGTGAGGACTATTTCCACTACAATTTTTAACTTTCTACACTACATTTTTGTACGTATTATCCTCGGGTATACGTATATAATTTTAAAAAAAATACGAAATACACATGTACGTTGGGTTTCAACGTACACGTATAATTTGAAAAAAAATAAAAAAAATAATGATAATCAATATTATTCCCAATATAATCTCTCTATATTTTTTAATTTTTTTTTTTGAAATAATATATATTGATAATAAAATCAAAAAATATAAAGAGAATATAGAGTATAATCAAACCAAAAAATATATTATTTAATCTTTGTTTACTTATCAATTATCATACATTGTATAAATTTTGTAGTTTTATCTTGATTTTGGCAAAACAACGACTAACCGATGTTATAATAGATTGAAACTTGGTTACAATGAATATTAGAGGTATATAAAGTCACAATAAGGTCTCGCTGACACTGAACGAGGCTTGAAACTATGCGTAAACGCTAAAAGGCCTTAAATGGTCCTAAGGCCCAATTTGGCAAAACGACATCCAAATGATGTCATAATAGAATGAAACTTGGTTTCAATGCGTATTAGAGATATTTGACCATGTGGCTAACCTACAATCACAACTTCTAACTGTTTGTGGCTAGATAATCAACGAGATGATAACGAAGAAATTGTAGGGCAATGATCAAACTAGACGGTAACAATCTTAACACTCAAGAACACGATAGGAAATTAGGGTTAAAGGCTTGTAATGGCGCGAAAACCGAGTAAAAACGACCAATGGCGCGAAAATCGAGTAAAAACGACTAATGGCACGAAAACCGACTTAGAACGACTAATGGCACGAAGACCGAGTAAAACCGACTTAGAACGACTAATGGCGCAAAAACCGAGGAAAACCGACTTAAAACGACCAATGGCGCGAAAACCGAGTAAAACCGACATAGAATGACTAATGGCGCGAAAACCGAGTAAAAACGACTTAGAGCGACCAATGACGCGAAAACCGAGGAAAACCGACTTAGAACGACCAATGGCGCGAAACCGAGTAAAACCGTCTTAGAACGACTAATGGCACGAAAACCGAGTAAAACGACTTAGAACGACTAATGTCATGAAAACCGAGTAAAACCGACTTAGAACGACTAATGGCGCGGAAACTGAGTAAAAACGACTTAGAACGACCAATGGCGCGAAAACCGAGGAAAACCGACTTAGAATGACCAATGGCGCGAAAATCGAGTAAAACCGACTTAGAAAGGCCAATGGCGCGGAAACCCAGTAAAACCGACTTAGAAAGACCAATGGCGCGAAAACCGAGTAAAAACGACTTAAAACGAGAACCGGCACGCAAATCGAGTAAAATGTGGATAGGGTATAGGGTTTGGATAGTGGATAGTGAATGTGGATAGTGAATGTGGATAGTGGATGTGATAAGTGGATAATTTGGACCCAAATCATTTAAATTCCTTAAAACGATAAAAATCAAAATTTCAAAATTGTAACATGATAGCAAATAAAGCCCATAGTCGTTTTCATTTGTCGGAATCGAAAAAAAATCATCAAAAACGTCAACGGGCCTAATAAGGCCGAATGGAAAATTAATGAGGCCCATTATAAAAAAACGACATAAAACGGCTTAATAAGACCTTAAACCGCAAAAAACTTGAAATGTAAAAGTAGTATTTGAGCATTACCAATATGACGCTTTCGTTTTTATAAGAAAATAACAAAATGAACACTTCGAAATATCTAAACAAACATTTTCACCTAGTAACGAGTTAATCTCAAGTATATAAGTCGTATAGTTTTACTCATATGTGTGTCATATCACTTCGTTACTCAAATAAAGTTTATATAAAACTTTCATTAAATGTTATGAAACACTCAAATAATCCAAAATAACGACATTTCACGTTTTCGTATTGTCGTTATTGCTTGATTACTCGATATTTAATGAAAGTTTTAATGAAATATTCATACATATATGATTAAACAAGAAATAACGACAATACGAAGATGTGAAATGTCGTTATTTTGGATTATTTGAGTGTTTCATAACATTTAATGAAAGTTTTATATAAACTTTATTTGAGTAACGAAGTGATATCACACATATATGAGTAAAACTATACGACTTATATACTCGAGATTAACTCGTTACTAGAAGAAAGTGCTCGTTTAGATATTTTGAAGAGTTCATTTTGTTATTTTCTTATAAAAACGAAACCGTCATATTGGTAATGCTCAAATAAAACTTTTACATTTCAAGTTTTTGCGGTTTAAGGTCTTATTAAGCCGTTTTATGTCGTTTTTTGATAATGGGGGCCTCATTAAATTTTCATTCGGCCTTATTAGGCCCGTTGACGTTTTTGATGATTTTTTTTCGATTCCGACAAATGAAAACGACTATGGGCTTTATTTTCTATCAAGTTACAATTTTGAAATTTTGATTTTTATCGTTTTAAGGAGTTTAAACGATTTGGGCCAAACAATCTATTTATCACATCATTTTTCAAGTTTTTTTTGGCTAAATACCCTTTCCATCATCTCTCTCTTCTTTTTTTTTTTTGCTAAATATCATTTTCTTGTCATTTTTTGTTTTAAGTCCCTTTTACTCGATTTTCGCACCATTTCTCGTTTTACTCGATTTTCGCGCCGTTCTCGTTTTAATCCCGTTTTTTCGATTTTCGCGCAATTTGTCATTCTAAGTCCGTTTTTTCTCGATTTTCGCGCCATTATTCGTTTTAAGTCGGACTAACTTGAACGACCCTTTGAGCGACCACCGCTGCTCCACCGCTCTTCTTGAGCGTGATGTATCTTGGACCCTTGTCGAACATGTGGACTAGCAAAGCTTTGGCCCATGGCTTACGTAATTCCCTCTTCTCACTTGCAGACAACCTCATAGGGGGGCATTTGGGGTCTACTTCCTCAGTGTCTGAGTCATCATCAGTATCATATAGATCTGGCCGTTCATCCCAAATGTCAGGAGGTGGTGCTGCAAGGTCATGGATTTTTCCTGCTTCTAGAGTCTCCTTCTAGGACAGAGGTGCAGAGACATTTGCATTCTTGCTCTTCGAGCTTTCACTCCCCAACATAGGGAAAGAGTCCACATTTCCTAGCACATGAGCAATCTGCTGGAACAATGGTGATGGAGACGCGTCACCGGCGCCTGCCGTGCGGCGTGCAGGAGCCACGATGAACAAAATTCAATTCGAAAATTTTGAAAAAAAGAGAGCGTTATCCATTTCGATTCTATCCACAACAAAATTAAAGTGGAACTAATCTTGTGCCTATGTTGTTCATAAGTTGATATAGAAGATTGCCTTAGAAAAAGACGGATAACTGCTTGGACAAACTTGAAATTGCTCCATGAAGATACTTTTTGAGCCAAGTAGTCTAGAAGAAGTTCAATAAATTTAAGTTCATCTCTTTCACTAGGTTTGCCTTCCTCGTCTTCATCATCAATTTCGACTATTTGAAGTAACCTAAGCTCCATGACAAGAGATTGAGGGAGATAAGCCCTTAATGTAATCCTTAAATATAGAAACTGCAAAAAACGTATTCCCAGTTGACAGAGTAAACATTAGAGAGAAACAAAAGGGCAAGATTCAGACTTACAATTGTCTAATTCTGCAGAGGACTTGAGTATACGCTCAAAATCGGAAGATAAGCTAGTATTTTCCAGGATTTTACTCATGTCAAGAATACTTTCACTGGGCTTATCATCTGCCTCATCCTTGGATTTGAATACAATGTCTCCTGAAAAGGATGGGATAGAAGGCAAGAAAATGGCGCTTTCTCAGGCTTCTTTGGCAGAAGATCTTTGGGAGGACATATGAGTTCTCATTTGATCAGGAATCCAAGTGATCATGAAACTACAAACACAGATAACAAAGTGAGCACCAACATGGAGGCCAACTCAAAGAAGAAATTGAGTGATCAAGATCCCAATCAAATGAAGTTCTGCAAATAGTGTGGTAAAGCTTTCAACTCATCCAAGGCTCTGTCTGGACACATGAAGAGCCATGCTGTTGTGAAAGAAAAGGAAAAGGAAAGGCAGAGACAAAGAGTGAAAGAAAGTATGGTAGTAGAGGCAGCAAAAGAACTAGAGTAGTTCAAGAAAAGATGGCAATCAGTGGTGTGCCTCAAAATCTTCATCCAGCAATACAAAGCTTAATTTAGTCCTGGAAACTTCCAAGATTGAAATAGAAAGTAAAACTTCTTGGGATAAGCCTAATCCCCTGCAATTATAAACACCTTTAGCTGTTATCTGTCTCAAACCATTAGTGGTAGTTATTTTTCTTTTCCTTTTATATTCTTTTTTCCTCACCTATACAAGGAGAAACCTCCAAGACTTTTTCATAGCAGAACTCCAGGCTTAGTTACAAACACTTTCACAGGAGTGTTTTAAGTTCCCCCTTACATTCTTCAGTTCTTTTCTTGCCATTAAGATGATGCATAGAGAATCACACAATGAAGGTACACAAATACCTCCAAAAAGCAATTACAGGCCAAAGAGAGCAAACAGATCGAGTCCAACTAAGACAATAATTCCATTCTCACCAAAGCAGCATGTAAGTTAATCAAATGCAGAAACAAACCAGTCAAATCAGTCTAAATTGAAATTTATCTTGCATAATTAGAACAATCCAAAATCAGTACATGGAACCAACTATGTCCCAACACTTACTTCCATTGTTGCTGCATTACAAAGAAGCAAAGTCACAAGAAGCTGGTGCTGCTTCTCAACTACATGAAGGACAGTAGCTGCGCATAAACAAATAATCTCACATTATAACATGAAATTGTGAGAAATAAGCATGAGGAAGTTAATTGCAAAGGGGATTAAATATTCGGATTCATACCTGTTTGTTTCTTCTCAGTAGGTGTTCCGCTCTGCTTGAGAATCTCCAGATCAACGAGACTGATCGAAATTAAACCTAGAGTCAAACAGGACATGATTCTGGTGAAAATCACGAGCACGCAACAGATGGTGGCGTAGATGAACCACCAAGGAGTTCCAAACGCGATTTCCGATTGCAAGGCATTGGAACACGCCTTCGTCGCCGGAGGTGCGAGATCGGTTCTCATTTTAAGTCCGGTTCTCACCAGATCCGCTCCCTATATATATATATAGATGCTACTTCGTATAATATTATAACAAAACTTGAAAATGAAAATACGACATGAACGTTTTTTATATTAATATAGATAAATATAGATTCTACTATTATTTTTCTAAAGAAAAACAAACACTCAAGAACTTACTCTTTATATCTAATTTCTCCAACCCTTGTTCTTTTTTGAAGTAACCACTTCCCATCCATCTTCAGCTGGTCCTACACCTGAGGGATTGGGTTGAATAACTGCTGCTTGCTTTCGTTGCATAATCATCATCCTCTTCAACTGTCGCTCATTGTTTCCCCATCATCATCATCATCCTCATCCTCTTCATCGTCGCTTTCCATCTGGCGTTACACACAAAATAACTCTAATCATCTCATCCGTAACACACAAGAACTCTAATCATCTTTTCTCTAATAAACAAAAAGTTCAAGCTTAAAACAAAAAACACCTATGGAGGCCAATAATGGATTTTGCTTTAAAATAACACTGCAGGTTGCATCTAATACATAACAAATTGAACACAATTGACACTGCAGGGGCTAAAAACTATTACCTGTCTGACATGTTGAACAGGTCTAGCCTGAGAAGTAGATTCTCTTAATCTTTCAATAGTTTTGTAATTTCCTACCAAGCACTCTTCAAGCATGGACAACAATTTTTTCGATACCTGTTTTAACTCAGCCAGGTCAGGAACAAATCCTTCAGATTTTTATGATATAATTATAAAAGCAATAACCGATTCCACAATTAAAACAAAAAATTAACTATAAAAGGAATAACCTCTTCAATGCTGCCATCATCAACTAGAGTATTAAGAGATAGCATTGCTGTGTTGAGCACATCTTCCAAATCATCATCCCCTTCAAAAACATTAATAGGTAAAGTTGTAAGCTAAAGGTAACCGACTGTGCAGCCAGCCTATAATATTAAACTTCTGACAAGCTAACTACTGAAATAAGAATTTGTATCTAACTATAATGAAGTAGCAGACTTTTTTTCCTGATTGTAATCTGCATAATATTAATTCCAATTTAAACTGGTGAAATCAAACAATAATAAGAAAGTAGAAGTGTATATCCCCTAACCTTTGGTCTGGGTGAACCAACTGAAAATGTCGGATTCAAGTAGAAGAGCCTTTTGACGAGAGTTTCTACCTCCCCACTCATTTTCTATAGCCATTTGCAGAGCAGACCATCTTGACAGAACCAAAGATATGCCTTGTTTAAACAGGGTTTTAGCCTCTTCCGAAAGTTGCAATGCGGCCATCCTGCACAGGTAACAAAATTAAGACCCATAATAGTGCGCCTGAAACTGTATTCAACTCTTTAGCATACAGGCTGACAACTATTGACTAACTTCCACTAAATTATACTGTCACTTTATCAATTACAACCTCATATAGGCATATGAATATAAAACAATAATAGCAGAAACAACAATGTTCCTACTCTGTCGTCCACAGTAAGAACCACAATTACACATTCATAACATTCATTAATTTCTTTCTGATAAGAAGATTCAAACATTAGAAACACAAACACACGGAGCACATCCTGCTTCATTCTATTTTTAATTTTTACAAATCGAATTGTTCGAATAGATCATTGATAAAATCAGAAATTTACAAGAATAAAATTACATAAATGAACTTAGTTCTTACCCGTGAAGTCTTTTTCAGATCGTATTCTTAGTTCTTACCCGTAATTAGCAGAAAAGAGACAGAAGTCGATCGGGTTGTGGTCTAATGGAGTCGACAAGGGAGAGCTAAGAGGGAGACAAGCGACGACTATGGGATGGAGAATACCTAGGAGATTAATTAGGTTACATATAAGAGTGTGTTTGGCAACACAATTTATAAAGGGATTATCATTTATAATGGCATTATTTTCAAATAAGGGATTATGGGAGTTTGGAATTCGTGTCGAATAAAGGCTTTATAGAAAATAAAGGCGTTTGGATCAACTATTTTTTAAAGCCTTTATAGAAACTAATAGGCTTTGATTATCTATTTAATTATTTCATTCCGTTATTCCGTATACAAGAGCAAGATTGTATAAAAAAATTAACCACAACAATAACATAAATAATATTGGTTAAATCATATGCACTTGACAAAGCTTACAAAATCATAGGCAATTGTTTGAACACAACACTATAACATATTTATGTATAGTTAATATTAACTGTAAATACATAAGGGCCAGACTTACTCTTAACTGAGTTGGATTTTAATATGGTGCTCATTGAGTAATATAATGTGAAGCCCAGTTACAAAAGAACGGCCCATTCTAATTTGTCAGGCCCATGTGTGTTTGGAGCTTGAGGGTTTGACCATTGACCAAGCTTTTCTCTCTCTCTAGGGCACTCGTTACTCGTAACTTTATAGTAGTTCTTACTTGAAGCCTGCAGTTTCGTTCATCCTTGAGAGCAAAGATGAGCAAACAAGGACCTCCGAAGCATCAGAATAGCTACGCCTGGAAACCCAAAGCCGGCATCAAAATCAACGAAACGGTGCCGTTTTCTTCCTCCCGACCTCTACTATTTCTGAAACCCCTTTTCTGCTCTCGACTAAATCTAAACTGAAAATTTAAGCAGGAGCCTGGTGGAAGACTGAGGCCGTTGTCGGAGATTACTGGAGTTTGCCAACGCTGCAGAGATCAGATTGACTGGAAGCGCAAATACGGAAAATACAAGCCCCTATCTGAGCCCTCTAAATGGTGAATTCTACTTTCCTCTTTAGTTTCATTATTTTGTTTATGAAAATGGTGGATTTTTCTGTTGTTAATTTGCAATTTTTGCATTTTGGTTTATAGTCAAAAGTGTTCTAAGCGAACAGTTCGTCAAGCCTATCACAGTCTTTGTACGGGTTAGTTGATAGTATTAATTTGCGAAACTTGCATTTTTGCTTATTGATTTTCAATTTGGTTTGATAGATTATGCATCGTATCAGAATTTTTGGTGTGAATCTTGTGATTTAGGCTGTGCCAAAGAGAATAAGGTGTGCGCCAAATGCTGCTCTCGTGTTGGTCAGACTGTTGGAAGATACGGTATAATTACCCTTTGGTTTTGGCTTATTTCTATGCAAAATAATTCCAATATATGACTTGCTTGAAAATAATCTATAAATTCCTGCGACTTTCTCATCAGATTCTACCACCAATAAGACAAACTTTAGAAAACACGAAATTGTTACAGTTTTCGGACTATAATAGGCTACAATGTTTCTTAGTTTAGAAAATTCTGTGTGTTTGATAAAAATAACTGTTGGTATGAGACTATAGGGACATAACTGAAGTAGAAGCAGAGCAAAAGATGCTTGAAGAGGTTTGAATTTTTATCTTCCTTTGAAATTTCTTGTCCTGGTGTCTTTTGTTAATGATTATAGAAGAGTATGATATGATGTGTGTACTAAAAGTCTTGGCTGCATTGCACACTATGCAGGCTATAAAGAATGCTCGGGAAAGGGAGCGTAGATCTCTATTACGTGCTGTGAGTCCCTAATATTATTACCTCTTGACGTCGACTATCCTTGCTCAACAAAAATCTTAACTTTTTGAGATGGTTTCACTTTCTGCTCTTTTTTATTTCATTTTGCATACAATTACCTTGATTTTTTTAGCATGTAATTGTTTGATTCCGTTTTTTCTTTGGATGCAAGTATGAAAGAAATTGTGATAACAAGAAACAATTGTGTGTAAACCAAAAAGAAAATGAAAGGCAAAAAGAGTAAGACCATCTCAAAAATTGTGAAACCCCTTCACGTACGCAGACAGGATCAAAATTGTGTGTAAACCAAAAAGAAAATGAAAGGCAAAAAGAGTAAGACCATCTCAAAAAACGGAATCAAACAATTACATGCTAAAAAAATCAAGGTAATTGTATGCAAAATGAAATAAAAAAGAGCAGAAAGTGAAACCATCTCAAAAAGTTAAGATTTTTGTTGAGCAAGGATAGTCGACGTCAAGATGTAATAATATTAGGGACTCACAGCACGTAATAGAGATCTACGCTCCCTTTCCCGAGCATTCTTTATAGCCTGCATAGTGTGCAATGCAGCCAAGACTTTTAGTACACACATCATATCATACTCTTCTATAATCATTAACAAAAGACACCAGGACAAGAAATTTCAAAGGAAGATAAAAATTCAAACCTCTTCAAGCATCTTTTGCTCTGCTTCTACTTCAGTTATGTCCCTATAGTCTCATACCAACAGTTATTTTTATCAAACACACAGAATTTTCTAAACTAAGAAACATTGTAGCCTATTATAGTCCGAAAACTGTAACAATTTCGTGTTTTCTAAAGTTTGTCTTATTGGTGGTAGAATCTGATGAGAAAGTCGCAGGAATTTATAGATTATTTTCAAGCAAGTCATATATTGGAATTATTTTGCATAGAAATAAGCCAAAACCAAAGGGTAATTATACCGTACCTTCCAACAGTCTGACCAACACGAGAGCAGCATTTGGCGCACACCTTATTCTCTTTGGCACAGCCTAAATCACAAGATTCACACCAAAAATTCTGATACGATGCATAATCTATCAAACCAAATTGAAAATCAATAAGCAAAAATGCAAGTTTCGCAAATTAATACTATCAACTAACCCGTACAAAGACTGTGATAGGCTTGACGAACTGTTCGCTTAGAACACTTTTGACTATAAACCAAAATGCAAAAATTGCAAATTAACAACAGAAAAATCCACCATTTTCATAAACAAAATAATGAAACTAAAGAGGAAAGTAGAATTCACCATTTAGAGGGCTCAGATAGGGGCTTGTATTTTCCGTATTTGCGCTTCCAGTCAATCTGATCTCTGCAGCGTTGGCAAACTCCAGTAATCTCCGACAACGGCCTCAGTCTTCCACCAGGCTCCTGCTTAAATTTTCAGTTTAGATTTAGTCGAGAGCAGAAAAGGGGTTTCAGAAATAGTAGAGGTCGGGAGGAAGAAAACGGCACTGTTTCGTTGATTTTGATGCCGGCTTTGGGTTTCCAGGCGTAGCTATTCTGATGCTTCGGAGGTCCTTGTTTGCTCATCTTTGCTCTCAAGGATGAACGAAACTGCAGGCTTCAAGTAAGAACTACTATAAAGTTACGAGTAACGAGTGCCCTAGAGAGAGAGAAAAGCTTGGTCAATGGTCAAACCCTCAAGCTCCAAACACACATGGGCCTGACAAATTAGAATGGGCCGTTCTTTTGTAACTGGGCTTCACATTATATTACTCAATGAGCACCATATTAAAATCCAACTCAGTTAAGAGTAAGTCTGGCCCTTAAAAGTTTTAAATTAAAAAAATAAGCCTATTAGTATATGCAGAGAAAGGAACTCCGAGAGATGGCTTTCTCTGATATTATCATCTGTCTTACTGATGATGTGGTCAGTCCAATGTGTTTGAGTCTTGTTCTCAGTATGATGAAGAATTACTTGTCTTATCCCCTGAGTATGACCCCAACTCATGGATCCTAGATTCAGGTTTTACCATGCATGCTACCCCTAATAAAAGATTATTTAGACACCTTAACATTCATAATGGTGGTGAAGTGTTGTTAGGAGACTTGACCTCCTTGAATATTAGAGGGGTGGGTATTGTTCCTCTTAAGATGCATGATGGGGTTGTTAGAGTTCTCCAAAATGTTAGGTGGGTGCCTAACTTGAGGAGAAACTTGTTGTCTGAATCTGCTTTCGATGATCTAAACTGTCACATTAACACTCACATTGGTATAAGAAAAGTGTCCAAGAATGGCATTGTCCTTATTAGGAGCATTAAACAATCAAGAATGGCATTGTCCAAGAATGGCACTCTCCTGAACTTAATGTCTCCAATGTGGTTACTAATCATGACAGTTCTGATTATTCTATGAAGTGGCATGCTAGACTAGGTCACATAGGAAATAAAGGATTGCATTACTTGTTCACTAATGGCATGATTGATAGAAAACCTAGTGACTTAAAGTTTTGTGAGAACTGTGTCTTAGGAAAGAAAGTTTCTCACAACTTCAATAAATCCACCTATATTGCTAAGCAGGAGTATGTTCATTCAGATCTCTGGGGGCCAGCTCAAGTGCAAACTGTTGGAGGAAGAAATTATTGTCTTTCTCTAATAGATCACTACTCCAGAAAAGTATGGGTGTACTTATTGAAGACTAAAGATGAGGATTTTGAGCAATTTAAGTCATGGAAAATAATGGTTGAAAGTCAATCTGATTTTAAACTAAAATGTCTCAAGACAGATAATGGCTTAGAATTTTGTAATGCTCCCTTTAATGATTTATGTAATCTGCATGGTATTAGGAGACATCGTACTGTTCCTAGAACCCCTCCGCAGAATGGCACTGTTGAGAGGATGAACATGACCATTCTTGAGAAGGCTAGATGCATGCTCTTTAGTTCTGGAATAAAACACAGTATATGGGGTGCAACTATTCTCACAACTCCCTATCTTATAAATAGATCTCCATGTTCTGTTATTGAATTCAAAACGCCAGAAGAGATGTGGACAGGTAAGAAATCTGACATTACACACCTTAGGCCTTTTGGTTGTACTGCCTATGCTCAAATTTCTCAAGGCAAGTTACAACCTAGGGCCCCCAAGTGTGTAATGCTAGGCTATCCTGAGGAAACTAAAGGATATAAACTCCTTTTACTACAACCTAGAGGTTATTGCTACATTTAATGAAGATGATTTCTACTTTAAAAAAAATAGATTAACATCTTCTACTGAGCAGGCAGGTACATAAGATTCAACACAAGAGCAATTTGCTCAGTCTTATGATGATCAAGACAGTGATGAAGATGAGTTCAACTCAAGACCTCAACAAAACAATCAGCCAGAGACATTTGGCATTGGAGCAACTACTAGCTCCAGTGGAGTTCATGATGAAGCTCTTCCTGACGCAACCACTAGTACACAACCTCATCAATCAGGTGGGGGAGTAAGTAACCCCATTCTCTCTACATCATCTCAAACTCCTTCTGATTCTCATGCTAATACTAGTACTCATGCAACTCCTAATATGACAATGCATGATATCGTCCAGCATGATCTCTCTGATTACCAATTAGTTAGAGATAGAGAATCTAGGATTAGGGTTCCTAATAGAAGGTTGTGAATTTGCATGAGGGTTACTCCAATGTTGTTGAGTTTGCTTTTATGGTTGCTAATGTTGTCAAGTCTAATATCCCTACCCGTGATACTTATGAACAAGTTTTCAATAGTAAGCATGCTAATGAATGGTTGACTGCTATGCATGAAGAATTACAGTCTATGGAAGTTAATAATACTTGGAAGCTTGTTCCTAAACCAGAAAAAGCTAAGCCTAGACTGTAAATGGATCTTCAAAATAAAAGAGGGTAATCATCATTTAGATGCTCCTAGGTTTAAAGCCAAATTAGTTGCTAAGGGCCTTACCCAGAAAGAGAGAGTTGACTATAATGATATATTTACCCCTGTAGTCAAATACAAAACCATGAGACTCTTGCTTGCTATGACTACTGTTTATGATTGGGAACTAGAACAAATGGATGTGAAAATTGCTTTTTTGCATGGTGACTTAGATAAAATTATGTACATGAGACAACCTAAAGGTTTTGTTAATAAGGACCAACCTGGTCATGTTTGCTTATTGCAAAAATCTATCTATGATCTTAAACAATCCCTAAGGAAATGGAATAAGAAATTTGACTCTTGCATGATTTCTCTTGGATTCACTAGGAGCCAGTATGTTACATGTCTCTATTTTAAGCATGTTAAAACTAAGAATCCTCTCTATGTTCTCTTATATGTTGATGACATTCTTCTGATAAGTAGTTCTAAAGTGGTTATTTCTGGTGTCAAGCATGACTTAAAAGTTCATTTTGACATGAAGGACTTAGGTCCTGATCAGAAGATATTAGGGGTTAAGATTGTTAGAAAAAGACCTAAGAGAATTCTTTACTTGTCCCAAGAAGATTACATAAGTAAAGTTCTAGATAGGTTTGCTATGAAGAGTTCCAAACCCTCTCCTATACCATTAGGGGCCCCCTTGATTTGTCTAAAAATAATTGTTCTATAACTGAATCTGACAAAAGGAAAATGGAGAATGTTCCTTATGATGTTGTTGTTGGTTCTATTATGTATGCCATGCTTTGCACTCGACCTGATCTTGCTTATGCTGTAAGTGTCATGAGTAGATATATGTCTAACCCTGGTGACTTACACTGCAAGGAATGAAGTATCTGTTGAAATATATTTCTGGTATTGAACAACTTGGTCATATGTACTCTAAGAATGATTCTAACCCATTGTTGAATTATCATCCACTGAAGCTGAGATCCATGTATATGTAGATTTTGATTTTGCCAGTAATAAAGATAATAGGAAGTCTACTACTGCTTTCTTCTTTACATGGGCTGGGAACTGTATTTCTTGGAAATCCCAGCTCCAACCCATTGTTGAATTATCATCCACTGAAGCTGAGAACATTGCAGCTACTGAGGCTATGAAAGAAGATGTATGGTTGAAAGTAGGGATGGCAATGGGTCGGGTGATGAGCGGGTGGAGTACTTCCATCATCCGTCCATTAGCCTTTTAGGATGCACCCGCCGTCATCCATCGGGTGACCGGGTGGGTCGGGTGCACCCATGGGTGATTGAAAAATATAATTTTATATAACTTTTAATATTCTTTTATGTAATTTTACAAATCTATTACAAAATAAGTTATTGTTATTAACTATATTTGAAGATTAGAGAATGTAAAATATATTTTTTAATATATAAATAACATAAGAATGCAAATTAGAAAACATACAGTTGAAATACTTGTGATTTTTATGTTAAAAGTATATAAAATTTTATATACTTCGGGTGCATTGGGTCGGGTGCCGGGTGAAAAACCTTCACCCACACCCGCCCATCACCCATCATTTTCGGGTTTTCACCCGTCTTTTCGGATCGGGTGAATCGGGTGTCCATCGGATGCGGGTGAAATTGCCATCCCTAGTTGAAAGGTATTTTGCAAGAAATCACTGGTAAGGTCTATACTCCTGTACTACATATGGATAGCCAAAGTGCTATGTATCTGTGTAAGGATCGAGTTTATCATGAAAGAACAAAACACATTGATGTCAGGTTCCACTTTATTAGAGATAAAGTTGAATCACATGAAATTATTCTGAAGAAAATCTTAGGTGACTTGAATCCTACAGATTTTTTAACCAAAATTGTGCCTTCTAACAAATTTGCTTTCTGCAAGAATGCACTTCATATCTATGATGCTCACTGAGATATGAGTTGAGTTGATGACGAACAGGAGAGAAAGCTCTTGCGTGTTGCACTTAGGTTTAAGGGGACATTTGTAATGTTATACTCCTATACTTGTATTATTTAGGTGTAGTTGTTATAAGGATTAGGCAAATCCTGGTAGACTTAGGAATAATGGGCCTCAGGGTTGTTTTACAGATTGGGCTTGAGATGTGAGTTTTGGGCTTGGTCCAAAACTTGAGCTGGTAGCCTTGTGCTTTGGTTCTGGTTCCCGAAACGACCTAGAGTATTTATACTTATGGAAATCCTTCCTTCTCAGAATCGACGCACATTGTTCATTACCCTAAAGAGAAAGAGAGAGAAAAAAGAGAAGAAAGATCCCGTCTGCAGTGGTGGTCTTTGGTGGTTGTTCACCGGAGATAGCACGTAGAGATCTGTAGAAGACGACGATCGAGTAGCTCATCCTCTGAGCTACTTCAGCCTTGATTGGGGGCCAAAACCCTTTCCTTCTTCCTTGTTCTCATGTCTTTCTGTATTTCTGTAATTCATAGGGCTTAGTTTCTTGGTTTGTCGATTGCCTTCCTTGTAACCTCATTGTGAACTCTTTGATTCTTAGTGCGACGCCTTGAGCTGAGTCTCCCCTCCTAAGACTCCGCTGAGTAGGTTTATACCGAACCACGTCAACATATCTTGTGTCAAACTGTATTTCTTTGTTTGTCTTGATTTGTTGCAAACTTGTGCGATTCTCGAACTTGCAATTCTCGATCTACACCCATTTTCCTAGGAGGGTGTAGGGCCTATACATTTCCTCTTTTAATTGTTTATTGTGTGCCCATTGGCACACATTAGACAAACCCTTTATAATATTGAACTATATATTGTATTAATAGTTTATTTTTAACATTGAAACTAATTTGACTAAGCATTATAAATATTACTCCCTCCGTTAAGAAATACTTGTCCCTGAAGTAATTTTAGGGAAAATTTATTGATCAAAATTATAGACAAGTATACCCTTCATTGTTTAAGTAATGACATAGAGAATAAAATAAATATTAGTGACAGAATAAAGGAAAAAATCAATAATAGTAGGGTAAATTTGGAAAAAGGGTGTAAAATTTTGTTAAAAGACAAGTGATTTAGGCTAGAAGGATAAGTATTTCTTAATGGAAGGAGTATAATATTTATAAAAAATAGGGTGCGGTTCCGGTGAAAACAATTTTTAAAATGAGAACGTGCGAATGACTAATGTGCATCAAAATATACTTAAATGTGCATTAAAATATATTTAAATGTGCATAAAAAATGTTAATGCATCTTTGGAAAAGTATTGCACATTTACAATTTTACCTGAATGTTCTTCAGTTTCTCAATAAATGTTCTTTAAAACATAAATATTCTTCAAATTTTGGTTGTTTTTATGTTTGTCAACAAATGTGCAACAAACTAATACTAAATGTGCACTAATTTATTACTAATGTGCATCATTCTCACGTTCGTATTTTAAAAGTTATTCGGTAATTGGTGAAGCAAGTCCTAATCTGGTATTCTACGGAATATGTGGACTAGAAATTCCCCTATCCAATGTGTGTCAATTATGAACACCCCTAGGTGAAGTAGTCTTCTTTCAATACGTACCCAATTACCAATACCTTTGTTTTTCGGTTATTTGAACGACCAAAATGAGAGTACAATTTAAGCTATGTTCTTATTAAGAGTCTGCGTCTATCTATTTGCTTATATTTTGGCATTATGCTCTCTTTTTTCTCTTGCTTCTAAATTTGAAGGAAATGCTTCGTCTTGAAAAAGAAAAACTTTGTAAGCCATAAATTTGTTGAAGATAGATGCTATACTTCATCAAGAATACCAACTGTACCACGGCTTGGTGGATCTGGAAATGGTGCAATGCCATTGTTTTTGGGGAAACTCTGAATATGATGACAAGCCCGACTTTAAAACTAGTCAAACAGTGTTGTTCTCAAATTCATGGGTTAAGAGAGGCAATATGCAGGGCAGTATCCACAGGGTGCCTGATCTGATCAACTGGGAGAAGTCGATGCAGGGATGGGTTAAGCTTAATGTGGACGGGGCTTGCAGGCCCTCCTCTCGTTTGGGCTCGGCGTCTGGTTGTCTGCGTGATGAGTTTGGGTCGTGGGTTAAGAGAGGCAATATGCAGGGCAGTAATCTTCTTTCAATACGTACCCAATTACCAATACCTTTGTTTTTCGATTATTTGAACTACCAAAATGAGAGTACAACTTAAGCTATGTTCTTATTAAGAGTCTGCGTCTATCTATTTGCTTATATTTTGACATTATGTTGCTTTTTTTTTCTCTTGCTTCTAAATTTGAAGGAAATGCTTCATCTTGAAAAAGAAAAACTTTGTAAGCCATAAATTTGTTGAAGATAGATGCTATACTTCATCTTCATCAAGAATACCAACTGTACCAAAGCTTTCTTAGTAGAAACTGGGAAATCCGGATTGTCTTACTCTTTTTGCCTTTCATTTTCTTTTTGGTTTACACAAAATTTTGATCCTGTCTGCGTACGTGAAGGGGTTTTTATTGGACCATGTTAGGGGTTTGGCTACCCTCTAATTAGTTCATACATAGCCTGTTTTTCAATATAGTGCAAGAGAGTGTTACCTCTCCTTCCATAAAAACAAAGAATACCAACTGTAATATATTTCAACAAGCGTCTAGAAATTGAATAGTGTTGAAATATTGTCAAAATTTTAGGAATCTAAACAACCTTAAGATAATACAAGTACACATTTTTTATAAAACAATCCTTCTCTTATTAGCACCGGGGAGAATGTTACAAAATAAAAAAATCTCAATTGCATATCTTAATATCTCTGTCATTTTCGCATCCACCACCATCTTCAGCCTCACATCTATTCAACTTTGCATATTCTTCAAGAGAAGAAACCGGGAACAAGTCTGGAACATTGCCATCTTGACAGGCTTGGGGCTCTGCTGGTTCTTTTGATTTGCTTTTGTTCATCTGTTAATACAATTTTCTCACGGTAAGCAAACATAAGGGTCACACTTCACGCAGAATAAAATGTCTTATGCAACACGTTGCAGAAGTGCCGAATTATACTAATCATAGATTACATGAATCGATCTATAAGATACAAGGAGACACTGAATATAATTTCAGCTAACGACCTGAAATCATATAATGCACAAACCATGTTGATATATGATCCACAACTACTCAGCTCATAAGTGGTCTAAAGTCATAGAGCTATACCATGATTATACCATCTCAAACTTAGCTTAACCATCAGAATATGATAAGGTAAAATGAGCTACGTCATGCGGAGTGGATCTCTTTATACCTGAGCTTAATTTCATTTTTATAGCTTAAAACGTTTCTTGTTATCACAATTTCTTTCATACTTGCATCCAAAGAAAAAACGGAATCAAACAATTACATGCTAAAAAAATCAAGGTAATTGTATGCAAAATGAAATAAAAAAGAGCAGAAAGTGAAACCATCTCAAAAAGTTAAGATTTTTGTTGAGCAAGGATAGTCGACGTCAAGAGGTAATAATATTAGGGACTCACAGCACGTAATAGAGATCTACGCTCCCTTTCCCGAGCATTCTTTATAGCCTGCATAGTGTGCAATGCAGCCAAGACTTTTAGTACACACATCATATCATACTCTTCTATAATCATTAACAAAAGACACCAGGACAAGAAATTTCAAAGGAAGATAAAAATTCAAACCTCTTCAAGCATCTTTTGCTCTGCTTCTACTTCAGTTATGTCCCTATAGTCTCATACCAACAGTTATTTTTATCAAACACACAGAATTTTCTAAACTAAGAAACATTGTAGCCTATTATAGTCCGAAAACTGTAACAATTTCGTGTTTTCTAAAGTTTGTCTTATTGGTGGTAGAATCTGATGAGAAAGTCGCAGGAATTTATAGATTATTTTCAAGCAAGTCATATATTGGAATTATTTTGCATAGAAATAAGCCAAAACCAAAGGGTAATTATACCGTACCTTCCAACAGTCTGACCAACACGAGAGCAGCATTTGGCGCACACCTTATTTTCTTTGGCACAGCCTAAATCACAAGATTCACACCAAAAATTCTGATACGATGCATAATCTATCAAACCAAATTGAAAATCAATAAGCAAAAATGCAAGTTTCGCAAATTAATACTATCAACTAACCCGTACAAAGACTGTGATAGGCTTGACGAACTGTTCGCTTAGAACACTTTTGACTATAAACCAAAATGCAAAAATTGCAAATTAACAACAGAAAAATCCACCATTTTCATAAACAAAATAATGAAACTAAAGAGGAAAGTAGAATTCACCATTTAGAGGGCTCAGATAGGGGCTTGTATTTTCCGTATTTGCGCTTCCAGTCAATCTGATCTCTGCAGCGTTGGCAAACTCCAGTAATCTCCGACAACGGCCTCAGTCTTCCACCAGGCTCCTGCTTAAATTTTCAGTTTAGATTTAGTCGAGAGCAGAAAAGGGGTTTCAGAAATAGTAGAGGTCGGGAGGAAGAAAACGGCACCGTTTCGTTGATTTTGATGCCGGCTTTGGGTTTCCAGGCGTAGCTATTCTGATGCTTCGGAGGTCCTTGTTTGCTCATCTTTGCTCTCAAGGATGAACGAAACTGCAGGCTTCAAGTAAGAACTACTATAAAGTTACGAGTAACGAGTGCCCTAGAGAGAGAGAAAAGCTTGGTCAATGGTCAAACCCTCAAGCTCCAAACACACATGGGCCTGACAAATTAGAATGGGCCGTTCTTTTGTAACTGGGCTTCACATTATATTACTCAATGAGCACCATATTAAAATCCAACTCAGTTAAGAGTAAGTCTGGCCCTTATGTATTTACAGTTAATATTAACTATACATAAATATGTTATAGTGTTGTGTTCAAACAATTGCCTATGATTTTGTAAGCTTTGTCAAGTGCATATGATTTAAACCAATATTATTTATGTTATTGTTGTGGTTAATTTTTTTATACAATCTTGCTCTTGTATACGGAATAACGGAATGAGATAATTAAATAGATAATCAAAGCCTATTAGTTTCTATAAAGGCTTTAAAAAATAGTTGATCCAAACGCCTTTATTTTCTATAAAGCCTTTATTCGACACGAATTCCAAACTCCCATAATCCCTTATTTGAAAATAATGCCATTATAAATGATAATCCCTTTATAAATTGTGTTGCCAAACACACTCTTAGGTGGCGTTTGGTTGTGCAAGGAGGAAAGGAAAGGGAATGGACTTGATTTAGGAGAGGGAAAGGAATGGGAAAGGGTTATCTCTAATCATGTTTGGTTTATTTAGGGAAAGGAAATGGAATAAAGGATAACTCTTTATATATGTTTGGTTTATTTAGGGAATGGAATTGATTTGAATGATAAAATCTTTCACATATTAATGAAAAACAATCATATAATAACAAAATTATAACCACAAACCAAGAGACTAAAAATAACATAAATTGTCATAACTTCTAGCTCTTACATAAATTGAGTCATAGGTTTTCAATTCTCAAAACACAGTCATAGCTTCTCAAAACACAGTCATAGCCCAAACACACAGAGTCGCAACTCCTCAAACACACAGAGTCATAACACCTAAATACAAATATCAAAATGAACACATATTTCAAACAAGTGAGAAACTAAAATTCGAAATCCTTGTCTAGCCCCGTCTTCTGAGCATATGAGAGACGTATTGTTTTTTCAGCGAGGTAGATGCTTGATAGAACAACCGAAGTTTGTGTTCCTCGGCCATTACAATACTGCCTATAAGCTACTGTAGGCAAAACAAAGTGGCCCTAACCAATTCTACCGTAGGCTGAATTGATAATTTATGAATCAAAACACTACTAACACCCATTATACGGTGGAATTCATGAATCAAAAACTAATCATTCTATCTCACAAATCACAAACCCATATGATCGAAACAAAGTTACCCTAAAATTCAGAAGAGCCTGCAAATAGCATTCAGCAAATAGTATCCAGTCATTAAAATTCAGCAAATAATGGAAAAACAAGTAACAAGTTCAGTCATTAAAATTCAGAAGCAAGAGCTTGCAAATAGCATTCAGCAAATAGTATTGAAAACAAACAATGAGCGAAAAGAATGCATCCAGAAGCAAGAGCTTCCAAAGTTCTCTCTCCCAGATCCTTTGCTAGAAATCGAAAAGAATGCAATAGATAAGATGAGAGTTGTGTATGGATTCAGATCTAACCTTGTGGTGCTTCAGAGAGGAACAGCGGGTGCTTCAGAGAGGAACAGCGAGCGAGCGAGCTTCAGAGAGGAACAGCGAGCGAGCGAGCGAGCTTCAGAGAGGAACGACGAGCGAGCTGACCGGCGAGCGAGATTCAGAGAGGAACGGCGAGCAAGTTCAGAGAGGAAGGAAGAGTTCCAGATCGGCCGCCATGGGAGAGAGAAGGAGAGAGAACTTTTGTCGGGAGAGAAATTTTTTATCGGGAGACTAATGTTTCAAGGGAAACAAGTGAATGTAACGATTGAGTTACATTGGGCTAAACGCTTATCGGGCTGGAATGGTTTTCGTTACCCTAAAATTGAAACAAACATCAACTCCTCTAACGGGCTAACAAATTCCGTTTCCTCGGCCCAAAATCCAGCAACCAAACGTGTCATTATATGTAACCTAATTAATCTCCTAGGTATTCTCCATCCCATAGTCGTAGCTTGTCTCCCTCTTAGCTCTCCCTTGTCGACTCCATTAGACCACAACCCGATCGACTTCTGTCTCTTTTCTGCTAATTACGGGTAAGAACTAAGAATACGATCTGAAAAAGACTTCACGGGTAAGAACTAAGTTCATTTATGTAATTTTATTCTTGTAAATTTCTGATTTTATCAATGATCTATTCGAACAATTCGATTTGTAAAAATTAAAAATAGAATGAAGCAGGATGTGCTCCGTGTGTTTGTGTTTCTAATGTTTGAATCTTCTTATCAGAAAGAAATTAATGAATGTTATGAATGTGTAATTGTGGTTCTTACTGTGGACGACAGAGTAGGAACATTGTTGTTTCTGCTATTATTGTTTTATATTCATATGCCTATATGAGGTTGTAATTGATAAAGTGACAGTATAATTTAGTGGAAGTTAGTCAATAGTTGTCAGCCTGTATGCTAAAGAGTTGAATACAGTTTCAGGCGCACTATTATGGGTCTTAATTTTGTTACCTGTGCAGGATGGCCGCATTGCAACTTTCGGAAGAGGCTAAAACCCTGTTTAAACAAGGCATATCTTTGGTTCTGTCAAGATGGTCTGCTCTGCAAATGGCTATAGAAAATGAGTGGGGAGGTAGAAACTCTCGTCAAAAGGCTCTTCTACTTGAATCCGACATTTTCAGTTGGTTCACCCAGACCAAAGGTTAGGGGATATACACTTCTACTTTCTTATTATTGTTTGATTTCACCAGTTTAAATTGGAATTAATATTATGCAGATTACAATCAGGAAAAAAAGTCTGCTACTTCATTATAGTTAGATACAAATTCTTATTTCAGTAGTTAGCTTGTCAGAAGTTTAATATTATAGGCTGGCTGCACAGTCGGTTACCTTTAGCTTACAACTTTACCTATTAATGTTTTTGAAGGGGATGATGATTTGGAAGATGTGCTCAACACAGCAATGCTATCTCTTAATACTCTAGTTGATGATGGCAGCATTGAAGAGGTTATTCCTTTTATAGTTAATTTTTTGTTTTAATTGTGGAATCGGTTATTGCTTTTATAATTATATCATAAAAATCTGAAGGATTTGTTCCTGACCTGGCTGAGTTAAAACAGGTATCGAAAAAATTGTTGTCCATGCTTGAAGAGTGCTTGGTAGGAAATTACAAAACTATTGAAAGATTAAGAGAATCTACTTCTCAGGCTAGACCTGTTCAACATGTCAGACAGGTAATAGTTTTTAGCCCCTGCAGTGTCAATTGTGTTCAATTTGTTATGTATTAGATGCAACCTGCAGTGTTATTTTAAAGCAAAATCCATTATTGGCCTCCATAGGTGTTTTTTGTTTTAAGCTTGAACTTTTTGTTTATTAGAGAAAAGATGATTAGAGTTCTTGTGTGTTACGGATGAGATGATTAGAGTTATTTTGTGTGTAACGCCAGATGGAAAGCGACGATGAAGAGGATGAGGATGATGATGATGATGGGGAAACAATGAGCGACAGTTGAAGAGGATGATGATTATGCAACAAAAGCAAGCAGCAGTTATTCAACCCAATCCCTCAGGTGTAGGACCAGCTGAAGATGGATGGGAAGTGGTTACTTCAAAAAAGAACAAGGGTTGGAGAAATTAGATATAAAGAGTAAGTTCTTGAGTGTTTGTTTTTCTTTAGAAAAATAATAGTAGAATCTATATTTATCTATATTAATATAAAAAACGTTCATGTCGTATTTTCATTTTCAAGTTTTGTTATAATATTATACGAAGTAGCATCTATATATATATATAGGGAGCGGATCTGGTGAGAACCGGACTTAAAATGAGAACCGATCTCGCACCTCCGGCGACGAAGGCGTGTTCCAATGCCTTGCAATCGGAAATCGCGTTTGGAACTCCTTGGTGGTTCATCTACGCCACCATCTGTTGCGTGCTCGTGATTTTCACCAGAATCATGTCCTGTTTGACTCTAGGTTTAATGTCGATCAGTCTCGTTGATCTGGAGATTCTCAAGCAGAGCGGAACACCTACTGAGAAGAAACAAACAGGTATGAATCCGAATATTTAATCCCCTTTGCAATTAACTTCCTCATGCTTATTTCTCACAATTTCATGTTATAATGTGAGATTATTTGTTTATGCGCAGCTACTGTCCTTCATGTAGTTGAGAAGCAGCACCAGCTTCTTGTGACTTTGCTTCTTTGTAATGCAGCAACAATGGAAGTAAGTGCTGGGACATAGTTGGTTCCATGTACTGATTTTGGATTGTTCTAATTATGCAAGATAAATTTCAATTTAGACTGATTTGACTGGTTTGTTTCTGCATTTGATTAACTTACATGCTGCTTTGGTGAGAATGGAATTATTGTCTTAGTTGGACTCGATCTGTTTGCTCTCTTTGGCCTGTAATTGCTTTTTGGAGGTATTTGTGTACCTTCATTGTGTGATTCTCTATGCATCATCTTAATGGCAAGAAAAGAACTGAAGAATGTAAGGGGGAACTTAAAACACTCCTGTGAAAGTGTTTGTAACTAAGCCTGGAGTTCTGCTATGAAAAAGTCTTGGAGGTTTCTCCTTGTATAGGTGAGGAAAAAAGAATATAAAAGGAAAAGAAAAATAACTACCACTAATGGTTTGAGACAGATAACAGCTAAAGGTGTTTATAATTGCAGGGGATTAGGCTTATCCCAAGAAGTTTTACTTTCTATTTCAATCTTGGAAGTTTCCAGGACTAAATTAAGCTCTGTATTGCTGGATGAAGATTTTGAGGCACACCACTGATTGCCATCTTTTCTTGAACTACTCTAGTTCTTTTGCTGCCTCTACTACCATACTTTCTTTCACTCTTTGTCTCTGCCTTTCCTTTTCCTTTTCTTTCACAACAGCATGGCTCTTCATGTGTCCAGACAGAGCCTTGGATGAGTTGAAAGCTTTACCACACTATTTGCAGAACTTCATTTGATTGGGATCTTGATCACTCAATTTCTTCTTTGAGTTGGCCTCCATGTTGGTGCTCACTTTGTTATCTGTGTTTGTAGTTTCATGATCACTTGGATTCCTGATCAAATGAGAACTCATATGTCCTCCCAAAGATCTTCTGCCAAAGAAGCCTGAGAAAGCGCCATTTTCTTGCCTTCTATCCCATCCTTTTCAGGAGACATTGTATTCAAATCCAAGGATGAGGCAGATGATAAGCCCAGTGAAAGTATTCTTGACATGAGTAAAATCCTGGAAAATACTAGCTTATCTTCCGATTTTGAGCGTATACTCAAGTCCTCTGCAGAATTAGACAATTGTAAGTCTGAATCTTGCCCTTTTGTTTCTCTCTAATGTTTACTCTGTCAACTGGGAATACGTTTTTTGCAGTTTCTATATTTAAGGATTACATTAAGGGCTTATCTCCCTCAATCTCTTGTCATGGAGCTTAGGTTACTTCAAATAGTCGAAATTGATGATGAAGACGAGGAAGGCAAACCTAGTGAAAGAGATGAACTTAAATTTATTGAACTTCTTCTAGACTACTTGGCTCAAAAAGTATCTTCATGGAGCAATTTCAAGTTTGTCCAAGCAGTTATCCGTCTTTTTCTAAGGCAATCTTCTATATCAACTTATGAACAACATAGGCACAAGATTAGTTCCACTTTAATTTTGTTGTGGATAGAATCGAAATGGATAACGCTCTCTTTTTTTCAAAATTTTCGAATTGAATTTTGTTCATCGTGGCTCCTGCACGCCGCACGGCAGGCGCCGGTGACGCGTCTCCATCACCATTGTTCCAGCAGATTGCTCATGTGCTAGGAAATGTGGACTCTTTCCCTATGTTGGGGAGTGAAAGCTCGAAGAGCAAGAATGCAAATGTCTCTGCACCTCTGTCCTAGAAGGAGACTCTAGAAGCAGGAAAAATCCATGACCTTGCAGCACCACCTCCTGACATTTGGGATGAACGGCCAGATCTATATGATACTGATGATGACTCAGACACTGAGGAAGTAGACCCCAAATGCCCCCCTATGAGGTTGTCTGCAAGTGAGAAGAGGGAATTACGTAAGCCATGGGCCAGAGCTTTGCTAGTCCACATGTTCGACAAGGGTCCAAGATACATCACGCTCAAGAAGAGCGGTGGAGCAGCGGTGGTCGCTCAAAGGGTCGTTCAAGTTAGTCCGACTTAAAACGAATAATGGCGTGAAAATCGAGAAAAAACGGACTTAGAATGACAAATTGCGCGAAAATCGAAAAAACGGGATTAAAACGAGAACGGCGCGAAAATCGAGTAAAACGAGAAATGGTGCGAAAATCGAGTAAAAGGGACTTAAAACAAAAAATGACAAGAAAATGATATTTAGCAAAAAAAAAAAAAGAAGAGAGAGATGATGGAAAGGGTATTTAGCCAAAAAAAACTTGAAAAATGATGTGATAAATAGATTGTTTGGCCCAAATCGTTTAAACTCCTTAAAACGATAAAAATCAAAATTTCAAAATTGTAACATGATAGAAAATAAAGCCCATAGTCGTTTTCATTTGTCGGAATCGAAAAAAAATCATCAAAAACGTCAACGGGCCTAATAAGGCCGAATGAAAATTTAATGAGGCCCCCATTATCAAAAAACGACATAAAACGGCTTAATAAGACCTTAAACCGCAAAAACTTGAAATGTAAAAGTTTTATTTGAGCATTACCAATATGACGGTTTCGTTTTTATAAGAAAATAACAAAATGAACTCTTCAAAATATCTAAACGAGCACTTTCTTCTAGTAACGAGTTAATCTCGAGTATATAAGTCGTATAGTTTTACTCATATATGTGTGATATCACTTCGTTACTCAAATAAAGTTTATATAAAACTTTCATTAAATGTTATGAAACACTCAAATAATCCAAAATAACGACATTTCACATCTTCGTATTGTCGTTATTTCTTGTTTAATCATATATGTATGAATATTTCATTAAAACTTTCATTAAATATCGAGTAATCAAGCAATAACGACAATACGAAAACGTGAAATGTCGTTATTTTGGATTATTTGAGTGTTTCATAACATTTAATGAAAGTTTTATATAAACTTTATTTGAGTAACGAAGTGATATGACACACATATGAGTAAAACTATACGACTTATATACTTGAGATTAACTCGTTACTAGGTGAAAATGTTTGTTTAGATATTTCGAAGTGTTCATTTTGTTATTTTCTTATAAAAACGAAAGCGTCATATTGGTAATGCTCAAATACTACTTTTACATTTCAAGTTTTTTGCGGTTTAAGGTCTTATTAAGCCGTTTTATGTCGTTTTTTTATAATGGGCCTCATTAATTTTCCATTCGGCCTTATTAGGCCCGTTGACGTTTTTGATGATTTTTTTTCGATTCCGACAAATGAAAACGACTATGGGCTTTATTTGCTATCATGTTACAATTTTGAAATTTTGATTTTTATCGTTTTAAGGAATTTAAATGATTTGGGTCCAAATTATCCACTTATCACATCCACTATCCACATTCACTATCCACATTCACTATCCACTATCCAAACCCTATACCCTATCCACATTTTACTCGATTTGCGTGCCGGTTCTCGTTTTAAGTCGTTTTTACTCGGTTTTCGCGCCATTGGTCTTTCTAAGTCGGTTTTACTGGGTTTCCGCGCCATTGGCCTTTCTAAGTCGGTTTTACTCGATTTTCGCGCCATTGGTCATTCTAAGTCGGTTTTCCTCGGTTTTCGCGCCATTGGTCGTTCTAAGTCGTTTTTACTCAGTTTCCGCGCCATTAGTCGTTCTAAGTCGGTTTTACTCGGTTTTCATGACATTAGTCGTTCTAAGTCGTTTTACTCGGTTTTCGTGCCATTAGTCGTTCTAAGACGGTTTTACTCGGTTTCGCGCCATTGGTCGTTCTAAGTCGGTTTTCCTCGGTTTTCGCGTCATTGGTCGCTCTAAGTCGTTTTTACTCGGTTTTCGCGCCATTAGTCATTCTATGTCGGTTTTACTCGGTTTTCGCGCCATTGGTCGTTTTAAGTCGGTTTTCCTCGGTTTTTGCGCCATTAGTCGTTCTAAGTCGGTTTTACTCGGTCTTCGTGCCATTAGTCGTTCTAAGTCGGTTTTCGTGCCATTAGTCGTTTTTACTCGATTTTCGCGCCATTGGTCGTTTTTACTCGGTTTTCGCGCCATTACAAGCCTTTAACCCTAATTTCCTATCGTGTTCTTGAGTGTTAAGATTGTTACCGTCTAGTTTGATCATTGCCCTACAATTTCTTCGTTATCATCTCGTTGATTATCTAGCCACAAACAGTTAGAAGTTGTGATTGTAGGTTAGCCACATGGTCAAATATCTCTAATACGCATTGAAACCAAGTTTCATTCTATTATGACATCATTTGGATGTCGTTTTGCCAAATTGGGCCTTAGGACCATTTAAGGCCTTTTAGCGTTTACGCATAGTTTCAAGCCTCGTTCAGTGTCAGCGAGACCTTATTGTGACTTTATATACCTCTAATATTCATTGTAACCAAGTTTCAATCTATTATAACATCGGTTAGTCGTTGTTTTGCCAAAATCAAGATAAAACTACAAAATTTATACAATGTATGATAATTGATAAGTAAACAAAGATTAAATAATATATTTTTTGGTTTGATTATACTCTATATTCTCTTTATATTTTTTGATTTTATTATCAATATATATTATTTCAAAAAAAAAAAATTAAAAAATATAGAGAGATTATATTGGGAATAATATTGATTATCATTATTTTTTTTATTTTTTTTTCCAATTATTTTTCAACGGCTATTTTTTTCAAATTATACGTGTACGTTGAAACCCAACGTACATGTGTATTTCGTATTTTTTTTAAAATTATATACGTATACCCCGAGGATAATACGTACAAAAATGTAGTGTAGAAAGTTAAAAATTGTAGTGGAAATAGTCCTCACATTTTTGTGTCATCCCTTATTGTAACGTACAACGTACGTTGGAGCTTTGTTTCGCCCCAGATATCAGGAGTTGAGTTACTTGTTAATGCAGTATTTTTTTTGGTGAAGCTGCTATTGATATAGCAAATTTGATTTTTGTAGCAATGATTTCTCACTCACGCTTGCTGAAGTTATTGATATGGTTTTGGTAATTGAGCTCTCAATGATCATTTTGTAGCAACAATTTTTCAACCAACAACACGCAAAAAATTAACCAAAATCATTAATTAATTGTTTAAGTTTTGATTTTGAGAAAAATTGCATTGAACAAATCGATGTGAATCGCTATTGTTGGGCTATCAAGGACTTGAGGTAGTAAAATGGATGGTTTTGCAAATTCAAAAATCGATAGATAGCTTATCATTTTCTTTGAAATTTTAACTTGGGTTTACAAGGGATCTCCTAGAGGCTAAAGGCATTTCCATATAATACATTAGTTCAACAGATGTATTAAGACTTTCTGAAGATATGCCTTGAGAATATGCAAATATTGTTGTTGTATACACTGCCTCACCAGTCTATGCAGAAATCCATCAAAGTTGAAGAAACACAACATTCATGGTGACTGACTGACGACCTGCCTGCTCGGAACTGTATATTTCTCATCAAAAACCTTAAAGACGTGTGTTACCAAAGGACCAAGTTGTTCTAGGCAAAGCGTTTCTTGAAGAGCTGATGCCTTTTTGAACCCATCATACGACGAGCTTTAATCACACCTATGTCGTCTGCATTTTCTTCCAACATCTCTAGCCCAACCATGTCATCTCCAGCACTCAATACCTAATAAAACCTCACTTTCAAAACAACAACAAAAAGAGATGGTCACAGGAGATGGAAATATCACCTTTCCAAGGAGAGCCAATTGATCCTGGAGCTTGTAATAATTAAGCTCTGCCCCTGAATCAGGAGGTGGTAGACCTGTTATCACCTGAAACAAATATAACGGCAGAGTTTGAGAAAATGACACCAGCAGAAAAGGGAGTGAACCAAAAAGAACTATTTCATGCAAGTACCTTGAAGCTGTAACCTTGATATATCAAAAATTGTTGCCTCTTGGTTGAATAGTACATTTCCTGCATAAGAAATCACAGTTTCATGACGATTCACTTAAAGAGGAAAATTATGCATTTTCGTAGTGTATCAAAATATGGTACTTGTGTATCTGTTGACACTAGGGAATAGAAGAAGGCATTGTACTCTTCTTTTCCACCTGCCATCCTATCTTCAAGTCGACCCTGTCCAAGTCATTAAATCATCAATTTCAGTAGATAAAGTCAAATGTTTACTTTTTTACTTGAGGAATCTGAAGAAGAAGAAGAAGAATGAAACAAATCCCTCAATCTTTACCTAAATTAGTAGTTTTATATTAATGAAGTCACACACAAGTCATGTGATATTTTATCTTAAGTTCCTAGGAACCTAATCTATAGATAGGCTTAATGAATGTAAATATTCTGAATTAAAGTATCCGTTGATTATCTAGTTGTTTTGTACTTTTGTGAGATTCTTGCAGTTCATCCCATTTTCATTTCTCACTGAATCCTAACAAAACATCATCAGAGTCTCACACCATCAAAATCTTAACATAAAAGCTATCTATACAAGACAATCTTTATGCCATAATATGTAAACTGGATGTCCTTGCTTTATAGATTTAGAAGAAGTCCACCCGTGACAGGAAAAAGACAATAAATTTTGGAAGCAAGCCGAGAACAGAAATATGCATGAACATTTTCTTCAGAAGAAAAAAAATTGTATTACTTTACCACGTATTTACCAAACTGATAAAAAAAATTCATTTAAAAAATACAGAAGAAAATATATATAGCATAGCACATTCTGGAAACGATTCAATCCTCAAATACACCCAAGAAAATTTTACTAAAATGAAAGATAACAGAAGGAAGGACAAAAAACCTTTGCTCTAAGAATACGACCAAGTCGCTGTGCTTCTTGACGCCTTGAACCAGCATGTGATGAAATCTGAATGATCACATTGGCTTCAGGAATATCTATTGAGTTATCTCCGACCTGCGAACACAGTTGAGTTATTTGCAAGGCTTCCACCATAAAAAAGAGCAGTGGAACTCTATATTGCCATAGTTAATAAGGAACTAATTTCATAAATAAAGGACGTCTTTGAAAAGCGACTACAGATAAAAGAATCAAAACAAACAATGAGCATCTTTTACAATTAATTTGTCTAGGCACAAATTATAAGCAATAGAAAGCTTCCTAATGTACGTTTTAAATGAAAAAGAAAAACCACAAAAGTGTTTAGTAAGTTTTTTTTAATGGGGCCTTAGGTTTGAATAGTTGATTTCCAAAACGAATGATTCTGAATAGAGATGCAAATTCTGATAAGTGAACAAATGAAACATGAAGTAACAGAACGATACCTTTGATAAGAATATTGTATTTACATCACGACTAGTTTTGAAAGCTTCCAGAATTTTAGTCCTTTCTACGTGGCTGCAAACAAAATTGGCCAAGAAGAGAATATTAAGACATGATCAACACTCCTCAAAAGAGTTCAATACCCGAGCACCTTTTTAGGCACTATGGGTGGAAAATCATATTCACATAATATTATGCATTAATCAAGGCCCACTCTATGTTTTAGCTTGAGGCACAAAATAATTTTGCAGAATTTCTCAAATCTTACATCAAGATTAAATGGAGTTGATCATTAAGTAACTTTAAGAGAATACCAAGGAAATTTTATGAAGATAAAGATAATGTATATAATCACCCTCATTACCACCTTAACGACAAGTTAAATAGCAACTTAGCAACCCATGAACATTATTCTTCATGACCATGAACATGACTCTTGGTGTTCATTGTCACGAATACCAATGTTCATTTCACTAAAAAACAATGTTCCTTGCATGTTCACAACAATAGACATGATCATATAAATAAATATAATGAACACAATTTACACCAATGTTCATTGCACTGAGGATCAATGCTCATGACTTTGAACACAAAGTGTTCATGGCATGTACTCGAATGAACGAAAAATAAAATCAATGAAAATGCATGCTTACAAAAACATGAACATTTTCAGCGAAGGAAAATGACATGAACATAAAAAGTTGCTACCTAAGAGATAGTTGTTATATGATTAATCCCCCCTTAACGAAAGGTTCAAAAAAAATTTAACTGAACGAACAGTAAAGCACTTGAAACATACTGCATCAAAAGTTAGCTGAATCATTTTCTTATGTATCATCCAACTGAGGAAATGGAGCTCCTCTATCCTAGAAAAGGCCAGCCATAGTAAAGTGGGAATTCAAGATGTAATTATTTACTCATAAAAAGACATTGTACCTAAACCTCAGCGCCATTATGTATATTTATTTCCTCTACAGTCTACAATACATTGCGCAGATAGGCTTCTAGTTCCTACTATAATATTTTTAATTATTTTGCAGAATCATAATATTATCCTCCTGGGTCAGGATGCTAGAAACATTGTCGCAAACAACTGTCAATGACCTGTTATAAAAGACTACTCATGATCTGTTATCAATTAAAAGGATGAGAACTACAAACCTTGTAGCACCATAAATCATTGGCTTCCGTAGTTTCATAGCATACTCTGTAAGTGCAAAAAGGTTGTCCGCAAACACAATTATTTTATCGCCACGCTGTTGTTCATGGAAACGGATAAGGAATTCGCATGCCCTAAACTTGTTAGGATTCATCACATACAATGCCTGAATCAAGAAAATATTAATTAAAACAATTAGAAATGAGCACCCTCAGCTTGTTACGGCTCATCATGTGAAGTGTCTGAATAAAAGAGGTTTCAAGAAACAATAAGTCGTGAGTTTCGAGCTAGATTTAAAGTTCCATAGCTGAATCCAATCACATATACAAAGAACAAAGAAAATTGGATATAAATCTCAAAAGAAAAAGGTTGGTGTAGAATGAATCAAAACACCTGCTTTTTCTTGGAGTTCTCCTTTTTTAAGTATTCGGAAAAGAACTCCTTTGTCATTGGACACCAGACTTCCGCACACTGCACGTTAGCAATGAAACCTCCTTTGACTAAATCCAACCAATTTGCTTCATACAACTTCGGACCAATGAGAAAGTTCAGATCAGTAATTTTCTCATCCTCTCTCACCAGAGTAGCTGCAATTTATCAGTATGTCAATATTGGTGAAAAGGGAAATCAAGTAAACCATCTAAGAGTATAAACTATATATCTGTTTATTGTAGAGCTTGAATCTTCCAGGTCTTAGAGTCGAATGAATGGGAAAGCTTTAAATAACTACCTGTTAGACCAAGTTTACAATGTGATTTGGTGATACTAATAACTTTCCTGAACATGTGAGCAGGAACAACGTGAACCTGAACAGGAACAAGATAGCAGAAAACATTTAGTTGGGGAAAAAGCTTATAAAATAGCATGACCCAGTGAACCACATATCACGCCATTACCTCATCCATAAGAAGCAGTCCCCATTCTCTGTTCCTAATTTCTTCAATGATCTTCTCGGATTCTTCAGATCGTTTACCGCCAAATGCAACCATATTATATGTAGTAACAACTACTCCAACATTCCCTCCAAATCTTTCTTTGCTATCAGAAGTGAAACGACAAATTTGCTCATCTTTGATTGTAGACCAAAGCTTAAACTGAAAGGCCCACTGATCCACAGACACAGCATTTGTGGCTAAACAAAGGCAACTTTTCTTTATTCGGCTTGCGGCAGAGACACCAACCAGAGACTTTCCCGCACCACAAGGCAGCACAATAATGCCTGATCTCGCTCTACCTGGAAATGGTACAGCTCAGGGGTAAGGTTTGTCAACGAGAATATGTACATAGAAACATGAACCAAGCGTGAAAGTGTGATGAAAGGAACTCTATTTACATCTACTGTATTCGCTAGATCCACCACAGAAGGAAGATGAGGTATGTAAATCTTTGAGTTCCAGAAAAGATCACAAGCAAAAAATACCCTTATAAAAAGAACTAAGACATAAAGCTTTAGGTGTAAGACTTGTGAGAAAGATACATATACGTGCAGCTCCAGGAGAATAAAATTAAAAAGAAAGTTTCTGATGCTATTTCCTTTTTCTTCTTTTCTGCTAGAAAAACCTAGAAATTGTACAAAAAAATGGGGAAAATCACAACTTGATTTCAACTTTCAAAATTCAACCTTTTAGAAGGTTAAAAAACCACTTAGCCACCTAGGCACATGCCTCAGCCTATTGGATGAGAGATGATGGGTGACCCTTGACCATTAACTTCCATATTTTAACCATTACAGACCACCAATTTTGATGAGCTAAAAAGGAATCATGAAAGTTACGGCCATACCATTCCCGAACATTTTGCTAAGACTCTTCTCCTGATAAGGTCAAGGTTGTGCCTGCGGTTTCAGCTCCATATCAAGATCAGGGTTTACAGTATCATTTCGGTAATCATACTCTTCCAGCATTGGATAATTTAGAGCACTCGGCAAGCATCGCTGCTTAACATTTTCAACCCGAAATCGTAAAGATATTCAACTCTGAAATTCAAAAACTTAAGCTTCTTGGGATTGACAATTATTATGGCTTGCTAGTGTATATGCATACATTAAGACTGAGTCACAAAATTATCACACAAAGCAGATACTTCAGAGGCTATTATAACAGTCCTAGAAGACATGGTGTCAGATATTTGTGAAGAAGAAAAAGAAGGCTGGTTGATTCCCTCTTGGTCTGTAAGAAAACTTTCTTCACAAGAAAATCGACATGATTACACCGACCAAAATTACTATACCTGAGAAGGATCGATTTCAAATGAATGGGTTTCTTTATCTTCAGCTACTGCTGCCAGCTCATCCTCATTCAAGAAACCATCGTGAGTGCTTCCAGACTCGCGCAAGGCTTTATTCACCACAAAACCATCATGTCCACGTGTATTCTACGGAAGTTTTAGAAGAGAGCAGACATAATTACAAAGAAAGGCATTTATATTAGAATAGATGAAGAAAGTGAGCAGTTGACATGTCAGTGGCAATTACAACTCAAACAAGGATTGAAGTACATATGCTGGCATGCTGAACAATTGGTAGAAAAAAAAATCGGCATAGCTCTAACAAATTGAATATGATGGCAATACCTTAAAGCTCATAACCAGTTCATGCTTTTACATACAATTAGGGGGAAACAGAAAACAATTTTAGAGGAATGATATAAAGCATACGATCAAGATAGAGCGCAAGGATTATAGAAATCCTAAGATGCGACCATGAACTAGAGTTTTTACTTGGGACTACGATCAAACGAGAAGCAGGATCAACAGACCAACATTCTGCAAACTAAAGCCTTAGAATGCAAAAAAAACTCACCTCAGGGACAATCCTTGATCTACCAATAACCTCATCCTTTAGTAGTTTCTGTAACACCTGCAACATTGCATGATTCACGGAGAATAAGGGCAAGTAATTCAAAAACCTTCAGATCAATTACACAATGGAAGTGGGACATAAGCTTGCCTCTGTGTAAGGGGATTCAATGAAGTACCGATTCTTCTTAAGTACCAGCTTCACTTTACCATAATTTGCAGTTGAAGCATGTATAAAATCAATCATTTCTTGGGGAAGCTTGGTCTTGGAAAGCTTATTCAAGACACTGACAATAGTATTTGTGTCCAAACCAACAGAAACCGCAGCATACAAGGAATGTGGAGTCAAATTGTACTCGTGCATTGACTCCGGCCTATTCAGTAAAATTGAAATGAATTGTGATTCCCAAAAGCAAAAAGTAACAAACTTAATTTCCAATAGCAATTAAAGACATCACCTGCAAACAGGCTCTGCTATGGCAATGAGAAAATCATAAGCCTGTTTGTACAAAGTGGAGAATGTTTCAAGGAATATACGCCCATCAGCACAAGCCCATAGAGGGCGATTGGCATGATCGGGCTTAAGCTCCAGCTTTGTAAAATCTCGCTTAGTAATTTCTCTGTCACCTTTTAATCATTCAAACAGTTTCAAGTCAATACATATAGAGCAACCTCAAAAGCCCCAAACTTAGAAAACACAGAATCATACCATCCCGGTTGTTGTCTTCGTCAAATTCATCGGGGTAGAAAGCCTCCTCATCTTGCACCATACGGTGTTCATCCTACAATCAAGAACCAGAAGTATTGGTTGGAAACACACATCCTAGGGCTCCAAAAATTGCAATCAAAACCAACATTGAAATTGAAAGTAGCGGAGAACACCTTGTGAGATTTGTGCTTCTTTCTCGGGTGACCTTTGTCGCCTACAACAACAAAGTAGCAATATGAAGTGCAGAAGTTACAAATCGCACTTGATCGATAAAGAGAAAAGTGAAAGATTCGTACCATGGAATCCCATAATCACAGAGAAGAGCTTATGGACAGAGAGAGAGAAAGAAAGAACCTATGTAGTTTTCTTACGCGCTTTATTCCTTTATTTATTAAAATACCTTTCTTTATTTATTTTTTTGGGTAAAAGATTTTCATAATCTTTTCTTTATTTCTCTAACCCTAATTTCTTACCTTTATCCTTCACCTTTCACATACAACTAGTGATAGTCCCGTACCATGTACGAGTGATTAAATTATAAATATAAATGTTGAGGCTCCTTCATGTTTTGAATGAAATTGTCTGAGTGTTTCAGGATCGTTACTGAGAAAACGTTACACAACAGTGTTCTATTTTAGGAAATCTCGATCGAAAAGAGAGCGAGATAAGGGAAGATCTGATTGAAGATATATTCGAAGATTACAATCTTGACAGTTGGGCGAATGAGGTTTTAAGGAATGAAATATTATCTTTTCCTTATATTTATTCCGTTGTTTCTTGAAATATTTCCTGCCTCTAACCCTAATTTCTTACCTTTACCCTTCACTTTCCACAGACGATTTCTCTTTCACTCGACAGCGACTGCGACTGATTTCCTTCACTCCCGGCAATTGGTGACGGCGACGAATCTCCTTCACGGCCCGGGGCGGATTTAGAGGTGGTTGTTCCTTACATACCGGAAGCATCGGTTTCAGGTAATTCCTTTACACTGGAAATCACTATTTTCTGCTCATAGCTCAAAATTGTAGACAATCATTGTTCTAGAGGCCAACTTCGGAATAGGAATGGATGGATTAAGCCCTTGGAAAGTAATATAATTATCTAAAGCAAGCAAGTCATGGTGGTTAACAGAGATAGAAGCGATTTGTTATATATAAGTTCAAGCTTGCGATTATACTGTCATCTCCTCTCTTAGAATGCAATTTTCAGGATCTAGTAAATTAAGTAACTGAAAAAGAATGGAGTTCTGAAGTGATTGTCAAATAGTTGTTGGCCGTCGTTCTTTTGGGGAAAAATTAGTTGAGTATTATCGATCTAATTTTCTTCTGTAATTGATCTTAGTCAAAAACTTCACATCAGTGTTTATTTTAGTATACAGTCACAGTGGTCATGCCATAAGGATTAAGGAATATAATGGATATGAATCATGGTCCTAGCCAACTCAACGTGATTAAATTCAGATGAATCTTAGCTAGGTTGTATAAAATAAAGTACTTATGTTGTATTGTTTCAAAATTCAATATAATCTATTAGTTTGTTCATATTTTTTGACGACAGATCGACAACTAAGTGCATATATTTAGGTAGTTGACAAACCTTGCAAAATCATATGCAATTATTCAAACTTAAAACTATAACTTATGTATTTACAGTTAATATTGCCTATGATTTTGTAACTTTTAAGGGTAAGTGCATATACTAATAGGCTTATTTTTTTAATTTAAAACTTTTAAGGGCCAGACTTACTCTTAACTGAGTTGGATTTTAATATGGTGCTCATTGAGTAATATAATGTGAAGCCCAGTTACAAAAGAACGGCCCATTCTAATTTGTCAGGCCCATGTGTGTTTGGAGCTTGAGGGTTTGACCATTGACCAAGCTTTTCTCTCTCTCTAGGGCACTCGTTACTCGTAACTTTATAGTAGTTCTTACTTGAAGCCTGCAGTTTCGTTCATCCTTGAGAGCAAAGATGAGCAAACAAGGACCTCCGAAGCATCAGAATAGCTACGCCTGGAAACCCAAAGCCGGCATCAAAATCAACGAAACGGTGCCGTTTTCTTCCTCCCGACCTCTACTATTTCTGAAACCCCTTTTCTGCTCTCGACTAAATCTAAACTGAAAATTTAAGCAGGAGCCTGGTGGAAGACTGAGGCCGTTGTCGGAGATTAATGGAGTTTGCCAACGCTGCAGAGATCAGATTGACTGGAAGCGCAAATACGGAAAATACAAGCCCCTATCTGAGCCCTCTAAATGGTGAATTCTACTTTCCTCTTTAGTTTCATTATTTTGTTTATGAAAATGGTGGATTTTTCTGTTGTTAATTTGCAATTTTTGCATTTTGGTTTATAGTCAAAAGTGTTCTAAGCGAACAGTTCGTCAAGCCTATCACAGTCTTTGTACGGGTTAGTTGATAGTATTAATTTGCGAAACTTGCATTTTTGCTTATTGATTTTCAATTTGGTTTGATAGATTATGCATCGTATCAGAATTTTTGGTGTGAATCTTGTGATTTAGGCTGTGCCAAAGAGAATAAGGTGTGCGCCAAATGCTGCTCTCGTGTTGGTCAGACTGTTGGAAGGTACGGTATAATTACCCTTTGGTTTTGGCTTATTTCTATGCAAAATAATTCCAATATATGACTTGCTTGAAAATAATCTATAAATTCCTGCGACTTTCTCATCAGATTCTACCACCAATAAGACAAACTTTAGAAAACACGAAATTGTTACAGTTTTCGGACTATAATAGGCTACAATGTTTCTTAGTTTAGAAAATTCTGTGTGTTTGATAAAAATAACTGTTGGTATGAGACTATAGGGACATAACTGAAGTAGAAGCAGAGCAAAAGATGCTTGAAGAGGTTTGAATTTTTATCTTCCTTTGAAATTTCTTGTCCTGGTGTCTTTTGTTAATGATTATAGAAGAGTATGATATGATGTGTGTACTAAAAGTCTTGGCTGCATTGCACACTATGCAGGCTATAAAGAATGCTCGGGAAAGGGAGCGTAGATCTCTATTACGTGCTGTGAGTCCCTAATATTATTACCTCTTGACGTCGACTATCCTTGCTCAACAAAAATCTTAACTTTTTGAGATGGTTTCACTTTCTGCTCTTTTTTATTTCATTTTGCATACAATTACCTTGATTTTTTTAGCATGTAATTGTTTGATTCCGTTTTTTCTTTGGATGCAAGTATGAAAGAAATTGTGATAACAAGAAACGTTTTAAGCTATAAAAATGAAATTAAGCTCAGGTATAAAGAGATCCACTCCACATGACGTAGCTCATTTTACCTTATCATATTCTGATGGTTAAGCTAAGTTTGAGATGGTATAATCATGGTATAGCTCTATGACTTTAGACCACTTATGAGCTGAGTAGCTGTGGATCATATATCAACATGGTTTGTGCATTATATGATTTCAGGTCGTTAGCTGAAATTATATTCAGTGTCTCCTTGTATCTTATAGATCGATTCATGTAATCTATGATTAGTATAATTCGGCACTTCTGCAACGTGTTGCATAAGACATTTTATTCTGCGTGAAGTGTGACCCTTATGTTTGCTTACCGTGAGAAAATTGTATTAACAGATGAACAAAAGCAAATCAAAAGAACCAGCAGAGCCCCAAGCCTGTCAAGATGGCAATGTTCCAGACTTGTTCCCGGTTTCTTCTCTTGAAGAATATGCAAAGTTGAATAGATGTGAGGCTGAAGATGGTGGTGGATGCGAAAATGACAGAGATATTAAGATATGCAATTGAGATTTTTTTATTTTGTAACATTCTCCCCGGTGCTAATAAGAGAAGGATTGTTTTATAAAAAATGTGTACTTGTATTATCTTAAGGTTGTTTAGATTCCTAAAATTTTGACAATATTTCAACACTATTCAATTTCTAGACGCTTGTTGAAATATATTACAGTTGGTATTCTTTTTTTTTATGGAAGGAGAGGTAACACTCTCTTGCACTATATTGAAAAACAGGCTATGTATGAACTAATTAGAGGGTAGCCAAACCCCTAACATGGTCCAATAAAAACCCCTTCACGTACGCAGACAGGATCAAAATTGTGTGTAAACCAAAAAGAAAATGAAAGGCAAAAAGAGTAAGACAATCCGGATTTCCCAGTTTCTACTAAGAAAGCTTTGGTACAGTTGGTATTCTTGATGAAGATGAAGTATAGCATCTATCTTCAACAAATTTATGGCTTACAAAGTTTTTCTTTTTCAAGATGAAGCATTTCCTTCAAATTTAGAAGCAAGAGAAAAAAAAAGCAACATAATGCCAAAATATAAGCAAATAGATAGACGCAGACTCTTAATAAGAACATAGCTTAAGTTGTACTCTCATTTTGGTAGTTCAAATAATCGAAAAACAAAGGTATTGGTAATTGGGTACGTATTGAAAGAAGATTACTGCCCTGCATATTGCCTCTCTTAACCCACGACCCAAACTCATCACGCAGACAACCAGACGCCGAGCCCAAACGAGAGGAGGGCCTGCAAGCCCCGTCCACATTAAGCTTAACCCATCCCTGCATCGACTTCTCCCAGTTGATCAGATCAGGCACCCTGTGGATACTGCCCTGCATATTGCCTCTCTTAACCCATGAATTTGAGAACAACACTGTTTGACTAGTTTTAAAGCCGGGCTTGTCATCATATTCAGAGTTTCCCCAAAAACAATGGCATTGCACCATTTCCAGATCCACCAAGCCGTGGTACAGTTGGTATTCTTGATGAAGTATAGCATCTATCTTCAACAAATTTATGGCTTACAAAGTTTTTCTTTTTCAAGACGAAGCATTTCCTTCAAATTTAGAAGCAAGAGAAAAAAAAGAGCATAATGCCAAAATATAAGCAAATAGATAGACGCAGACTCTTAATAAGAACATAGCTTAAATTGTACTCTCATTTTGGTCGTTCAAATAACCGAAAAACAAAGGTATTGGTAATTGGGTACGTATTGAAAGAAGACTACTTCACCTAGGGGTGTTCATAATTGACACACATTGGATAGGGGAATTTCTAGTCCACATATTCCGTAGAATACCAGATTAGGACTTGCTTCACCAATTACCGAATAACTTTTAAAATACGAACGTGAGAATGATGCACATTAGTAATAAATTAGTGCACATTTAGTATTAGTTTGTTGCACATTTGTTGACAAACATAAAAACAACCAAAATTTGAAGAATATTTATGTTTTAAAGAACATTTATTGAGAAACTGAAGAACATTCAGGTAAAATTGTAAATGTGCAATACTTTTCCAAAGATGCATTAACATTTTTTATGCACATTTAAATATATTTTAATGCACATTTAAGTATATTTTGATGCACATTAGTCATTCGCACGTTCTCATTTTAAAAATTGTTTTCACCGGAACCGCACCCTATTTTTTATAAATATTATACTCCTTCCATTAAGAAATACTTATCCTTCTAGCCTAAATCACTTGTCTTTTAACAAAATTTTACACCCTTTTTCCAAATTTACCCTACTATTATTGATTTTTTCCTTTATTCTGTCACTAATATTTATTTTATTCTCTATGTCATTACTTAAACAATGAAGAGTATACTTGTCTATAATTTTGATCAATAAATTTTCCCTAAAATTACTTCAGGGACAAGTATTTCTTAACGGAGGGAGTAATATTTATAATGCTTAGTCAAATTAGTTTCAATGTTAAAAATAAACTATTAATACAATATATAGTTCAATATTATAAAGGGTTTGTCTAATGTGTGCCAATGGGCACACAATAAACAATTAAAAGAGGAAATGTATAGGCCCTACACCCTCCTAGGAAAATGGGTGTAGATCGAGAATTGCAAGTTCGAGAATCGCACAAGTTTGCAACAAATCAAGACAAACAAAGAAATACAGTTTGACACAAGATATGTTGACGTGGTTCGGTATAAACCTACTCAGCGGAGTCTTAGGAGGGGAGACTCAGCTCAAGGCGTCGCACTAAGAATCAAAGAGTTCACAATGAGGTTACAAGGAAGGCAATCGACAAACCAAGAAACTAAGCCCTATGAATTACAGAAATACAGAAAGACATGAGAACAAGGAAGAAGGAAAGGGTTTTGGCCCCCAATCAAGGCTGAAGTAGCTCAGAGGATGAGCTACTCGATCGTCGTCTTCTACAGATCTCTACGTGCTATCTCCGGTGAACAACCACCAAAGACCACCACTGCAGACGGGATCTTTCTTCTCTTTTTTCTCTCTCTTTCTCTTTAGGGTAATGAACAATGTGCGTCGATTCTGAGAAGGAAGGATTTCCATAAGTATAAATACTCTAGGTCGTTTCGAGAACCAGAACCAAAGCACAAGGCTACCAGCTCAAGTTTTGGACCAAGCCCAAAACTCACATCTCAAGCCCAATCTGTAAAACAACCCTGAGGCCCATTATTCCTAAGTCTACCAGGATTTGCCTAATCCTTATAACAACTACACCTAAATAATACAAGTATAGGAGTATAACATTACAAATGTCCCCTTAAACCTAAGTGCAACACGCAAGAGCTTTCTCTCCTGTTCGTCATCAACTCAACTCATATCTCAGTGAGCATCATAGATATGAAGTGCATTCTTGCAGAAAACAAATTTGTTAGAAGGCACAATTTTGGTTAAAAAATCTGTAGGATTCAAGTCACCTAAGATTTTCTTCAGAATAATTTCATGTGATTCAACTTTATCTCTAATAAAGTGGAACCTGACATCAATGTGTTTTGTTCTTTCATGATAAACTCGATCCTTACACAGATACATAGCACTTTGGCTATCCATATGTAGTACAGGAGTATAGACCTTACCAGTGATTTCTTGCAAAATACCTTTCAACTAGGGATGGCAATTTCACCCGCATCCGATGGACACCCGATTCACCCGATCCGAAAAGACGGGTGAAAACCCGAAAATGATGGGTGATGGGCGGGTGTGGGTGAAGGTTTTTCACCCGGCACCCGACCCAATGCACCCGAAGTATATAAAATTTTATATACTTTTAACATAAAAATCACAAGTATTTCAACTGTATGTTTTCTAATTTGCATTCTTATGTTATTTATATATTAAAAAATATATTTTACATTCTCTAATCTTCAAATATAGTTAATAACAATAACTTATTTTGTAATAGATTTGTAAAATTACATAAAAGAATATTAAAAGTTATATAAAATTATATTTTTCAATCACCCATGGGTGCACCCGACCCACCCGGTCACCCGATGGATGACGGCGGGTGCATCCTAAAAGGCTAATGGACGGATGATGGAAGTACTCCACCCGCTCATCACCCGACCCATTGCCATCCCTACTTTCAACCATACATCTTCTTTCATAGCCTCAGTAGCTGCAATGTTCTCAGCTTCAGTGGATGATAATTCAACAATGGGTTGGAGCTGGGATTTCCAAGAAATACAGTTCCCAGCCCATGTAAAGAAGAAAGCAGTAGTAGACTTCCTATTATCTTTATTACTGGCAAAATCAAAATCTACATATACATGGATCTCAGCTTCAGTGGATGATAATTCAACAATGGGTTAGAATCATTCTTAGAGTACATATGACCAAGTTGTTCAATACCAGAAATATATTTCAACAGATACTTCATTCCTTGCAGTGTAAGTCACCAGGGTTAGACATATATCTACTCATGACACTTACAGCATAAGCAAGATCAGGTCGAGTGCAAAGCATGGCATACATAATAGAACCAACAACAACATCATAAGGAACATTCTCCATTTTCCTTTTGTCAGATTCAGTTATAGAACAATTATTTTTAGACAAATCAAGGGGGCCCCTAATGGTATAGGAGAGGGTTTGGAACTCTTCATAGCAAACCTATCTAGAACTTTACTTATGTAATCTTCTTGGGACAAGTAAAGAATTCTCTTAGGTCTTTTTCTAACAATCTTAACCCCTAATATCTTCTGATCAGGACCTAAGTCCTTCATGTCAAAATGAACTTTTAAGTCATGCTTGACACCAGAAATAACCACTTTAGAACTACTTATCAGAAGAATGTCATCAACATATAAGAGAACATAGAGAGGATTCTTAGTTTTAACATGCTTAAAATAGAGACATGTAACATACTGGCTCCTAGTGAATCCAAGAGAAATCATGCAAGAGTCAAATTTCTTATTCCATTTCCTTAGGGATTGTTTAAGATCATAGATAGATTTTTGCAATAAGCAAACATGACCAGGTTGGTCCTTATTAACAAAACCTTTAGGTTGTCTCATGTACATAATTTTATCTAAGTCACCATGCAAAAAAGCAATTTTCACATCCATTTGTTCTAGTTCCCAATCATAAACAGTAGTCATAGCAAGCAAGAGTCTCATGGTTTTGTATTTGACTACAGGGGTAAATATATCATTATAGTCAACTCTCTCTTTCTGGGTAAGGCCCTTAGCAACTAATTTGGCTTTAAACCTAGGAGCATCTAAATGATGATTACCCTCTTTTATTTTGAAGATCCATTTACAGTCTAGGCTTAGCTTTTTCTGGTTTAGGAACAAGCTTCCAAGTATTATTAACTTCCATAGACTGTAATTCTTCATGCATAGCAGTCAACCATTCATTAGCATGCTTACTATTGAAAACTTGTTCATAAGTATCACGGGTAGGGATATTAGACTTGACAACATTAGCAACCATAAAAGCAAACTCAACAACATTGGAGTAACCCTCATGCAAATTCACATCAAACCTTCTATTAGGAACCCTAATCCTAGATTCTCTATCTCTAACTAATTGGTAATCAGAGAGATCATGCTGGACGATATCATGCATTGTCATATTAGGAGTTGCATGAGTACTAGTATTAGCATGAGAATCAGAAGGAGTTTGAGATGATGTAGAGAGAATGGGGTTACTTACTCCCCCACCTGATTGATGAGGTTGTGTACTAGTGGTTGCGTCAGGAAGAGCTTCATCATGAACTCCACTGGAGCTAGTAGTTGCTCCAATGCCAAATGTCTCTGGCTGATTGTTTTGTTGAGGTCTTGAGTTGAACTCATCTTCATCACTGTCTTGATCATCATAAGACTGAGCAAATTGCTCTTGTGTTGAATCTTATGTACCTGCCTGCTCAGTAGAAGATGTTAATCTATTTTTTTTAAAGTAGAAATCATCTTCATTAAATGTAGCAATAACCTCTAGGTTGTAGTAAAAGGAGTTTATATCCTTTAGTTTCCTCAGGATAGCCTAGCATTACACACTTGGGGGCCCTAGGTTGTAACTTGCCTTGAGAAATTTGAGCATAGGCAGTACAACCAAAAGGCCTAAGGTGTGTAATGTCAGATTTCTTACCTGTCCACATCTCTTCTGGCGTTTTGAATTCAATAACAGAACATGGAGATCTATTTATAAGATAGGCAGTTGTGAGAATAGTTGCACCCCATATACTGTGTTTTATTCCAGAACTAAAGAGCATGCATCTAGCCTTCTCAAGAATGGTCATGTTCATCCTCTCAACAGTGCCATTCTGCGGAGGGGTTCTAGGAACAGTACGATGTCTCCTAATACCATGCAGATTACATAAATCATTAAAGGGAGCATTACAAAATTCTAAGCCATTATCTGTCTTGAGACATTTTAGTTTAAAATCAGATTGACTTTCAACCATTATTTTCCATGACTTAAATTGCTCAAAATCCTCATCTTTAGTCTTCAATAAGTACACCCATACTTTTCTGGAGTAGTGATCTATTAGAGAAAGACAATAATTTCTTCCTCCAACAGTTTGCACTTGAGCTGGCCCCCAGAGATCTGAATGAACATACTCCTGCTTAGCAATATAGGTGGATTTATTGAAGTTGTGAGAAACTTTCTTTCCTAAGACACAGTTCTCACAAAACTTTAAGTCACTAGGTTTTCTATCAATCATGCCATTAGTGAACAAGTAATGCAATCCTTTATTTCCTATGTGACCTAGTCTAGCATGCCACTTCATAGAATAATCAGAACTGTCATGATTAGTAACCACATTGGAGACATTAAGTTCAGGAGAGTGCCATTCTTGGACAATGCCATTCTTGATTGTTTAATGCTCCTAATAAGGACAATGCCATTCTTGGACACTTTTCTTATACCAATGTGAGTGTTAATGTGACAGTTTAGATCATCGAAAGCAGATTCAGACAACAAGTTTCTCCTCAAGTTAGGCACCCACCTAACATTTTGGAGAACTCTAACAACCCCATCATGCATCCTAAGAGGAACAATACCCACCCCTCTAATATTCAAGGAGGTCAAGTCTCCTAACAACACTTCACCACCATTATGAATGTTAAGGTGTCTAAATAATCTTTTATTAGGGGTAGCATGCATGGTACAACCTGAATCTAGGATCCATGAGTTGGGGTCATACTCAGGGGATAAGACAAGTAATTCTTCATCATACTGAGAACAAGACTCAAACACATTGGACTGACCACATCATCAGTAAGACAGATGATAATATCAGAGAAAGCCATCTCTCGGAGTTCCTTTCTCTGCATATACTAATAGGCTTATTTTTTTAATTTAAAACTTTTAAGGGCCAGACTTACTCTTAACTGAGTTGGATTTTAATATGGTGCTCATTGAGTAATATAATGTGAAGCCCAGTTACAAAAGAACGGCCCATTCTAATTTGTCAGGCCCATGTGTGTTTGGAGCTTGAGGGTTTGACCATTGACCAAGCTTTTCTCTCTCTCTAGGGCACTCGTTACTCGTAACTTTATAGTAGTTCTTACTTGAAGCCTGCAGTTTCGTTCATCCTTGAGAGCAAAGATGAGCAAACAAGGACCTCCGAAGCATCAGAATAGCTACGCCTGGAAACCCAAAGCCGGCATCAAAATCAACGAAACGGTGCCGTTTTCTTCCTCCCGACCTCTACTATTTCTGAAACCCCTTTTCTGCTCTCGACTAAATCTAAACTGAAAATTTAAGCAGGAGCCTGGTGGAAGACTGAGGCCGTTGTCGGAGATTACTGGAGTTTGCCAACGCTGCAGAGATCAGATTGACTGGAAGCGCAAATACGGAAAATACAAGCCCCTATCTGAGCCCTCTAAATGGTGAATTCTACTTTCCTCTTTAGTTTCATTATTTTGTTTATGAAAATGGTGGATTTTTCTGTTGTTAATTTGCAATTTTTGCATTTTGGTTTATAGTCAAAAGTGTTCTAAGCGAACAGTTCGTCAAGCCTATCACAGTCTTTGTACGGGTTAGTTGATAGTATTAATTTGCGAAACTTGCATTTTTGCTTATTGATTTTCAATTTGGTTTGATAGATTATGCATCGTATCAGAATTTTTGGTGTGAATCTTGTGATTTAGGCTGTGCCAAAGAGAATAAGGTGTGCGCCAAATGCTGCTCTCGTGTTGGTCAGACTGTTGGAAGGTACGGTATAATTACCCTTTGGTTTTGGCTTATTTCTATGCAAATTAATTCCAATATATGACTTGCTTGAAAATAATCTATAAATTCCTGCGACTTTCTCATCAGATTCTACCACCAATAAGACAAACTTTAGAAAACACGAAATTGTTACAGTTTTCGGACTATAATAGGCTACAATGTTTCTTAGTTTAGAAAATTCTGTGTGTTTGATAAAAATAACTGTTGGTATGAGACTATAGGGACATAACTGAAGTAGAAGCAGAGCAAAAGATGCTTGAAGAGGTTTGAATTTTTATCTTCCTTTGAAATTTCTTGTCCTGGTGTCTTTTGTTAATGATTATAGAAGAGTATGATATGATGTGTGTACTAAAAGTCTTGGCTGCATTGCACACTATGCAGGCTATAAAGAATGCTCGGGAAAGGGAGCGTAGATCTCTATTACGTGCTGTGAGTCCCTAATATTATTACCTCTTGACGTCGACTATCCTTGCTCAACAAAAATCTTAACTTTTTGAGATGGTTTCACTTTCTGCTCTTTTTTATTTCATTTTGCATACAATTACCTTGATTTTTTTAGCATGTAATTGTTTGATTCCGTTTTTTCTTTGGATGCAAGTATGAAAGAAATTGTGATAACAAGAAACAATTGTGTGTAAACCAAAAAGAAAATGAAAGGCAAAAAGAGTAAGACCATCTCAAAAATTGTGAAACCCCTTCACGTACGCAGACAGGATCAAAATTGTGTGTAAACCAAAAAGAAAATGAAAGGCAAAAAGAGTAAGACCATCTCAAAATGAAAGGCAAAAAGAGTAAGACCATCTCAAAATTGTTTGATTCCGTTTTTTGAGATGGTCTTACTCTTTTTGCCTTTCATTTTCTTTTTGGTTTACACACAATTTTGATCCTGTCTGCGTACGTGAAGGGGTTTCACAATTTTTGAGATGGTCTTACTCTTTTTGCCTTTCATTTTCTTTTTGGTTTACACACAATTGTTTCTTGTTATCACAATTTCTTTCATACTTGCATCCAAAGAAAAAATGGAATCAAACAATTACATGCTAAAAAAATCAAGGTAATTGTATGCAAAATGAAATAAAAAAGAGCAGAAAGTGAAACCATCTCAAAAAGTTAAGATTTTTGTTGAGCAAGGATAGTCGACGTCAAGAGGTAATAATATTAGGGACTCACAGCACGTAATAGAGATCTACGCTCCCTTTCCCGAGCATTCTTTATAGCCTGCATAGTGTGCAATGCAGCCAAGACTTTTAGTACACACATCATATCATACTCTTCTATAATCATTAACAAAAGACACCAGGACAAGAAATTTCAAAGGAAGATAAAAATTCAAACCTCTTCAAGCATCTTTTGCTCTGCTTCTACTTCAGTTATGTCCCTATAGTCTCATACCAACAGTTATTTTTATCAAACACACAGAATTTTCTAAACTAAGAAACATTGTAGCCTATTATAGTCCGAAAACTGTAACAATTTCGTGTTTTCTAAAGTTTGTCTTATTGGTGGTAGAATCTGATGAGAAAGTCGCAGGAATTTATAGATTATTTTCAAGCAAGTCATATATTGGAATTATTTTGCATAGAAATAAGCCAAAACCAAAGGGTAATTATACCGTACCTTCCAACAGTCTGACCAACACGAGAGCAGCATTTGGCGCACACCTTATTCTCTTTGGCACAGCCTAAATCACAAGATTCACACCAAAAATTCTGATACGATGCATAATCTATCAAACCAAATTGAAAATCAATAAGCAAAAATGCAAGTTTCGCAAATTAATACTATCAACTAACCCGTACAAAGACTGTGATAGGCTTGACGAACTGTTCGCTTAGAACACTTTTGACTATAAACCAAAATGCAAAAATTGCAAATTAACAACAGAAAAATCCACCATTTTCATAAACAAAATAATGAAACTAAAGAGGAAAGTAGAATTCACCATTTAGAGGGCTCAGATAGGGGCTTGTATTTTCCGTATTTGCGCTTCCAGTCAATCTGATCTCTGCAGCGTTGGCAAACTCCAGTAATCTCCGACAACGGCCTCAGTCTTCCACCAGGCTCCTGCTTAAATTTTCAGTTTAGATTTAGTCGAGAGCAGAAAAGGGGTTTCAGAAATAGTAGAGGTCGGGAGGAAGAAAACGGCACCGTTTCGTTGATTTTGATGCCGGCTTTGGGTTTCCAGGCGTAGCTATTCTGATGCTTCGGAGGTCCTTGTTTGCTCATCTTTGCTCTCAAGGATGAACGAAACTGCAGGCTTCAAGTAAGAACTACTATAAAGTTACGAGTAACGAGTGCCCTAGAGAGAGAGAAAAGCTTGGTCAATGGTCAAACCCTCAAGCTCCAAACACACATGGGCCTGACAAATTAGAATGGGCCGTTCTTTTGTAACTGGGCTTCACATTATATTACTCAATGAGCACCATATTAAAATCCAACTCAGTTAAGAGTAAGTCTGGCCCTTAAAAGTTTTAAATTAAAAAAATAAGCCTATTAGTATATGCACTTACCCTTAAAAGTTACAAAATCATAGGCAATATTAACTGTAAATACATAAGTTATAGTTTTAAGTTTGAATAATTGCATATGATTTTGCAAGGTTTGTCAACTACCTAAATATATGCACTTAGTTGTCGATCTGTCGTCAAAAAATATGAACAAACTAATAGATTATATTGAATTTTGAAACAATACAACATAAGTACTTTATTTTATACAACCTAGCTAAGATTCATCTGAATTTAATCACGTTGAGTTGGCTAGGACCATGATTCATATCCATTATATTCCTTAATCCTTATGGCATGACCACTGTGACTGTATACTAAAATAAACACTGATGTGAAGTTTTTGACTAAGATCAATTACAGAAGAAAATTAGATCGATAATACTCAACTAATTTTTCCCCAAAAGAACGACGGCCAACAACTATTTGACAATCACTTCAGAACTCCATTCTTTTTCAGTTACTTAATTTACTAGATCCTGAAAATTGCATTCTAAGAGAGGAGATGACAGTATAATCGCAAGCTTGAACTTATATATAACAAATCGCTTCTATCTCTGTTAACCACCATGACTTGCTTGCTTTAGATAATTATATTACTTTCCAAGGGCTTAATCCATCCATTCCTATTCCGAAGTTGGCCTCTAGAACAATGATTGTCTACAATTTTGAGCTATGAGCAGAAAATAGTGATTTCCAGTGTAAAGGAATTACCTGAAACCGATGCTTCCGGTATGTAAGGAACAACCACCTCTAAATCCGCCCCGGGCCGTGAAGGAGATTCGTCGCCGTCACCAATTGCCGGGAGTGAAGGAAATCAGTCGCAGTCGCTGTCGAGTGAAAGAGAAATCGTCTGTGGAAAGTGAAGGGTAAAGGTAAGAAATTAGGGTTAGAGGCAGGAAATATTTCAAGAAACAACGGAATAAATATAAGGAAAAGATAATATTTCATTCCTTAAAACCTCATTCGCCCAACTGTCAAGATTGTAATCTTCGAATATATCTTCAATCAGATCTTCCCTTATCTCGCTCTCTTTTCGATCGAGATTTCCTAAAATAGAACACTGTTGTGTAACGTTTTCTCAGTAACGATCCTGAAACACTCAGACAATTTCATTCAAAACATGAAGGAGCCTCAACATTTATATTTATAATTTAATCACTCGTACATGGTACGGGACTATCACTAGTTGTATGTGAAAGGTGAAGGATAAAGGTAAGAAATTAGGGTTAGAGAAATAAAGAAAAGATTATGAAAATCTTTTACCCAAAAAAATAAATAAAGAAAGGTATTTTAATAAATAAAGGAATAAAGCGCGTAAGAAAACTACATAGGTTCTTTCTTTCTCTCTCTCTGTCCATAAGCTCTTCTCTGTGATTATGGGATTCCATGGTACGAATCTTTCACTTTTCTCTTTATCGATCAAGTGCGATTTGTAACTTCTGCACTTCATATTGCTACTTTGTTGTTGTAGGCGACAAAGGTCACCCGAGAAAGAAGCACAAATCTCACAAGGTGTTCTCCGCTACTTTCAATTTCAATGTTGGTTTTGATTGCAATTTTTGGAGCCCTAGGATGTGTGTTTCCAACCAATACTTCTGGTTCTTGATTGTAGGATGAACACCGTATGGTGCAAGATGAGGAGGCTTTCTACCCCGATGAATTTGACGAAGACAACAACCGGGATGGTATGATTCTGTGTTTTCTAAGTTTGGGGCTTTTGAGGTTGCTCTATATGTATTGACTTGAAACTGTTTGAATGATTAAAAGGTGACAGAGAAATTACTAAGCGAGATTTTACAAAGCTGGAGCTTAAGCCCGATCATGCCAATCGCCCTCTATGGGCTTGTGCTGATGGGCGTATATTCCTTGAAACATTCTCCACTTTGTACAAACAGGCTTATGATTTTCTCATTGCCATAGCAGAGCCTGTTTGCAGGTGATGTCTTTAATTGCTATTGGAAATTAAGTTTGTTACTTTTTGCTTTTGGGAATCACAATTCATTTCAATTTTACTGAATAGGCCGGAGTCAATGCACGAGTACAATTTGACTCCACATTCCTTGTATGCTGCGGTTTCTGTTGGTTTGGACACAAATACTATTGTCAGTGTCTTGAATAAGCTTTCCAAGACCAAGCTTCCCCAAGAAATGATTGATTTTATACATGCTTCAACTGCAAATTATGGTAAAGTGAAGCTGGTACTTAAGAAGAATCGGTACTTCATTGAATCCCCTTACACAGAGGCAAGCTTATGTCCCACTTCCATTGTGTAATTGATCTGAAGGTTTTTGAATTACTTGCCCTTATTCTCCGTGAATCATGCAATGTTGCAGGTGTTACAGAAACTACTAAAGGATGAGGTTATTGGTAGATCAAGGATTGTCCCTGAGGTGAGTTTTTTTTGCATTCTAAGGCTTTAGTTTGCAGAATGTTGGTCTGTTGATCCTGCTTCTCGTTTGATCGTAGTCCCAAGTAAAAACTCTAGTTCATGGTCGCATCTTAGGATTTCTATAATCCTTGCGCTCTATCTTGATCGTATGCTTTATATCATTCCTCTAAAATTGTTTTCTGTTTCCCCCTAATTGTATGTAAAAGCATGAACTGGTTATGAGCTTTAAGGTATTGCCATCATATTCAATTTGTTAGAGCTATGCCGATTTTTTTTTCTACCAATTGTTCAGCATGCCAGCATATGTACTTCAATCCTTGTTTGAGTTGTAATTGCCACTGACATGTCAACTGCTCACTTTCTTCATCTATTCTAATATAAATGCCTTTCTTTGTAATTATGTCTGCTCTCTTCTAAAACTTCCGTAGAATACACGTGGACATGATGGTTTTGTGGTGAATAAAGCCTTGCGCGAGTCTGGAAGCACTCACGATGGTTTCTTGAATGAGGATGAGCTGGCAGCAGTAGCTGAAGATAAAGAAACCCATTCATTTGAAATCGATCCTTCTCAGGTATAGTAATTTTGGTCGGTGTAATCATGTCGATTTTCTTGTGAAGAAAGTTTTCTTACAGACCAAGAGGGAATCAACCAGCCTTCTTTTTCTTCTTCACAAATATCTGACACCATGTCTTCTAGGACTGTTATAATAGCCTCTGAAGTATCTGCTTTGTGTGATAATTTTGTGACTCAGTCTTAATGTATGCATATACACTAGCAAGCCATAATAATTGTCAATCCCAAGAAGCTTAAGTTTTTGAATTTCAGAGTTGAATATCTTTACGATTTCGGGTTGAAAATGTTAAGCAGCGATGCTTGCCGAGTGCTCTAAATTATCCAATGCTGGAAGAGTATGATTACCGAAATGATACTGTAAACCCTGATCTTGATATGGAGCTGAAACCGCAGGCACAACCTTGACCTTATCAGGAGAAGAGTCTTAGCAAAATGTTCGGGAATGGTATGGCCGTAACTTTCATGATTCCTTTTTAGCTCATCAAAATTGGTGGTCTGTAATGGTTAAAATATGGAAGTTAATGGTCAAGGGTCACCCATCATCTCTCATCCAATAGGCTGAGGCATGTGCCTAGGTGGCTAAGTGGTTTTTTAACCTTCTAAAAGGTTGAATT